>CM073591.1:196281931-196881931 GCA_037074705.1 Zhengitettix transpicula
TAGAAATCTATAACATTTTCACTGAGGTTAAATACATTTAAAGTTGCAATGTTTACAAATTTGATAACTCTTCTCTGAGGGAAATGCCCCACCTATCTGATGCAGGTTCTCTAGGGTTTGTCTTGCAACACTTTTTTGCCGGGTAGGATCCTTAAACTACAGCCCAGGGGCACTAGTTATTCCTTGGTTACCTTACTCTACCCTTCCTCACCCCCATTTTCAAATCCCTTCCAATGCTCTTAAAGGGGAGTTGCCACCACGTGGATTACCCTCATGGAGCCTGTTACAGTAAAAAAAAATTTTTTCCCCACTCCATTACTGCTGAACTACACCTTAATCGACAAAGTGAATGTCAGAATTATACTCATTGACTTCTATTATTCTGGATGTGCCTGCAATATCGGCTGTTTTAGCGTTATTTTTATGTAACGCCAACCACACCCAACCCTAAATTTAGGTGCTCTGGAGCGGATGTATCTGACACTGACGTTTCAACGTCACTCATTTTTCGTATTACCGTCCATATAAGTTAAATTAAATTAAGGTAACACTTTAAAATTATGTTTAGTTTGAGAAAGAAATAATCATAGTGACTAGTTAAGTTTTTATTTTTTTATTTCAGTACGAGAAGGCAATAAAGTGGATCACACTTAGGTACTTGGTTGACGACACACGACCAATTAATTGTCTTTTAGTGACAATAAGTAGCTAACTGTAAGAGAAAAAACAATGACTCATAAGGGTTTAAACTTTTTGTGTAGGAATGACCGAATAGGTAAACGATTGTGGCGAATAATTATGCTGAATTCAAAATACGTTAAAGAGGATGTAATCAAATCGGAAAGTACTAATCCTTGGACTGGATATAGTAGGAAAATTAATCTTAAGTTAGTTTTCAACATAATAAAAACTGCTATGAAGCAAAAATTACCAAAGAAGAAATTTTTAATAACTCCATTTGTTTACAATCTGCCCAAGAGGAAATATTTATGTTTGCAGATATTAATATTAATAATGATAATACAATATTTTTGTGGAGGATAGCTCCATTAAGCTCCATATTATTATAATATTCAGGCTTATCAGGTAAAAGATTAGTTAAGATTGCTTTTATATACAACATATATCTACACAATTGTAAGTTAAAACGTGAGGGTTAGTCTGATGGCTTGAGTCTTGTAGGTTCTTCTTCTTCTTCTGACATTAGATTATGGACATGTTGATTGGGGTGTGCACTTAGTCTGCCTTTGTACCTTTTGGCATGATTCCGAATTTCACTTTCCGCTGTTTCAGTGCACTAATCATTTAGCATGCCTCTATTCGGTACATACCAGGGTGCATTCGTAGCGTCTTAGTTTGAAACCGCTCTGTAATGTCAATATTGGATTTGCATGTGGTTCCCAATAGGGTTTTAAGGCAACTTTGTACACTAGAATTTTATTATTCAGGTTTAACTTCTAGTTTCTTCTTATTAGCCAGTATAGTTTATGTAGTTTAATGCCAAGTTGTTTTCTCTTGTTAAAGATATGGTTTTCCCATAAGTCTAAGGTCTAGATAAAGTCCAAGGTATTTGACGGTTTCGGTGTGAATAAAATTGTTGACTATTGAGGGTTGCTGCTGGACAGTTACTCCTTTTCATCGTGAATGTTATGTGCTGCGATTTTGCTTCATTTACTTGTATTCTCCAGAGTTGGAGCCATTGTTGTATTTTGTTTAGGTGTGTTTGCAAACATCTGTATGCATATGTGATGCTAGCTAGCACTGCTGTGTCATCGGCAAAAGTAGCCGTTGTGGTACGCCTTGATGTCGGAAAATCAACTGTGTACCGTACATATAGCACTGCCTTGTGGGACACCAGAGTATAGCGGATGAAGATCTGTAGTTGCATCTTTATACTTAACGAAGAACTTTCTTTCTGTTAAGTAGGATTTGAGGATGAGGTTTATTTGAGGAGGAAGAGCGTTTTTTAAATTGTAGAATAGCCCTTGAAACCAGACCATATTAAAGGCTTACGAGGAATCCAGAACAGTTACCTGTTGTCTTCGAGATCATTAAATATTTTGCTAACTACCCAGTGAATTTGTTCAGTTGTCCCATGTTGGTTTCGGAAATTGGTGTTTTGGTATTATTTCTTGCGTATCTAGCATCGGCTTACTTCTTAACAATAATCGTTTTTCCGGGATTTTAGATAGTGTAGGGATGAGACTTATACAGGCCTATAGCATGTGACATCTCCTGAGGGTTTTGGGACCATTAATATTTGATTTATTTTCCATATGCTAGGATAGTATCCTATTTTTAGAATGGCGTTATAGATTTGTGTAAGACAGCGGATTGCCTTATTAGACAGTTGGTTTACTAATTCACCAGTTATTACGTCATATAGTGGAGCTTTCTTTGGACAAAAAAAAATGAAGGAAATAGTGGACGAAATATGTTGAATCTGTGCACTTGGTGAAGTTGATTAAGTTGCTACAGAACATTCATTTCATAACTGTACCAAGCCAGTCATATTTTTGACAATAGTAAAATATCAAGCCATCAATTTTTAATCGTCGAGCGATTTGAAGTATATATAGGCACTGATTGAAACCTCTGTACTTGAATGCCAAATAATTTTTGGAACATACTGATTCTGGATTCAATATCAATTATTTAACATTATAGATTAACGTTATTAATTAATATTAACAACAGTTATCATTATAAATCTAAAAATTTGTTGATATAACTTCTCAATCGAGTTCGCTTCCAGCCATGGTAGGATAAACAGTATCTAGAAGTCTTCCAGTGCCCGAGTGTGTTTACATCAGTAGCCGGTGGTTCAAGCGTAGCTGCCCCGGAGGATTCCGGCTATCTATTATCGTGTAAACGAGTGTATAAGAACATGATATCTAAGCTATATTAAGGAAAGTCCACTACTCCCAGAAAGTGTAAAGAAGAGAAATACCTGAAGATGAAGTCCACACAGAATATGGAGACTAGATTTGTATTCGAAGATGATGGCCACGGAGCATAAACCGGATCAAATGCATGCCATAATTCTGGACGCTGTTGCAAGTTGCAAGTTTAAATACTATTTCCTTAATTATTTTTTGTCCAAAGAAAGCTCCACTATATGACGTAATAACTGGTGAATTAGTAAACCAACTGTCTAATAAGGCAATCCGCTGTCTTACACAAATCTATAAATACCTAATAGGTTTAGTTAATAATATTGACCCCATCAGAATTAAGTACATTTCTAAAATAGCCAATTCCAGAATATGCGCATTTCTAACAACTAAGGAGGATATCGAAAACCTAATAAAAGTTCATAAATCAATAACAATAAAGTGTGAGATGGTAAATATAAGACCTTTAATGCAAAAATACTGCCGTGTAATCTTGTAAAATGTATGCCCAGTTATCCCTAACGAGATTATTGTGCTAGAACTAGAAAAGCTAAATATAATTCCAGACACTAAAATATCGGATATTAGAATAAGTACTGGTGACCGAAGATTTTATCACATTAAAAGTTTCAGAAGACAATTCTTCATTAACCCGGATAAGCTAAATTCCCTTCCGGTTTCGATAATGGTGCAATATGGAGACACTAGCTGTAGGGTGTATCTAGCAGCGGAGAACGATAACTGCCATCATTGTAAAAGTCCCAGCCATATCGCGATAAATTTTCCTAATAGAGATGCAATACTAAATAATAATCTGACTGCAAATGAAAATTATGACAAAATTCAGTGTAAGAACCCGGTACCCGCAATTCAAATAATTAACCCTCAAAAAACGGACATGGATAGTTCACAACTAACAAACAAAAAAAGAACTACATCTACATCTAAAAGCCAAGCTGATAAGAAAGACGACAGTAATCCTGAACATAAGACAAGCACTAATCCACCCAAGAAAACAAAACATTCAGGATCATAAATATAAGGCGCTTAGTCAATCATTAGGTCCACTAAAAATATTATATGAAGAAGGTAAAAGTGCTTCACCTATCCGTTTTGAACAGTTAAAGACTCATATTCTAAATGCTACGGACTCAAAGAACCCAAGAACCATTATTAGAGATTACCAAATATCCTCTAAATCATTCATAAATGTATTGGACTCTTTTTACCCACACTTAAGTGGTAAAACGGTATAAAGTAGAATAAAAAGGCTCATAAGTTTAGTCAAGAAACAAGAGAGTTAAACATATTCAGAAGCAGACGCCTCCTCCTAATAAAACAGACAATGACTACAGTAAAGTGAAATTTTCAACAGTCGCAGATTCAAATAAGTTAATATAATTAATTATCCTATTATTATGATAAATGAGTAACAAATGCGAATTGTAAAATGTAAATGTAAGAAACCCACATTTGAAATGTATAATTATTCTTTCAAACTGTTAAAATGTATGTATAGTATTGGAATCAGTGTGAATCGCAGCATACTTACGTAAACAAACACTATTTGTAATTTATTTATGGGTCGCCAATGACCAATTTGTTAACGCGACCATTATAAACCTTTCATTTTTTTTAAAAAAAGCTTCTCAATGTGTAAGAATCATATAAGGAACACGATATTTGCATTCCGAGCATATTACATTTACAATTATCGTGATGGAAAAAATACAAGAAATTCCACTTGTACCATGTACCGGGGATACACATGTTATAAAAAAATAATTCTTATTTGCTAATGTAGCGTGTTCGTTTACAGTGTGTTCTCTGTGCGTATACATTTGCTAGTGATCCACCGCAGTATGACAATGCTTGCTGTGAGCATACGCCATTTGCTTGTACAAACGTTTATTATTATAATGTTGACCACCAGAACTGAGAATCGCATTTACCAAAATATATTGTTACATTCTTTTAACGCATTTCACAAACGCAGTTAATTTTAATAATTGTAGAGATAAAATTACTTTAATTATAATGTTCTGTGAAAGGCTACAAGAATCGGGTTGTTATATTGAAATCATTAGCAAATGATACCTGAAATTTTTTATTGTTTTGCGTGAATCATGTGAATGAAAAAAAACATGATTTATTTCAACCAAAATGTAATCTAGATTTAATAATAAGCAAAATAGCAAAATACAGACAAAAGAAGTGTTGATATAAATACCACACAAAAGCTTTTGAGTTTTTAAACTGTATTCTGCGGTATTGTCGTTCTAGGCTCTTCTTAGCACATGAAGATGGAAACAAGGATTCCAGAAACGTTGTGTGATATATCTACACATCTTTTGTCTGTATTTGGGTATTTTGTTCAATATTAATTTTAAAAACGGACGTATAGGGTATATTTTTTATTATAATCTAAATTACTCTAACAATTTTTGCCTACAGTTATTCATGTATTAAATAAATTTTAAACAAATAATTAATCAGTAATTTCGATGAGTTTTATAATCTTTGAATTTTTCATTTTAATGTCATACATTAAAATTATTTCTTATTTCCATTACAAATATTTTTTTTTATATATTTAAGCTATAAACTTACTGAAGTACACCACCATTACTTTCGTTCACAAGTTTTTATAAAATGACGAATTAAAGTTTACATCAAACCAACAAGACACTGAGCCCCTTTCGTAATAACACTGGACCAATATTTTCTTTGCCGCTCATGACACCTGTAACTTGATACGCTGACAGAAGAATGCTAATTGCCTTTCAACTTGCTTAACGAGCAATTATATTTTACGTAGAATATAGAGTATGAATTTCGGCATACAGAATCAATATCATTACGAACATTGCGGAAACTGTACCTTATCCAAAATCTCTCTCTCAATATATATAAATGAATGTCTGTGTGTGTCCCCTATGCGTTCCTACTCCATTCATCCGATTGCGATGAAACTTTCGTGAGTTCTTTGCGCACCCACGCGAAGGTTTCTGTCGGGTTTTCGAACCGTTAGGAAACTCCCAAGGGGTGAACGGGATTGAGGAGAATTTAAAAATATGCTAAAACGGCCGATGTTAGCAGCGATTAATTATTTTTCTGGGTATATGCAATTAATACTTTCTATACAGATGATCCTAGTGTATAATTACAACCCTTTAAAGCACCTAGGGAGGAGGTGGAGGGTAGTTACATAAAAGTAACACCAAAAAACCGAGATTTTTGACAAACCCAGGGTTTTAAATAACAAGGAGTTTATTTCTGACATTCACCATGTAAGTTCGTTGTAGTTCAGCCCCTAACTGTGGGGTGGGGGTGTATGTTAGTGAAAGACCGTTACATAAAGCAATAAGTAAACAACGGAGACGGTATAGAACCAGGGGTTATAGAAGTCACTGGGTTTAATTCTGACATTTAACATACTGGTTAATATATAGTTCAGCCTACCGCCTGTAGAAGTGGGGATGGGATTTAGAAACCTTCGTAAAGGCCATTATTAGCATAGAATTCTTAATTTGATAGTGTTATACTAGAATTTTAAGCGTCTAATTTCAACTCCAAAAGGCAAGGGAAAAGTTTAGTGGAAGGTGTTAAAAAAGGTAATAAAAACAAGACCGATATAATTGTCGATTCTGGGGTTATAGTAGTCGCTGATTCTCCAATTAATCACGGTGGTTGATGAAATTATGTTCTTCTTTGTGGAGTTGGACGGGGCTGAGAAAAGATTACCCTATATATTATAGTCTCTGTTTACTTAACGGTTGTATTTATTTACTTCGTTAATGTATCTGGAATAGTTTTAGATTTTATTAAGTTATAGATTAAATTTTACAGTTTTAATTCGTCGTGATTTTTGAGACACTTATAATAGAAGGGTTCCTGCATACAGCTAGTCATCGTCGTAGGTTTAATTGAAGTTAGATACTGAGGGATTAAGTAGGGGAGGGTAAAAAGGTAAATTTTACATTAGGGCACTATTGGTGCTTGTTAAATGAAATGTTTACCAAAAGGTTAGCGTCGAATCGTTTCCTACTCCAACTTAATTTAAGTAATACACGGGCAACGCCGGATACTCAGCTAGTATCTTATATAATGAGATATAAGGCGTCTGAGTGAATCTGTTAACTATGACGCTGCGATTTTGGAACTAGTATGTATTAATATTAAGCTACTATTGGGCATTTTCCAGGTAGTAGCTATATCTACAAAAATAACATAGTACAAAAATTAAATATATACAAATATAACATATATAAACTTATACGGGTAACAAAACTTTGTAAAGTTTATTATTATTTACCTGAAAAAAAAAAGAAACACGTTTCACCCCCCTCCCCCCACCCTCCTTATTTATTTTCACTGAACTTCAGATTTTTAGTCGCGAATTGATCCATTATCAAATGAATATTTGTGAACGTCTGTGCGTTGCCCTTTTTCTTTAATTTTGAATGGGTGATCATTTTTAGAAATATAACTAGTCGCCAAGAGATGATTATTAATTTATTTCTAGGCCGGTTGACCTGCATAAGCTTTCGATATTTCTGAAAGCCTCACGTGTTTCCTCCTACTGCTTAGTGATTCTAAATGCTCCTGAGGATTGTTCGCGAATCGAACCCCAAACATCTTTTCAGCCCGTTTTTTAATCTTGTCCAGCGCTAGAGTGTGTTCCTTTGTTCCTATATATGGAGCCCAACAAGTTGCCTATATTCCAAAATGGGCCTTACCTCATACTTTTCCTCAAAACCCTATTTACAAAATGTAGCGCCGTCCACCCTATACCCGCGACATCGCTGACTTGATTTCCTCAATTTAGATCATTACTAACCGTGATTCTAAGATATTTACAATTAAAGAGCGTAAGTTTTCCCGACGGTTATTGTGTATAAAGAGTTCTCGGGTTTCCGGTCGGGATACTTATTTACAATTGTTGGATTCCGTTACAACTTCATTCCTTATTTTATGCCTAACTGGAGGAACATTTTTCTTTTTTGTAAAGACAATTGCCTTACTCTTCCTTGAATTTACTTGCATTTTATTTCTAAATGACAATTCGTAAATTTTGTCCACGTCAGTTTGAAGAGTCGGAGTATCCTCCGCACTTATTATTTCCCTATATGCAATCGTCGGCAAACAGTTTAATACGTGAATTTATACCCATTGTTAGATCATTTACGTACGCAAAGAACATGAGTGGACCAATCACACTTCCACGCAGGACCACTGACGTAATTTTAACGGAGTCAGACAATTTGTCATTTACGCGAACTCTGAGTATACGTTGTTTTAAAAATTCGCGTCTCCAATTCAGTACACGAATATCTATCCCTGAATCTTTTAACATACTTAATAATTGATCATGCATCACAACGTCGAAGGCTTTAGAAAAGTCAATAATTATAGCGTCTATTCTCTCCCCCCCCCCCTTATCGACAGCGTCCTACAGATTTTGGCAGACCGTGGCCAGTTTGCTCTCACTCGAGAATCCAGGTCTGAAGCCGTGTTTCCCGCTGTGAATCCATCCCATTTCGTCCCAATGCCTTCGAAAATACTCAGCTATCAAGCGCTTAAATTGCTTGCATATCACAGATGTGAGGCTAACCGGCCTGTAATTACTAGTTAGCGATCGCGGACTTTATTAAAAATTGGGACTACAATCGCATTTCTCCATTCTTCTGGAACATCAGAATTATTTACCAATATTTCAAATAGCCTGATATATATATGGTGTCTGTGTGAATGCGTGTTTTCTAGCAGTTTGCCGAGCGTTGCGCGTCAATTTATTAAAGTACTCCATGGGGTAAAAACGACGAAATGAAACCTTCTTCGCAAAACTTAAAAGTTAAAGATTACCCCCTGTGACTTGAGTATTGTGATAGATAATACAAATTAACTGGCAGATCCGTTGGAATGAGTAGTATCCGAGATATAAAAGCGGTGTCACCCTCTCCCTTTCACCTTATAATAGTCCCTTCAATTACTTTGCCAACCATTGTATGGACACTCAGTGACGTAACTAGACTTGGGTTTAGAGGTCACAAATTAAGTTCAACAATCGAACGTAAACTAGGTTATTTTTGACATTTTTTATTAACATTTTCTCTCTAGCCGGATTTGAACTGAAATTTAACTTATCAGGCATGGGAAGTGTCACTGTTCAATTCAGAAATCCAGAACAGTATGGATTCGACATTTAAATTCAAATGTTTATATATTTCATTTTAATCTCTGCCCATTCAATTACCGCCAAATGTGGTTGAAATGGTTCCACGCGTTTCTGAGTGTACGTGGAACATACGCACACACAGGCTATATTAGTGATCTGTAATTCGCGAATGTACCAAGTCAAATGGAATTTTCCGAGAAAATTAACTGTGTGGATCAGGAGTGCTCAGACTTATGCTATCAGCGATCGATAGCAAAGAAAACGATCGGGAAAAATATGATGAGAGTGTCGTTGTTCCGCCCATGTGTGAGTTTTTTATGGACACTGAAAAATCTGAATTCTACGACTATTGGTTAAATACAATAACTAAAATCGTATTTTTATTGTACATTCAGTTTATTCATACATAATTACATTTATAATTATATGCACATGTATGTCATTAACACACAATCTTTAAATGCCGAGCGAGTAAAGGCTAGATACCTGAAAAGAATTTTAGGAGTTCCACAAAATTCAAGATCGAGGCTAGTGTACGAGCTTACCAGGGAGACCTTCCTAATAGAGGATTTAAGATATGATCTGATACTACCAGCTGGTTTCAGCTTCAGACAGCTTTTACAGGATCTGTATGAGAGGAAAAGGAACGTACCGGAGGACTTCTATGCAACATCTGCTATGCAGGACAGGACATGGATGGAAGCCAACCATGAACTACGCCACACGAAGACGAGACTGGCGATCCATGGCTTTCACCATAAAGTGTGCTTAAACAAAGTATTTCATGAACCAAAAGACGAGTGTGTGTGTGTGAGTTGTGTTTACAAGTCTGTGAGAGATATATTGTAAAATGTAGGATTAGACGCAAATCTATCGTAGCTTACAGCAAGGAAAGGTTGTAATGTAATGCACGGCATGTGTGCGCTTCCAATATATTATTAAATGCCGCTGTATGGCATTGCTTATCGTCCGCGTACTTTTCGTAGGTTGACGCGTAATTACTGATAGACAATCAGAAGCAGCATGACATGTGTTCGTCAGTTATCCAACTACGATATTTTGATTTCATGATTGTCATTTCGTGAAACGCAGATTCACATTGTCCAATTGACACAAATAATTCGATTATTTGAAGCGCTTTAAACGTGGATCTTTCTCTTCAGGTACAAAAGACCAAAATTTTGTTCTGGCTTTGTGCCGTATATCCGAAGTATCTGCAATATCTCATTTACGAAGGAAGACATATAAGTTTTTTGATATTTCAGTAGCAGATTTTTAAGGTCTATACAAGAGAACGAATAACTCATAAATGTTACAATATTAGTGCATTTATTTTATTAATTAGTAACTGCAATTTGCTTTTCAAAACTTTTATGGCGTTATTCATGTCCGTAATGGTTTTATCTTTTCCTTGTAGCTCCAAGTTCATGCTATTTACATGTCATGGCACCTCTTAAGATAGGCATAATCACAGAGCCAGTTTTCGTTATTTTTCAGGAGTTTCAAGTTGGGCGCCATCATCCAAAATTACCACAAAAAAATAAAACGTAAAATAAATTCTATTTATTATGTGAAATATTTACATAAGCAAGGAAACTACATACCTAATGAAATAATAAATCCTATCGGCTTGCTAGAACATGAATCCACCTCGGGTTCCCCGTGCTTAAGTAGAATTTCATTAAAATGACTTCACAAGTTTCTGATTGTATGCGGAACATACTCACACACAATATTGTGGTAAAAAAGCGTCGCGTTTATGTGTGTGAAACTTTGCTTTCTAACTATCAGGACCACTTGAAATGCATCATTACTGGAGACGAGACTTGGATTTACGCATACGACCCTGAAACCACCGACCAATCCAGCGAATATCGTGCAAAAGGTGAAGCAAGACCGAAAAGACCACAGCAAAGTCGATCGAAAATCAAGGTCATGTTGACAGTTTTCTTTGATTATCGTGGTGTGGTGCACTATGAATTCCTTCCGTCGGGCCAAACTGTCAACAAAGAATATTATTTGAGCGTTATGCGTCGTTTGCGTGAAGCTATTCGTCTGAAACGGCCGGAATTATGAGCGAACAACTCTTGGTTCCTTCATCACGATAATGCACCATGTCATACTGCATTAGTTCTTCGCGACTTTTTTTGCCAAAAACTCGATTCATATCGTTTCGCACACCGTATTCGCCTGATTTGGCTCCGTGCGACTTCTGGCTATTCAGCAAACTCAAAAGGCCAATGCGGGGACGCCGTTTTGACACGATGGAGGAGATAAAAACCGAATCGAAGGTCTTGAAGGCTATACCAGAAAAAGACTATTCCAACTGTTTCGAGGACTGGAAAAAGCGTTGGAAAAAGTGCGTTTTATCGGACGGGATTACTTTGAAGGGGATGAAATTGATTTGGAAGAATAAATAAAAATTTATATTTTATAAATAAATTCACCTTACTTTTGTTCACAGTGGTACAAACATTGAGAGCATCTCGCCTCCGCTGTCAAACATAGGATGTCTCTCTCTGTCTGCTCTCTCCACCTTCTCTACCCTTTTATTGGTAGAATCTGCCTAACTAGTTACTAGACTAGACTTCCCTATTGTCTGTCTGTCGAATTCCAGCTACCAGTTGTTTTTAAGCTAATTATGGCAGTAGAAAATCCCTTCCTGGAGTTTTGATACCTTTATCCAAAATTTAAATTTAAAATTATCCCATACTTTCCATTAGAGCATATTAACCAAGGAAAGTGCGGTATAGACTTTTAAAGCCCTCGCGATCGACCGTTTGAGCACCCCTGCTGTAGTTCGTTCACAGGTTTTGTGAACTATAGTTCGTTTTCATTAATTTCGCGAACATTCTTATATACAACATCCTTTAATAATCAAATAGTATAGTTTTAAAACACGCTATTAAAATAGGTAATAAGAGTTTCGCATCATAATAAAGTATACCATGAACTATCATGAAGGTTAACTGTCATTATGATTTTATTAAATGCATAAATGTTAATTAATTAAATCTGTACGTCAATTGGTCATCATTTTTACTTTTAATGCGAAAGTCCCAATTAAAATATCTAAAGAAACGTACTTGTATATTTATTATTTCAAATTTAATTTATCAAACCGGTGGCAGTAATTAGTGTTTTAGATTCAAAGAATAAATTGTCTCCGATATTATTATCAATATTATAGCTGTATAATGTAGATTCATAGACTGGTAGTTATGATGCAATGGAATTATTTATATTGTCAATTAAGTCTGTCCTCATTATTAACAACTCAAATGGTTGGCGATCAATAATATCTCATGTTTCGAAATTTAATGATAGAAAGGAAGACTGTCAAATGAATGCACTTAAATTGTATTAACAGGGAAAACCATGCCTTGTGTGTAATTAATTCAAAATTATCAAATGAAATGACGATGAAATCGACGATGTTTAAAATCATTTTGTCCCATTTTACTTTATTCGCTTGAGATATAATTTTGGTCTGGAAGATACGCGTGAAGCACGTAGCAGCTTTCAAAGAAGTCAGCTGAGTACGTGCGTGTTCCAAGACAAGCTGTCGGATCGATCTATGTCCACGTTAGTTTCCTATTCGAAACCAGTTAAGCCATTATTATAAATAAATGGTTATTTTTTCGCATCCGCACACATTTTCGAAAGAATTAGATTACATAAAGAGAATTAGGATCTAACGTCATTAACAAATATTTAACACCTTTGTAATTAAGCACAGAATATTCGGATATGAAACGTGTCGAAAAATTATTAATTTTAACAAATATAACAATAAGACCCCATATTTAAATTATATAATGAAAATAGAAGCCTATTACTAAGAAAAAATATTATTATTTAATTTTAAATATATCAATATAAAAAACGCGCCGTTCGTTCCTAATTTAGACCTCTTCATGTTTATAGATGTTACATTCAATTATAATTTATTATAAGAAAATGTATGTTGACAAAATTTATAACGTGCGGTTTTCCCACACGTTGCGGCCGGAATGGCTGTGATTTCAAAGCTGTCAACTGAATATAACATCTATACACCTGAAGAGGTCCCAATCAGGGGCAAAACGTCGTGTTTGATATTTATTTTGTTTCAAGTTGAATAATGAAATATTTTTCTGTCTGGGCTGCAATATTAATATTATTTATTTATTAATTTTCTTACAAAATAATATTTAATTTTATATTATATCTTTCAATTTATGAGCATATATATGAACCTGACTTGGAAAGCAACACTGTATACCTTTAAGGATTTATTACAGCCAACTGAAATGAACAGAAGTAATGGACGTAAAATTGTTGAGGTGATGCAAGACGTGAACCCGCAGGAATGTTCTATATCCACCAGCCACGTGGTACGAAACATATACATACATGTAAAATTTTTCAGTTAATCAGATATAGTAGATAACCAGTTAAGGAGATCGGATAGTTAATTAGCGATTATGTGTGAAAAGTGGCACTTATGGTTCGTCGCGTGTTTCATCCTGGACTTTTGTAGCAGACAAACCGCTATTACGCCCGGTAGAGACATAGTGAATTTTATTTATTATAAAAATTATATAATTTCCACTATTTAAAATTGTGTTTTTTGTCACTGTCATCAATATAACTAAATTCTCCTTTCTCAGGACGAGAACTTTCCTTACCAAGTAGTACTCTTTGCTCGGGCTTCTCTAAGTATTAGTTATATATAGTTTTATATTTTGTTTCATTTTAACAAAGCGGGGAGTAAAGAACGAGAAATTTTATGTAAGGTTTACATTTCGAAGATATTCGGGTTTTGCGAGAATACATGCAACTAGTACCTCCGAAATTTACCTCAACAAACAATTTGATTAGAGTTAAATTTAAGTTATGATTATTTTAATTATTTTATATTTAACTGATAATATGCTTTTATTAAACAATAACGTCGTACAGCGAAAGGATTCCACGTACATTGCTCATTTATGTGTAATGAAAGTTAATATCGTTTGTAACCTGAATCATAATTTGTTTTCCAAGAGCTTCTCATTACACTTGACTGAGTTGGAACAGATGAACGTGGGTTTCGGAGCTTCGCGCGTTAACCACAATATCACTGAGGTTCTAACTTCCAGTAAACTTCAAGGTATTTGGACCCCATCTAATTAGAAGGAATACTAAGCATCAGGCCCAACGGGATTTTGTGGTAGAAACGGAAAGGCCAGCAGGTATAAAACAAAAGATTCGGCTGACGTGAAACCAATGTACAGATTAAAAATTTTCCTGGAAGACAATTCTATTAAAACTCATAATTGACTTTACGATAATGATAATAAAGGAGGCATTCTTCAAATATTGACTTGATATTTTTCCAATTTTTCTTCTGTGGTTAATTCGGAGCGTTTATGAAAAATGATCTATTTTTATGACTTCACCCTGTTAACATTTAACGAAAACAGGTTTCTTGGACCGTCGGAAAGCCGACTAATTCGAACACGATTAGAGTTGTATGTTTACAGAAACGTATGAGGTCTTATCAATGTATGAACTGACTCAATTTTACTATACTCTAAACATGTTAGTTTTGTTTATATTATTTTTATAATTTTATTAACACAACAGTTCATTTCACGTATAAAAAATCATGTTTTTAATAAATTATCTTGATTAGATGAAAATAGTTCTAATATGGTTTCAAAACTCGAAGATTATTGGAAATTAATTCATGTCTTTACGGATTCAAAATGTTCTCGTCGTTTCCTCATGGGCATCACCACAAGACGTCAGTAACTTACGAGACTGACAACTTGCCTAACTACGTTTGACCACCGTGGCAAAATCTTCCTATTGCATTCATAGACCTGTTGGTCAGTATCTATGTGTTCATAAATATAATAAGGTATATACATCTGCTCTTTCTTTATTTACAAAGAAAAATAAAATCTTTTTATGTAAAACTATTCGAAAATAATTACGTTTTACGTACAGTTTATTTGAAAAATATACATACTATATTATATATATTAATAATGATATTGCCAACCTCATGTGGTGTAGGGGTCAGCGTTACAGACGTCCCGGGTTCCAATAATGGCGTGGACATGGATGTTGTGTGCGTGAGAAACTCCGCGACAATTAGTTCCCCGACAAGGATAAAAATGCAACTGATTAACCTAATGAGTTGCTAATGACCTGATCCTTTAATTAAAAAGAGTTGTTATTTGAAAGATTTAAAGAACCAACCCTTATACAGTCTCAAATTTTCCGCGATTTTATTTAAATTCGTAAGTCATTTTTTCAAAACCTTTCTGCCTAATATTTGACCATAATCATATACTATATAATCATATATAATTCAAGCATTAACATTTAGGGCTTTACATGTCTTTTTTTTTTATTTCACATCTACGTCGATTATTAAAACTACGTACGTGTCACTACACTCATTTAAACAATTTATTTATTTAAAAAACTAACTGAGCTACCCTTGTTATTTTAATAAATAGGGTAAATAATTTTAAAAAGCACATACACGGAAACGATATAATGAATATGAAGTTGCATGCACGTTTTGTTTAGCCTCCAATCAGCCGTTTCTCCCGAACTTTATCATAAAAAAACCGCACGTGTACGAGTATAGCGTTCGTCCTCCAGGCGAAGCCAGATATGCACAAAACTGAAATTACTTTCAGGAATTCTTTTATTATTGTTAATTATTTTTTGCGATAATTTTATACAGTTTTGTTGTGAAGATGAATAAATTGAAACTTCATTCATTTACCTAAAGTTCCTGATAATACTAAAACCTTTTTCTAAGTAAGAAATATTTTAATTTTGTTGATTTGAATCGTGATAAAATATTACAGAAATGTCTTCCCACATGTAGGCAATCGACCTGTTTTAACAAAAACGATGCATATTATTACAACATACGTTAACGTAAGCTTTCCTGTAATAGAACGTAGGGTTAATGCTAATCACGTAAAAACGTCTTATTAGTGTAGCAAGTTTAAGCTGTGTATATATATATATTTCTTTAAATATTAATTATATGTAATTAAAATATTAGTCCCACATACTTAGATATTAACAAAAATAGATTTAAAATGATTTGTTAAGGCTTTTTGCTAACGACAACTCTGCATAAATTAAGTAAAAAAATGAAATAATGTAAAATTTAACTCAGTTATGTTGTTTAATTGAATTTTAAACGGACACTCTTGAATATCAAAATTATTAATTATGACAACAATGGGAAAGCAGGGCTCCCAGCTAGTATGATACAAAAATATATAAATTTAACATATAATGATTAACCAAATAAAATAACTCCCGCTATAATAAATAATTTAAAGGCTTGAAAGTATTTACAATAAGATAATAACAGAGTTTATCGTGAATATTTGACAAAAATAAAGTTCAAATTGAATTATATTTTTCTGATTCATGTTTTCATTAATAATTATATTGTGAATATGTCTTCAATCTTTAGTTTATACGCCTACACCAATTTTCACCTGACTAAATAGAGAATGGGAATCCCGAAAAATGTAACCATCGTAGCTACAAAATTATGACATACTAAAATTTATGTTCTGTATTTAATCCATTTTGGTACTTATTACATTTTGCACTTGAGGAAAAATTTAGTCAAGTTACCAATTTATTAATAAAAACCCGAATTTGGTTTATTATTACACAACCCCACGATTTACGATTATTATTAGCTAATTTTTTTTTGGGTGTAGACAGGCTATGTATAGGGTAATCCACATAATGGCAACTCCCCTCTTATAGCATAGGAAAGGGGGGATGCGGAAGGGTGGAGGAAGGTAGCCAAGGGTTACTAGTAAATTATTACAATTAGTTTTTATTATTAACTAATTGTACACCTATTATAAAAAGTATTATGGAAAAACATCAACCGCAAGCATCTCATTAAATTTTTTAAAGGTATAAATACATATTAGTCGCTAAAATTGAAAATTTATTTTATATATATAAACATTTATTATGTTATCTACTGGATCGTCTTATCGTCTATACAATGTGATTCATTGCGATATTTATGCATATAAATAAGGTAATAAAGCGTCGATTATAAAAGTGTCAAAGGGGTCAATGTAAATAAAAAAGGTTAAGGATCCAGGATAACACCGTAGGTAAAATATTTGAAGCGAAAATTAGCCCTAATTTTGAGTACTGTGAAATGTTTTTATCCTGCGGGTGACAGGTTAGTCTTGCACAGGGTGGCGCAAAAGTTACTATACGCTTACGTTAACATGATTTCAATGAATGCATGTAGTTAGGTTCAAATCGAAGTGTGATGTTACTTTTGTGCAACCTTGTATGCCTATTGTAGCCATAATGTCAATAATAATATATGTCTGTGGTGTCGAATCCCTTTCCGCTAATGCAATGTAAATCTAAAAAAAGAACAAAATTGACAGTTGGTAGAGATGTATCGCGACGTAACCTCGTACTAGATTATTACGAAACGTATTTGTTAAGCTTATTACTGTACCACATTAAATTAACATGAATTGGTCTCTAGTAGAATGATAGAGACGTTTCGTTCTTTGTAGTAGTCTTATCGCGTTGTGTTGTAATTACACGGACCGTCGTGAGGTGTAAGACACGGAAAGGTGGTACGACACGGTCAACGTTAATGACGCATTCTCGTTAGCATAGCGAAGCGCCGCGACGCCTTTAAAACGCGACCTTTACGAGCCACGGCTTTATTTGGCAATGTCTTCGAGCAAACTATTGCAATCCTTTCAGCCTCTACTTCATGCTGAATGCTTCGTCAGCCCTTTCCAGATAACGGTGTAATGCAGAATGCGTTCCTGCATCTACTTTACAGCAACAATAAAACTGTCTCACTACAGACTAATTTTCTTTATGCCTATACCCGAATTCTCTTATGAAATATGTGGTATTTTACTACTTTACATTCATAATTAATTGAGTGATTTAATACTATCTGTTTGTTCCATTTCATCTTTACCTATTATTATTTACTACAGATTTTTGTTTCGTTCTAAGATAATAAAAATCACCAAACTTCTAAAATCCAATTACTTTCCTATAATCATTTAACATTAAGTTCTTAAGCAATTTATTAGAAACAACATTCAAGATAGGTCGTTGAATTCATGAGGGCCTAAGATATTTTGTTCCTGAAGGAGCGTTTTGTAAAGCATCAACGTTGAACATTAAAAGTACACAGATCCGAAACGCATACGTGGGTCAGTATTCTTCAGTGGCACTAGCAACTATGTTCTTTCCCCTCACAAGAACAATATAACATCATGTTGGACAAAAATATGTAGCAGCAGCTGCCTTGGAAAAATCTGAAAATTTAAAATCATTTTAGTCCTTAATTTTATCTATGAACGATTTATTCATCATCACAAAAAACTGTATAAAATCATCGCAAAGGTATAATAAAAATGTAAGGATTCTGTTATAAATATTCTATACACGAAAAATATGTTTGAATGCAAAAGTGAGAATAATTAAAGAATTCCTGAAAGTAATTTCAGTTTTGTACATATCAGGCTTCGCCTGGAGGACGAACGCTATATTCGTACACGTGCGGTTTTTTTTATGATAAAGTTCGGGAGAAACGGCTGATTGAAGGCTAAACAAACGTGCATGCAACTTAGTATTCATTATATCGGTTCCGAGTATGTGCTTTTTTAATTATTTTAATTTTAATTGTATCTTTATTAATTTTATTTTTCTTTTAACGATATCTGAATAATTAACAAGTTTTTCCTATCTATACCAACATACTTGTTTAAAATATATGATTTTTTTGTTTAATATATATAGGTAGCTTTCCAATAACTTCTAATACGTTGGCTTTATAGTCAAAGTATTAGGCGTATTAGGCGATACACAGGAAGGTGAATCTAGGGGTAAAATAATTCCCACAATTGTAAAGAAACCTTTTAATAAATTATAGACGAAGAAACAAAACACGATTACACATATTTACAATCAAACATTCTACAATATTTATTACATACTACAATATCCAGAATCGACCTCAGAATCAGGGCCAGACCGACACACGTGCGAACATCAAGACAACCGAACCCCTTCTCTCCAGAAACACAAAGTGGCGTGCTTAAATAGGCCCGCACACGAAAGTATCGTGTGCAGAACAAAAAATAGATTGGCGTAGGAGTGAAAAATAACCACTATAAGTATTTGATCTGTAATTTATCTTTTCATTCGAATTTCCTGAATATTCTATCAACGATTGTTTACACTAAGAAGAGAATATTTTTATTCATAGGAAGGTTGTTTTACTTTATAGATAATCGCTTATTTTACGAAATAATATTCTGCAGAAACTCAGAGTATATTTTCAGTACAGGATATTGTATAATATACGAATACCACATACTATAAGGTTTAGTGAACACAGTAATGGATACTGAAAGGTGTAATATAATGTACCTAAATAACGAGAGAAATAAAAATTTTCAGCTATAAACGTTCAAGAGCAATGATAATATACTTTTTGGTAGCTTCGAAAAACGAAAACTTAATAATAAGAAGAAATATGAATTTGAAAAATGATTTAATATTATAGTATTTAATTTTATTAATTCGTTAGCGCGATATACATACATTTTTAGACAATTCATTTGACTGGATGCTGATATCAATACCAGGCTATACCTGCAATTCAATATTTTTCTTTGCAAAACAAATATTTTATGTTTAATGGTAAATGGCTTAAACAAACATCAGGTTTGCCTATGGGTGATTTTTTGAGTGTAAATGTGGCAGGAATTGTAATGGATTACATTCTTAATCAAACTGTAAGCATTACTAAAAAAAACCTAATTTAATAGTAAGGAATATTAATTATGAACGTTGTTTTCAATAAAAAGATGCATAATAATTTTTAGGCCGATGAAGGAGCATAAATTATAAATTAATATTTACAATTTAATATCGGAAAAATAATTGTATAAACTTTTTAAATTAAACCTTAATTAAAGTAATAAATTATTTACTAATTTCCTAAGCGAGGATAAAATTCTAATTCAGTAATAAATTTACAGTCAGTTCACCCGAAGCACGTAATAACTTATTTTTAATAACTTGATTAGTGTAGCTTTCAAATTCTACCTGAATTATTTTAATAAAATTAAAAATAAAATTTATAGTTTTTATGGAATAGTATTTTTGCATTTACTAATTGAGATATTATAAATTCAAATGATGTTAAATAAATCAACAAGAGCACAAACGTTTGAATTGCAAATTAAAATTTTAGTCCATAATAGTACTGATATAAAATTAAAAAACACTCAAAATACTATTAGAAATTTCTTAAAACTATTAATCATTATTACTAATATAAACATATAAATGATAATGAATTGTGATTAAAATAAATGAATAATAATGAAGATGAATTAATTTCTGCAGCCTCACAAAGTTAGGCATAATTATTTTAGTCTGACCTATTTAAACAAAATGTGCTCAATCAGATATTAAAATATTTATGATTATGAAACTTCAGATGTAATATTTTGTTTTAAACAACTAAAATACGCACTTTATTTAAGTAGATTGCGTGTTATAATTGCTTTAAGAATTGTATATTTTACATACCTTCTTATGTTAGAATCATAACATAACTTAAAAACCAAATTCCTGGTTAACAAATCGATATCAGAACATTAGGGATATATAATTTTCAGTTACTCGTTTCATTTTCAAAGTCTCTATATTACGTAATAATGCCGCAAATTAATATTTAAAATAATGCCATATATTTATATTAATTTAGATCGTGATATAAGATTAAGAAATAATAGTTAGGGCTCCGTTTTTCTATTACTTTTAATAATTCATTTAATTTTTTTTTAGAAGTTTAAGTTCCATTTTGGTAAAGTTCTGATTATTCTTCAATTGATTATTACAATAAATTATTGTGAAATGTAGACACAAAATAAATTGATCAATTCTTTTGAATTATCCCACATGTATACTTGGAATATTAAAATCTTTTTAATATCTATAAAACTGAGTAAATGTTAAAATGTCGCCGGATACACGTAAAAAATTAAGAGAAATTGTACTGTTTTAATTATATGAATTATTTATATATATTTATTATATATGTTTTTATCAATTGGAGATTGATGTTGTAAGAAGTTGACCTTTCAAATTGTTTCAATTATGTATGTTACATGAATATGGCTATTAATTATTCGAAAGCTCCCGAGAAAATGAAAGAACATAAATAATGAAGTTGAAGCCGTATGAGTGGATTCTTTTTATATTTATTTTAAATAGCTGGAGGGAAATATTATAGGATTTTTTTTAAAAATGTCAGCGTCTGAAAATGAATATAAATATTAAATTTACTTTTCCTTTATAACTTTTTCCTGCTATATTTAACTTCAGCTTTCTCAGTATAAGGTATGCGATTCTCAAGAAACCCAGTTATATCATTCAAATATCACAAGGTAAATTTCATTCTCGTTTTTACATGTTAGCTATGCTCGCACTATTCAGAAAACCTCTTGGTGGAATTTAACTACGTTGGTTTTGAATTTCTTGAATAAACACGCGATCATTCATTGTGAATGAAACATGGTTGGCCAGAGGGAGAAGGATATTGGAAGAGTATTTGCTGAGGAGGCACGTCTTCCTGCCTTGTTGATGTCTGGCGAAGCGTGGCGGGTCTTATCAACGAGCTTGTTCACTTCACGTGCTCGCTGATTTTCATCTGCTGCCCGACAATACTCGCAGCTAGACTTCCGTGCTTCCTATCTGTGACGTCAACGTTCACTTGCCCTCTGTGAAAAACCTCATTTCGAAGTATAAATAGGTGTTAAAATAATATAAAAGTAAGCGATTGCGTAATTCTCAAGTTTGTTAGTTTAGTTTTGAAAAATTGAAATTATTATTGAAATTAAAAGAAGTAGACGGAGGGTTATAATTTTAATGAGGAGATTAGCCAACTAGAGCGACGCTAATTTGTTCAAGTTGCATGAACCAGTTACTCTAGCAAACTGAATGACACTCGCAGTCGATTGAACATAATTCTAAGAAATTGCTCGCAGTTGCACTTTACAAATGTAAAAACTCAAGGAAGCTTGCGAGAGGATTTCTCGCAGGTGAACCTTCCCAGAGAGCTCTGGCGGGGACTACCTTTGGGGATGCTCTCACATCTCTCTGGTTTTTTTTGAACTAAGGTTCCCACATGCCGAGGCACCTCGGTCTGTTTTGAGAGGTGTATGTTCCGGGGTCGCAGACCTTGGGCATACGGCAAGAGTTGTCCGCTATTCCTATTGGAATAGTCGGCCAGCTGCCTCCTAAACAGGCCAAGGCATGGCGAGGGGTAAGCTGCGTCCCCACAGCAAACTCCTCTCCCGCTATCGGAAGGGCGTGGGACAAGTACCCAATGCCCGACCTACCCGATGCAGGTTTTTCTAAGGTTTTCCCTGCATTCCTTTAGGCGAATGTCGGGTAGGATCCTTAAAATATAGCCCGGGGGCCCTACTTAACCCTTGGCTACCTTCCTCTACCCTTCCGCATCCCCCCTTTCAAATCCCTTCCTATGCTATTAAAGGGGAGTTGCCCTAAGTGGATTACCCTCATGTAGCCTATTGCCCTAAAAAAAATTACAAATGTAAAAATCAAAGAAACAGCCTGTGTGTATTACAAAATGTCACTGAAATTTCGATTTATACATCTTATAATAAATAAAAATTCACATAATTTCGTACATTTGTTCCTTCCGTACCAGAACACTGTGTGGGTAAGACACTGCTGGGGATGGACGGAGGTGGAAATTTTGAAGAATCCTAAAATGGATTATATTTGCGTCGAATAAATATTTTTCGGCGCATTGAGATAGCGTTTCTCTATATATTAGTGTATAATTTCAACCCCTTTCGGCAAGGGAGGAAAACACCAATAGGATTGTGGGTGGAGGGCGTTACATAAAAATAACACTAAAACAACTGAGATTCGAGTCGAATCCGGTGTTATGGAAGTCGCTGAGTTTAATTATGACAACCTGCGCAACGCCGAACACCCAGATAATCATAAAACAAAATTACTTTTATAATATTTAATCAAATTTTTTTACATAATCATTTATATATAAAAACCTTATCTTTACGTAGCTTTAAAAATTCAAAAATATTTAATCAATATCCTAAGCATTAACCGTATTTTACATTCCCATTATGGGAAATTGTTTAAAGAATAATTTGCTCTATAATGCTTTATCACAAACATATATTTAAATCTATAGGCTATAGATGGAACTCTAAAATTCAATTTTACCAAGTACATAACCGCAATCAATAGCATTATTAATGATTAAAAATATATTTAAATCTTTAGAGTGACGTTCAGATTCCAGATATATTTTCAGTACTGTAGAAATATTTTTATATTTATGGCTCGTAAATGGGGCTGGGATAATCATTTTAAAACAGTTATAATGTGCAGCTTCAATTTTCTTGATAAAATTATTTGTCAAAGCTGACAAAAATGTCGATCAAGACATTAATATTGATTACATCAACGGTAATAGTAATTTTGTTCCCAGAATTAAACTATGTATCAACGTTTGCAACACCCTTAATATACTGTTATATTATCTACTAATTACCTCCACTCATTTGAGACTGTTCAATCTATGTTATACTTTCAAGATGATAATAACTAGGGAATAAGGGAGTGTATAACTTAAGTTGTCAATTTTTTAAGTAACTGGTGTGGATAATGGTACACATTTTGTCAATAAAGGAAGGCGTACAAAGGTATATATAAGATATTATCACAGAAAATAAATTATTTTATTAGGCTATTTGATTTTCAAAATTTATTTATTCAAAGCAGAATAAGTATATGAAAGTGAAATTTTATATAAAATCATGTCTAAATTCGAATGGTTAAAACCGACTGAGTTCTTAAATCTTGCCGTAATACAGCGCTCTAAGCTGTGTGAACACAAACGAAATAAAATCGTTAAAGCATTTTCTTTGGACTCGTGTTCTTTAGAAATTAACACAAAGCCCTTTCCAATTTTGGAAGTACAGCTCCGAAACAGATCTGAAGTAGTTAAACAGGGATAAATCAAAGCTCTAGTTGATGAAATTACGGGATCAGAGAGCACGTGACGCAATCAGTACAGTAAAGATCAGAGAAACTGAGTTCTGAATCTCGGCGGCACGGAACCTGAGAACGGCGGAAACAAGGAAGAATGCGGTTAATTCCTCGCGGCTATCTCAAAGTTCAGCAATTACCCAACATTTGCAGAAAGCTACTGAAAACTTGACATTTATCGCAAGGAGTAAACTCGTACAGTTGCGGCCTCGGGGAAAGAATTAATAATATAGTATTTCAGGAATATGTATACTGGAGGTAGCAATATCATAGAGTTAACAAACCCTAATTTGACACTGAATATTTTATAATTGGAGGGTACCAGTTTTCGTTTTATTTAAGTAATTAATGACCAACTGATAGTTTCGTAAAGCAAATTATGAGCAATGTATTAGTGATATAATGAATATAAAAATTCTAGAGTGACAATAATATAGTATAATAAACTGTGTTAGAAACAAATTGCCACGGTAAAACTCACATGAATTACATGAATTGACTTTTGCAATTATATAATATATATCTCTTTGAGAGGTAGAATTTTCTTCCCCTTCAATATAGATAACTCCTTATTGTGATTCAGTAGAAAGATTCTAATATATATTTTCTTCCCTGTTCAATTTCGACTCCTGGGGCTTAGGCTAGTGTTCGCGTGTGGTGACGATTTTATACAAGTTAAAAGGTAAATAATTAGGAAGAGTGGACAACGATGCAACGACTCACTCAAATAAGAAAAAAATTCTTATAACGACAGCTTTAGAAAATATATGATATATATAATAAAAAAGGATGTATATTTCTATGTATTTACGTTAATTTATACACAGATTTAAACGAGTGGACAGATTGTAACAAAAATTGGTACACATATTTTACAAAACACGAGAAACGGTACTGTGGGGGTGATATACCCCAAGGATGAGGGTGGAAAGAATTATAAATAAAAAAATGTGTTGATTTTGAGTTAAATTACTGCTCTCCAAGAGAGCATGACGTCACGGAACAGAGAGAGAGATGTTACTACGAGACGAACAAAGGAAATAGTTCATATTTCTGTAATGAAATAAAGCAGAAATATTTTATTAGAACAAAAATTTATCATTTTACGAAACCATTTCAACTTTTACAGTTGTCATCTTCCATGCATTTACAAAAATGAATGTTTGTCTTTCTGTGTGACCCCTAAGCGTTACTATACCATTCATACGATTAATATGAAACTTAGGAGAGTTAGGCACACGTCCGGGAAGATTTCTGTTAGCCTTAGGAACCTACGAAGGGGTGAACCGCGGTGAAATTAAAAAGCACGCTAAAACGGCATTTTTTAGCGTCGAAAAATTAGTAATGGATGAGATTAATAGATTCTCTCCGGATGTTTTTAGTGTATAATGTCAACCATTTATTTATAACATGGGAAGGCAGTACCACTAAGGAAGAGGGTTACATTAAAAAAATGCAAAGCAACCGAAATCGGTATCAAATCCAGGGTTAAGGAACCACTGAATTTAATCCTGACATTTATCATACTCGTTAAGATGTAGTTCAACCCCTAGGAGTGGGGATGGACGGAGGCGAATCAAATTTTCGCGTAGAGAATTTTGTACAAAACTTTATACACATGTTACGTACGGTCCAGAAACAAACAGATGTATTAAGACATATTTTAAAAATTCGTAATTAGCCTTGAATAAAACTATTTCGGGCTTACTAAATGTGATAGTGTCAATATAGAAGTTTCAATGTGACTAATTTCAACTACAAAAGGTAAGGGAGGGAAGCACCTTTAACGTACGGGTGATGGTGGAAGGGATTTACATTAAAAATAAACGCAAAAAAGATTGTTTCCGGGGTTACAGGATTCGCTGAATTTAATTCTCGCATTGTCAATGGTGATTAAGGAAATTTTATGTTTCTCCTCGTGGAAGTGGACGTAGTCGACAAAAAGTTACTCGGAGTATATTTTAACCTCTTAAGTTCCGTGTGTATTTTTAAAATTCTTAGGGTACCAGCTATATTTTAACCCCTATTTTGTTAAAGATTATTTATTTACTCCTTTGAGGTATCGGGAGTAGTTTTAGACTTTATAAAGTTATCAAGTATTTTTGTACTGTTTCAATTCGTCTTTATTTTTTAGACACTTTTATTTTATGTAGTAGGAGAATTCCCGAATACAGTCAGTCATCACCCTGGTTTAGATACCGAGGGGCTAGGTCGGGGAAAGAAACGTAAATGGATAAATGTTTCAAACAGTGACTCTGTTTAAATGAAACGTTTACCAAGAGGTTAGTTCATAATTTAAATGAATCGAACTGTCAAATTTATTTTCTTCACTGCTCCCATTTTATTTACATTTGTATAAACTATTAAAAACTGCCATTTTTAAGGAATCAGTCCACAGACTGGTTTGACGCGTCTCGTCATCTTACTCATTCTTGCTATTTGCTACATCCGACTTTCCTATTATCTGATCTATATCCTGTGGTCCCTCCCTTCCTCTACTATTACCTTCCGCTGTATAACTTATATTTATAAATAAAGTCCCTCAATAAACTTTTTTATTTGTTTTAAATAGTATAGATATTCTATTATAAAATGTTTGTATGCGAATTCCATTAACTCGTTAGCACAGCTGAGGAATAATAATTAAACGTTTTTTTTCCCTATTGCACTGTTTCTGAAAAAAAATTCTTTGTGAAAATCGTAATTTCGATGGTTAATTTACAACATTTTGGCTGCTGGTGTAATATTTTTTATTTTGGTATTCCGACCGTCGGATTTGGAAATTGATGTATAAGCTGTACTATAATGGAAAGCGAATAATCAGTGTGGACACTGAATATCCGATGGTGACGCCAGCCATTGAAAAAATCCTGGACCGAATTGGTTGGACATGCAATACCTTCGAATTGGATAGATATTCATAACATGGAGAAACTCAAGAATATAAAGGCAAAAGTCTACAGTTTGTAAGAAAATTCAATTGGGCTAAGTGATGTAGAATTTTAGCTAGGTGACATTCTCCCCCTCCCAAAAAAATGTATTTAAAGTTTATATTGAGTTATGATAAATTCATATTCTGCCAGTGACAGTGTAATTGTAGTCAGAATTAGGAAGAAGCTAACATAGACCATCGTGTACGTGTGCCGGTCTGTACATAAAAAGTAGAGAAAAATATAAATCATTTAATTTGAAAAGGGAACAATAAGCAGTGGGAGACTTAAATAGGTGACACTAAGGGCTATATGATGTAAACGACTTAAATGAAAAGTTTACTGAACAAAGAAATTGAACATAAAATCAGTGAATGAAACGCAATCAAAAAAGAAAATGGAAGAATGTTTAAGACGAACGAAAGTATGTAATATTCAGGCGTGAACTTTATACACGATAAAAGAAAGAAATATATAGACAAATCTATATCAAAGTAGTCATGTAAAAGATATATTCAACATTACCTCTCGTAAATGGCACAATCAGAATCGTAAAGATTTTGTGATGAATAAGTCAGTAATGGTTAGTTAATTAGCTCAAATTAAATGGGGAAGGTGAACAATGCCAGTTTAATCTCTAACCGAAAAGTATATTACAGAACACGTAATGTCGGATGTTATTAATTAATTAGGGACGCTCGTGTAAAATTATTTTGATCTGGATATTACCCGAACTGGTTTCGCCAAAAAGCTAATTTCTACCTCGAGTCATGAACCTTTTTATTTAAAAACCGGAGCTCAAAGTAGCTTCACCAATCTTGTTTAGGATTTTTCATCGTCTTCCTTCTTTCATCTGCCACTCGCTTTCCTCCAAACTGCACGCGCATAGAACGCAAATGAAATTGCAAATTGTAATTCAGCATATGAACCATTATAAAATTACGAAGGTTAGACATACAGCGTTAAAATATATATTTATTTACTCTTTTCACTTTCCCAAGTAGGTTCGTTAATTGTCTCTCCATTTTGAAGACGGTATCCTATCCATTAATTTAATTTAATTATTTTCACTTTACGAGCATACAATAGGACTAGTATTAAAGACTCTTGGAAAGTTTTCATTCGACAAGAAACTCCTGTTATATAACCCATGAATGGCTACGTAAGGTCAGGCGTGCAATGAATGCGTCATAACTACGAGTATAAGGTTGTGCAGGTGTTGATTGCAAACGCGCCACAGGCATTCACGCTCGCTAGCACTGAGATGCGAGGCTTCCATAGCAACGCCATTTAAACGCACTGGAGGCAAAGACATGGGATACTTAAATAACGCTCAATCTGTTTATTTTTAACTGATCATTTATATACTTTACAAAATAATAGTTTTAAATTTTGGTCGTTACTGTTTTAACTTATGACTAAGACACTGTATGTTATAACAACGAAAATTTATTTTAGAATCTTATGACTTAAAGTTTAATTACAAAGGTGAAATTAACACTAATGTAATATAATATTCAAATATGGTTGCACGAATTGTTGTTTAACTATAACGCGTTTATATATAAACTATATATTAAAAGCAACAGCCTAGTCAGACAAAAACTTACTATATCAGAGACAACGATTAAATTTATTTACAAATACTTCAAAGTTAAATTGGTTAAAATCAAATACGATAATAACAAATTACGAATTAATAAGCTCAATAAATTTTTTTACGGTACTATGCATTTTTGAAAATATTAACTTATAATAATGTATTTCGGATTATTTTTAAGACATCCAATAATTTAAATGTAGTTAAAAATATTAAGGACAAAATGAAAACAATGTTATTTACAAAATTAATTGTTCAGATTGAGACTCTTGTTATATCTAACATACAAAACGGCGTCTAAAAACTATAATCAATGGACATAAAAATAATTTGTAATTTGGCGTCCAAAATTACTGAGTTTTGTCCAAACATATTTATTTAAAAACATATTTTCGATTGGGACAATTTAAGGATTCCTTCCTTCGGAACACTCTGGCACCTCCTAACTCACCCCATCATCACATCCGCAGACCCCACCCACCCACCCAATCCATTCAACCCATCAAACTTAACATCAGCAGTGAACCCTGATAGCCCAACAATGTACGCCCCTCAGACAGACAAATTAAGATACAAGAAAAAATCGCAAAATTAGGTTAATTGCTGGATTAACCTAATTACCAAGTTCCCATGTTAATTATGTACATAATTTAAATTGTATATATTGTGAACTATATGTAATCCACTTGTCTAATAAATTTTAAAAAGAGGATTTTAGTTGAAGAATGTAAATATTATAATTGATGAGCGAAATTTTGCTTATTAGATCTAATTTTTCAGCCAATTAATGTTAAAAATGACTCAAATAATTTAAACAAAATTTATGATTCTTTATTATTCTGAACTTTCTCTTATATTATATAAATTTTTATTTCCATTGTTACCTTAAATTTCATTAATACTCGTTAACAGCTGGGTCAATACGTCTTTCGGCCGGAACGTGTGTACACACCGCACGTTAGAAATTAAGCTCAATTTTCTTATAATAAATTGTAAGTTACACTCTATAAATAATATTTATTAACAATTGTTTTAAAAATTATCATTTATGTAAGACTTTGCTTCTAAATTGTTTTAGATAATTAAACTGTACCTATACACCTGTAGGAAACGGAGTGACTGATATATATTATGTTTTAAATAGAATATTGAAAAAAATCTTACTCTTGTTTTTAATATTTCATCATGAAGTCAGACTGTTATAATTATACCTAGAATTATTATAAGGTTGAATGACAATTTAATTAATCTTGACAAAGAGTAAATATAAGACAGAAACGTAAACCGGGATAAAACATTAATATAAAAACTCTATAATCATTATTAATACTTAAATTTTCTAATGCCGTAAAGAAAATTACTTTAGGAGGTAGCAGAACTCGTGCTGGGAAAAACACGTTATTCTGGTTGGATTTTCCTAAATTTCCTCAAATTTATGTAATGTCTTATATGAAGTGAAAATACATTAATAGGGCTGATTTCTTACTTATTACAGAAACTAACAAGACAGAAGCAAAAGAATGATTTGTATCAGCATACTGAAGAGATGTTTTACAAAATCGACTCTGTTGCAAGTACATAAGATGGCAGTCATTGAAGTCGCTGCACATCCTCATTGTAATGAACACGGGATCGAAATAGAAACAATAACCAAAAAGTTAATATTTATTATGTTTTCTGCACAGATACAGATTATACTATTACAATGATCCAGCATATATTCGACAACTGAATAGGGACTGTCAACATTCTCGGGTACATTTAATCTGTAAAATATTAGAAGATACAAATAATTGGTTAGCAAAACATGAACAGATGAAATTTACGGCAATCACTAAGTATACACCATATGGTACGACAACATATTTTTGGTCAATCAACAGGGTCTGAGATTTATTTACTTTGGCAATAGAATATTTTTTCGTCCCTAATAACTTTTTAATGTAGTTACAAGGACCTAAAATAAAATAAATAATAATAAAAAAGGGACGGTGCACTTTAAAGTTGTCAGGTTTGACAGTTTCAGGAACGTTCCACGGAAAAATCACGAGCCGAATCGTTTCTGCAGTTACCGTAAACATTTGAAAACATAATAATATATAATAGTCACAACATCTTTATAAAAAAAGTAATTCTTTAAGTTTCATAATTCTGAGCATTTTGAATTGCATAATTAACTGTTAAAGGTTGATGTTGTAATTATACTTTTGTTGATTAATTCTTTATGCAATGAAATTAGATATAAAATTTACTTTAATTAACAATTTGTAAATTTTCAATCCAATTTAAACTAAACCCTCAATATTATAAATTTATGAATAATTTTTAACAAATTTATTTGGTTCCTACTTGCCATGTACGTTATTTTTGAGAATAGGTTTTAAAAAAATTCATATATTTCAAGAAAACAAACTGCAATTACTGTTTCGTTACTACTTCATTCACTAATATTTACCTGTATAACTTTCAATTTCTTTTTAAATTTAAGAACACGACCGTTCTTAAGTCAACTCATTGCCCCATAAAGTCTCATTGTCAATTTATTATAAAATTAGAAAAACTATTTAAAGAAAGTCACATAATTCCAGATTATTGGATTGTCTGTACTGGCGTCATGGATTTAATACCTTATGTTGGATATTATAAAGGCTTTCAACACTGTGATACGAGTAAATCAGTGTTATCAATGTCGCTGAGTTTATTTATGACAACCTGGGCAGCATCTGGCGTCGGGTGTTGGCTGCATTGACTAGGCATGGGTGGGCGAGGGTAGAAAATTTCAAACATGCTAAACGGCCGATTTTTGCGTCGAATAAATATATTTAGGGATCAATGAGATTCATAAAATTTCTCTACAAGTTCTCTGTGTATAATTTCTACCCTATTAGGGCAAAAACCATTGAGAAGAGAGTCGAATCCGTGGTTATGGTTGTCACGGAGTTTATTTATGACAACCTGAGCAGCTCTCGCGGGCGGGCGTAGAAATTTTCAAACAATATAACCGACTTATGTTTACGTCGATTAAATACTTTTTGTTTAATCAACAGTAGCGGGGGTGGATATTTGCGGTCATGTTAAAACGGCCGATATATTCGTCGAATGGAACTTTTTTATGGTCAATGAACCCCTTTCGGCATAGGAGGTGAGCAGATTTATGGATAGGGGTCGGGGTGGATAACATAAAATAACGCAAAAGTGAGTCTAATCGGGGGTTATGGATGTGTGACAACCCGGGAAACTACGGTCACCTACTATTTATGTCAGTAAAACTATATCTTTTGATTTTATTTTATTTATTTTATTCCATTAGTCCTCGTATGAGGACGTATGCTGATGATACGACCATACTTACCTGGGACCACAATGCAGATGAACTATGTATGTACACAATATAGAATGGACCAATTAGTTGAATACCTAGCAGTAAATGACCTGAAAGTTAACGTCCCTAAAACAAATAATTTAGACATTCGAATATTACTAATAGTTCAGGCGCTCAGTATGTTAATTCAAGAAAATTCCTGGGAATACAAGTTTACTGTAAATTAGCCCCGGAAAAACGCATTGAAAATATTTGTAAAATATTAAATAGCAATGTCTATGACTTAAAAAGACTATGTACTTTTATAAATAATAGTTAATTAAATAGAAATACTGAGGTACACAAATGACATTTGTGCATCATTTTTCAATTAACTTTTTCCAATATTGTACTGTAAAACTCAAGGAAATAAATTATTATTATTATTATGTATTCTTAAATATGACATCATGCCTATTTTTGTTTTCAGCTTTTAACTTCCTTCGATTAAATAAAAATGAAGTTTACACAAACCACCAGAATATTTTATTTTCCTCTAATTATATTAATTTTAAACCCTGACATTATAAAACTATGCATAAGAGCTGCAGGAAAATCATTTATTTGTGTCACCTTCTTGAAACCTATTTATGCAAACTCCATTACTAGAATTTGAAGTTTCCCGCTTGTATGTTTCAACAAGACGAATTGTGTGCGTTAATGTGTTCGAGCGCAGACTGACAATTGATTATACTTTGAGATATGCTCAAAAAGTTTGGCAAGAATAAAAAGAATTGTCGTTACAGTACTCGATTAGGGAATTCCCGTCGCCCTAATGGAAGGGCACAGATGTTGAGGAACACAGCAGTGATTTATTTCTTTTACTTTTGTGTTACGATGTAAAAAAAAACTTCTTCATACGTAATAGTTTTGTACAAATTTCTGGGTTACAGATTTTTTTTCTTTTCAAAATCATTGTGTGTTTACATTAGAAAATATCCAATAAACTTATCACCTAGGGCCCCCGGGCTATGGTTTAAGGATCCTACCCGGCATTCGCCTAAAGAAATGCAGGAAAACCCTAGAAAAACTTGCATGAGGTAGGTCGGGCATTGGGCAACGCCCTTCCGATAGCGAGAGAGGAGTTTGCTGTGGGGACGCAGCATTTCCTTCTCCGTGCCTCGACCAGTTTAGGAGGCAGCTGGCCGACTATTCCAATAGGAATAGCGGACAACTCTTACCGTATGCCCAAGGTCTGCGACCCCGGAACATACATCTCTCAAAACTGGCCGAGGTGCCTCGGCAGTGGGAACCTTAGTTCAAAAAAAACCCAGAGAGATGTGAAGGCATCCCCAAAGGTAGCCTCCGCAAGAGCTCTCTCGGAAGGTTCACCTGCGAGAGAATCTCTCGTAGGCTTCCTTGTTTTGTGGTACCTTCAGTGCAACAGACGTATTTTATCCCGTTAATAAAAACGACTGCTGATATAGATAAAAATCGTGAGCACTGATAGACGAAGTTTAAGGAAAGTAATTTGCCAATGTACAGCTTTCAAAATTGTTACTCGAGGAATTATTTCCATGATTATTATATTAAGCAACTGATATTCGACTCATAAAAAAGTTAAAATTGTATGTTATTCACGATTTCACTATTGTTCCGGACTGGTATTTGTTTCATGTGATGCAATGGGCGTATTTGTTTGTAAATCACATAATTGAAATGTTAAAAAAGGAATATTTTTCGTTGCATTGAGAATGTTTGAGAAGGGCCATAATATTTAAGGCAACAAGAATGGCTAAGGTTCAGAAACTGTTCCGAAAATGTCTACTCTGCAACAATAGAATGAAAGATTAAAAGTTTGCTTAGCGACGTTACGACGCCAAATTTAATGCATGCCTTTGGTGGCGTACATGAAGTTCGTAGGCCTCAGCTGAAATTTCTATAATCAATTCAAAACCTCATCAAGTCACCAATTTTGCCACCAATGAGTTGGTACCTACGTTAAAATTATTGGTCGCAAACACAGTGATAATTCGAAAATGAGGGATTATTGAAACTATTGATAAAGCGAGGAACTCGTTAGTTGGAAGTTTCCTGAAGGACCTAGAGGAAGAGGGCCAGTAACTAGCCACCTGCCTGAGTCTGCAGAACAAGATTGCTCACCCGGGTCCTGAACTCAGCACGCGAGTCGATATCGATGAACGCTGACGACTGTATGTATTACCCACATTAATTACTCTGCTACACAAAGATTTTTTAATCCTATGCTTGGTTATAAATTTTCTCTGCATTTATACAAAATAACAAACACTATTAAATTATTACAGTGTGTAGAAATTCATTATGGTTGACTTTCTATAATCTGAATATTTGGAAAACTGGAAAATAAATATTAAAATTTCGATAATTATTTCATAATACAATGTGAAACTGGATGGGATAAATAGCGTAAAGTTGGTAATGATAACGAACCAGCAATTGTTCTTTACACAGTCTGGCTCTTGCAACAGAAACTTAGTAAGGTATTTAATTATTGGAAAAAAAATTATATTTACTTATATTATAATTATAATATTTCTTTTAATAATATAATAAAAATAATAAAAGTATCTATAATATTATATAAATTATATTATAATAATATGAATATAAAATTTAATAAATATATAATATTAAAAACAATTAATAACTAATTAATGACGTTTCATAGATAACAGAGGTAAAGTTATTACATTTTTAAGAAAACCTCGCAAATTTTAATTAGGTTCAAATGTATTTTCATTTAAAGGAATGCCATCATCTTAAAAATTCATCAATAATAAAGAAACTACATAGCTTCCGCAGAAGAGGATACATAGTGCTGCACTAAACTAAATGAACATGTGACTTAAACATCATGTATTTACTTCAAGCAGTATAATTTATCATTTACAACATTTACAGTGTCCGAGTATTTTCCTGCGCTACGGAATCCGGTTTTCAATTACGCTCAAACGTTTCAGGTACAAGAATTACAATTCATTTTTAACATGTCTAATTACTAACTGAAATCTATGTAAATGTGAAATAAGTAGTTGAACATACAAATACTAATAGATATGTCGAAAAAATATGAGAAGTAGGACGGTTAACGGACGGGCTTCAGAATAATTGAATTATCATTGACACTAATAGAATATGGGAATAATAAAACAATTTAAGTGTATTAAAACCGACTCAAATCAAATACTTCCTTAACGTCAAGTGATTTCAGTGTTTCTGAAATCAATTAGAAACATAAATAAATTAAATACAATTAATTGAAAAGAAGGGAAGAATAATACGATCTCATTTTTGCTTAATAATGCTTCCCACTGGCTTCTATAATAAATATTAATACCTCGTAGTAGGTGTTATAAAGAAAACTTATAAATATTTTGAAAAGTCCAATAGATTGTTTTATCCATATTCCTTAATTAACGTAGCCATGGCTTGAGGCTTATAATAAGCTTTCTTCTTCGAACTAAAAAAATATTTATTTTCTCGTTCTTTGTCATTTAACAAGAAGCGTTTGATTCACCATTCAATCTAAAAGTTCACCCTTTTATATGCTCTGTAACCTAGTACAGATTTATACAACCAATTGTTCAGATTTTTTAAAAGATTAATGTAATCATCAGTCTTTTGTTATTGTTATAGAGAACGAATTATACTATGACCCTATTTAATGAAATAAAAATTCTAACTACCGTATATTTTGGGAATAGAAACCTGAAAAGAATTGGAACTGAAAATAATTACTAGATGTATTTACTCAAAAAGGGCTTACTAATAAAATGACACCCGTAAAAAACCAAAAAAGTCCTGAAATTCACAAGAAAACATTTATTCTTGCATGTCACAATAATAATAAAAATAAACTGAAGCCATTCGGCTCACATTGCCATCATCAGCAGGAAATAAATCGAGGAGTTACAATTGAAACACAGATAATGTACAATTGCAACTACGTTCAAGCAGAGAGCTTACCAATTTTTCTCTTAACCGCCAAAACAACTATTGAAATATTTTTAATTTTATTCTTCAATTTATTTATAAACTTTTATGCACGAATTGTAATAATACTCTTCTTGCTATCAGCAATCGAATCTTTTTTTCTGGGTCTGAGCGGTCTCGTGACGACATGCTGACGTCAAATGTATTCCAGAATCCCGTCGCGTTGCTATTCAATCCAAATGGTTAATAAAAAACTACAGTAAATCAACGCAGTATTTAATTAATTAAACTCTTCAACATCTCGTTATAAAAACCGACAAAACTACAATTATCTCTTTACTCTCCCACCCACAGGCAACAACAGCAACCTCTGGTCTCTTCCTATCTCCAAAGATCTCCTTCTAAAGATCCTCCACATCCCCATGTTTCTCTGAATAATTCAAAGATATACGAGGTTTAAAAAACATACGTTACACTGGCCGTCATCAAAATTCACATAGTCGATTGTCTTTCATACATTTGCACCAAATCGTTCGACCAATCATGGGCGATGTTATGTAAAGAACAAAATCAAGAAATTTGGTCAAAATTGGACTTCAAGTTGCCTCAAAAATTCTTATCGTAAATCCTTATAGCTCAGTTCATCCATAGATGAATGTCGCAGTCCTTTCATCTATATCACTTAGGATATATTGGCAGACAGTCACTTCTACAAATCAAATAATTCTCTCCTCTCAACGATATCGAATATTGTCATTAAACGTGAACTCTGTACAGAGAATAATTTATTAGAAACATTAAAATTAGATTGATAATCTAACTTAAAATTCGCCGTTTCAATACATTCGAAAAAACGAACTTCGTAATCAAGGAGGAACGTTTTATAGTTAATTATTGACTGGACTGTGTGCAGAATTGCTCATTTAGATTGCAATTTGTTTGCGTATTTCATCTGCTCTCAGCTCTGCGGCCCCTACTGGATATATATTCCAGACAAAATCAACATTTCCTATGGCTGTTTGTGTAACTGACTTCACGAAATGTGTAAATTAATATTATGCTCTCGGCCCCATGCTAGTTGATTTAATATCCGACCAAACCAAGGACAGCCGTGCTTTCGAAATGTTTCATGGTGATACTGTAATAATTCACTGAATGGTATGAATTGAGACCTGTAGGAATTCGTGAATAGCTATCTCGGAATAACATTAAGAACGCCTCGTAGCAGAACAAGTGGACGCGTTCACAGATGTTATACAAAATTACTGTTTGGTGCAAACTCATAAAAGGAAATTAAAATGAAGTAAACCTTTATCTACAATATTTCAAAATAATCATCAGTAGTAAAACTCTTTATAGAGTTCAGGACGTGTTTGACTTTTGTCATTAATTTTAAATTATTTTCGAAAACGCAGTTTTTACATTAGTCTATCCATTAAATAAATTTCTCACAACATATTCAGCTACAGAAATTGAAAGTCACTTAAATAATATTACATTTAAATTATCGGCGGTTTTCTGAATTAGTTAATAAAGAAGCAAAGAAAATTCTAATATACACATCACCTACGTGAAATGTACGCTTTTAGATTAAATAAGTCAACATTATGTGATATATAAATATTAATATAAGAAAATAATTAATATAAGAAAAAAGGCACAATATTGTACGAATAAACTCTCAACATAATGATTAGTGACATTGACTACTATATGACTGAATTATCTACGATTTTGAAACTGGACATAAGCAAGGTTGCCAGTTGTGCAAAGAGAAATTTACTCCCAAGAATTTGATTCTGAATTATAGAACGTACGCGTTCAAATTATTAAAATGTTTTGATATTTTTGTTCACCCATCTAAAATAACTTATTAGTAGAGATCACCGACATTTCGAATATTCCATATACGAAAAAATTATTAGGAATATCGCTGTATATTGACATGAAAAACTGTCACTAAAACGACTTAGCCATATTTTCTATTCAAAACTTTTTATAAGACAATTTTATAATATTAATTTAATGGATGTATTAAATGAGCCGATAAAACCTTTGCGTTCATCGAAAAGATTGGACCTCTAGTTTTCTGCACGGTGAAACAATAGGATTTTGTCACAATTCCGTTTCAGTTTCAGAATTTGTATATTTGAATCTCGTATTTCTGATTCACACACTGTTGTGCATTAAACGTTTACATTTCACGAGGCAATTGCGATTATTAATTTCAAAATTAGGAATAAGGACGAGAAAAGAAACACCCGTTTTGTTATCCGACAGAAAACTAGAGTTTCAATCTTTTCGTACAATGTCAAATTTATATTGGTTTGTTTAGTAAATCCATTAATGTTTATATTACTAAATTATCTCTCGAAAAAAATTTCGTTGGATAATATGACTATTAAGCCATAAGATGTTTTAGTAATGGATTTTCTAATATAATGTCTCCAATTCAGACGATTTTTTTATATCCTTGCTTTGCATAATATTTTAAATATACAACAGCCTTTTAGCATCAGAAGAAAAAATGTTTTTAATAGGAATTATAGAACGTTTCATCGCTAATTGCGACTTCTTTATGTAATAAAATTTACGCTATGAAATAAAATAAATATTTTTATGAAATATTTGGCAGATATTTTGTATTATTTTATTATATATATATATATATATATAGAGTATCTGTCGTTCTCTACTTTTATTATTTATATTATTATTATGCCAAGTCTTCATAAAAATTATTCTAATTATTGTATTTGTTTGAATTTATAGTGTAAATCTGCTTAAGTGAAGAAGTCGTATTTAGAGCTGAAACGTTGTATAATTCATATTAAAAATATTTTTTTCTGATTAAATAATAAAATAATACGAAATTTTATTAAGTTATCTGCCAAATATTTCATTAAAAATTTATTTTAATTATCGTATTTATTTGAGTTTTTAGTGTTAATCTTTTTAAATGAAGAGATCCCAATTAGCGACGAAACGTTGTGCAATTCCTATTAAAAATCTTTTTTTCTGACGTTAAAAGTCTGCTTTTTATTTATGTTATACCCCAAATAGTCAGAATATATATTAAATTATTAAATAATATTACTTAACAATTAAAAACGATTTGTCACAATTTTTGTTAACGCCATATAGACATAGTCATGCATTGATTTCAACTATTTTGACGCTAATATATCCTCAACCCAGGATAATAGAAATCTGTATGTAAATTCGTTATAGTTCACGGCAGCGAATGTGAGTAATAGAACTATATTTATTGATTAAGTATGAGAATAATACAAATAATGTTTCCAATGTACAAAATAAATATAATATAACAGTATCAACGTTTACTACAAAACAAATTCTTTAAATTACAAACAGAAAAATGTAATTTTCACGAGACGATTTTTTATCTTATCTTGCGAATAAACCTAATCGCAAGCATGAAAATCAACGCTCCTGCATGTAAAACTATGCTCCGTGAATAGTATTCGCCTTACACAAATTTGCAAAACCCTTTTATGTCCTTCTACCCCGGGATTATTAGTAATTAAAGAAAAACATTTGTTTTTCTAAGTATAAAACTTACAAACAGAAAAATTAGCATTATAAAAGGCGAGTTATAATTGGGTTTGCAATAGTAATTAATTACCGTAAAACAGTCGTAATATACAAGTATATGTAGAAAAATAGACGTTGAGCAATATATCAGTCGGATAATAATATTCGTTGCGAGAAGCGATAAATGCATGTAGATTAATGATTATTTTTTGCTTCAATGATCTTTAAAGACGGGAAAATTTATTAAAAAATAATTTTAAACCGCATTTTTGTACCATTTTTCACTAGTACGCAATGGTAAATAAGCGGGAAAAAATACCAGCGGGGGACGGATGGTTTAATAATTTATTAATTTTTGTGAAAATTTTTAAAACATGTTTCATTTTTACCTACGCATAAATATAATTGTTCGGCTCTTATATTTTTCGTGTCGGCATATTTGTGGGGATTGAATTGCATCAATTGCGGAAAATGTTCATATCCGTCGAATGGTTTTCAAATAAAGGTAATGCGGGTGGATTATATAATTAACAATTGCAGAAACCCATCAGTATTATAAGCATTTGTTTCTGTAGTATCTTAAATAATTTTACTAGAATTTTTTTCTGAAAAAAAATCGTATTAACATTAAAATAAATCTTATTAAAAAATCCTATTAAAATTCAAAATGCACAGAAAAATGTTTTATTTGTAATTGAGTTTAAATTAAAGACGAATAGACGAAACTCATCTTTCGCCAAATTCGTTCTTTGTACTAGTAATCGTCTGACTCGCGCGCTCCTGAGGGTAACTCCAACATTTCGTTTAATGTAAATGAAAGTTTATATAAATTTTATATAAACGTATAAGGATTAATTTGGTTTCTAAGGAATTACGAAGTGTGTAATTACCGAATTACGACAGATACGAAAAGAGCACTGCAAAAAAACTCGAACACAAAGGGCCAAAGCATGTGTCCTGAAGTAGGAAACATGATATCAGAAATTTCAGACGGTTATGATTTCGTCATGAAAAATTTGAACCGAAAATACATTCTTGTGACTGACCCTCACGTTTTTGCTAGCCAGGGCTTAAAAGGGTTAAAATATGGCTGGTGAACGCAGAGGAATATATATATATATATATATATATATATATATATATAGAGAGAGAGAGAGAGAGAGAGAGAGAGAGAGAGAGCAATAATAATATTTCTAATTTTTTATTGACATAATAAAAGAATTGAGAGCCAAACTGATTTAATTGCGAAAATTCTTCACAGGATTTTTTAAATACAATATAAACTACGAAGATTTTGTGATGACGTGTGCTATACTTTTAAATACTACGGGTTTATTTTTTGCCAACTTTATTTTTATTCTATGCAGGTTTTACCGATTAGCAATTTAAATTATTCATGGAAACCGAATCTCCACGGCCAGTAAAATCGTTGGGTATCGCCACATTCTAGTCGAGCGTACTTGCCAAGATATCGAAAGAAGAAGAAATCTTAATTTTACATCTCTTAATGTGTGTCGTTTCCATGGTAAGAAGCAAGGCTCGCAGATTGTGGCAAGAGAACAGTTAAAGCTGCGATAGCTTGTGCGTTAAATCTTTGAACACCTTGGATTACAAAAGCTTGTTACGTTTTGTAGTTCAGCAGCTCACATACCTGTTCCCGACTATTATAACTTTTTCCATTTGTGGAATAATTTGAGTATTACAGACAAAAAACAATTATGACTTGTAAGTAAATTTATGAAATTATATGTAGCCATTACTTTAAAGTAATTATATCAGGGTAATATTTACACATTCCATCATACTCGTTTTATAACTGTACGCAGTGCCCGGTGTTTTGCCAACAGTAACGTAACGAACAATTTCTATTTGCTTGGCACAGCAAACAGACCTTACAATCACCCTAATGGAACTCCTGCGGCTCTTTGTCGTAAGCGTGTAACATACTTCAATTATTAACGGATTTTTGTATTTTAATGCATCTTCTATCTGTATCAAAAAAATTCGCCCCAAGTATAATTGACTTTTTTAAAATATTAATATGATTTTCTTTAACATCCGGCCAGAAAAGGACTTTTTTAATTTGGGATAATAGCTATATTAGCGATATTAGCTGAATATGTTTTATATGATTTACAATTGGTTAATTGTATTTTATACTTTACTTAGTGTAATATTTAAATTTGGTGCACATATCTTCTGATGAAGAATACGTATTCTGTACTTCGATACAGGATATTTCGCTATACTTTATTCCGCCCCAAACTTACGATTAACAATAAGAGTGTGGGAGATTTATTTAAATATGTAGCACATAGACGATACCAATATTTTCTATATCAGAGTAATGTCATTCTTTAATTTTTCAAATAAAAAATTAATAAATAAGGTACGTGAAGGCAATTAAATTCACGAGATATGCGATAAAACTCAGATAATATTATTTCCTAAATCAAGAATAATGGTTTTAAATTTAGAGAATTTAAACCTATTTAACGTCTGATTACATTAGTTTCCAACTAATGTTGCATAAGCAGTTTTCTGCGAAGAAAATACTAAAGTTAACCAACGAAGCATGCAAATAAGATTGAATGTAGAAAATTAAGTGAATCATATATATCGCCATAGGTAACAATTATTTCTGAGCAATAGTTTTTATTACACGTAAATCAAAGTAGGGAAACAAGCGAAGAATAAAAGTAACTGCCTTGGCCACAAAACTTTAAAATTTTCATACAAAAAGTAAATTGAGTATTTTAAAAGTGATAAAATAAATAAATGAAATATTAATATGCCCATTTAAAAATATTTAGGTACCAGGGAGAAAAAACACAATTCGGTGATTCGACGTAACTATACATTTTTAAGAATACATATATTTTCTAATGTTATATAATTTTAAAAAACTGATTTATTTAAGTATATGTCGTTTTCATTTAAAAAAATACCATTTCAAACGGAATTGTCTAAAATAATGAATAAATTAATTAGAGACATTTTGATCGGTAAATTAAGCAGCGTTTTTCTTACGTATGGAAGTCTTGTCGTGAAGTCTAAGTTCTTCTTCTTCAGTGTAAAGTTATCTACGAGGCTTTAATCTTATGTATAAAACTAAAATCGATTAATTAACTGAAATAAAAGTTTCGTTAAAAATTCCTTTAATAATGAAATTTAAATGTTTTTAATTCTTCTGAAACGTTAAAAAAAATACAGTCTCGAGAAAGAAACGTTGCTTATCGAATTTATTTATTTTGTTTGTTAATTTTATCTAATAGCGGAAGAATTTCGAGATTTATACATGAATCTATTGTAATTGTAAATAATATTTTTCCGTAGAGAAATGTATATTTTTTCCTATTGTGTAGATTAAACTAGGTAAAATTTGAAATGTAAGGAGCAGATATACAAAGGAAAACCAAGCAGATCAATTTTTACGAGACAATCTGCTCCCTGTTACTTCTTTTGATGGATGAATAAGTTTAAAGAGAATTTATCATTCACATTTTCAATATAAAAACATTGTTTCTATTAAAGATAGTAAATCATTACGTATATACATTTAGGGCGCGTTCATGAAACGGAAGATAAATTATAAACCTGAGTTATTTTCCCACTCAACGTTATGGGAAAGAAGTGAATTGTGTTTAAAGCGTAAGAACTCACGCTTGGCGTCGGCGATGTGCAGTAATGTAAGCGACATGAGCGCTAGGGCGAGGACGACGGCGAGCGCCGGAGAGTGTCCCGTGGCGACGGTCATGCTGGCGTGCAGAGCAGAGCGGCTTTCTACGCGTGTCTGCGGCCCGCGCACCTTTTAAATCGGCCGCTCGTCCCCCTTCGCTCACTCGGTGGGCCGCTGCGCGCGCACTAATGTGGGCGTTCGGCTGGAAGGGGGTGCGCTAATCACAGTTTGCCACGTGAATGGTTTTTATCAGATTTCATAGATAATTGTACATAGTAACAGCTTATTAATGGGCTCCATATTCTTCCATGGTTCAGATCGATGTTAGTCAAAGTATGAGTTGAACGGAGCTTGCAGTACTTATCGTGTTTAACCATCGGAACCGTCAATCGTCATTCATTCGAGAGCCATCTCAAATCGAATGGCACTTATATGAGCGCCTTCAATCGTCTCTTACAAATGCATATTCAACGCTCCGTTTTGATCAAAACAATTGAATTAATTAACCAATTTTATTGACATGTCTGTACCTACAGATAAGAACTATTCCAAAATTTCCTCGAACATTATTTATTAACTGTCTACACACAACATGTAGCGAATATACAAATTTATTTAATTATTACGTGTGAAAATCATTTGATAAATCATTTTTAAATTTTGTGTATTCCAATATAGTTGGCCATATGAAATTTGGCTGCGGAAAGTATAAAATGGGTATAAATATTACGTGAATCAGTTTCCTTGTTTTCTGTTAATTTATTGTAATAATATTATAATAAGATCAGAATGTGTGTCAGTTGATAATGTGCAAGGAGATTTAAAAGCGATTATACACCAATATTTGTTAAATGTATTGACGAATTGATTATGAAATTTAGAACCGTCCATCTAAATTACAATTTAAAACTCTGTAAGACAATAACGCAATAAATTAACGCCCCCTAAAACATACAATAAGAGAAATTAATTTAGATCAATAATATTTAAAAGTTAGTAAACGTTTCGATCAAGTGTTGTGAGGGCGATAGTATTGACAAATAAACATATATGGTCGAAACGTCTTCTAACTTTTAAATTTTATTGTTGAAAAGTAATTTATGTTATTGTCTGTTTATATTTTATGTTATAATGTTTATAATATATTGTGTAAAACTATAATTTCTTATTGCATTCCCTTAATCATCCTTTTGATATTACTTAAATGTTTTTTTTCTTTTTGGGCATTGAGGGTAATCCACTTGGTGGCAACTCCCCTTTAATAGCACAGAAAGGGATTTGAAACGGGGGATGCGGAAGGGTAGAGGAAGGTAACCAAGGGTTAACTAATTTAACCGGACTATGCTTTAAGGATCCTACCCGGCAATTCGCCTTAAAGTGATGCAGGGAAAACCCTAGAAAAACCTGCATCAGGTAGGTCGGGCATTGGCCACTTGTCCCACGCCCTTTCGATGGCGGGAGAGGGGTTAATTGTGGGGTCGCAGCTTTCCCGTCGCCGTACCTAGACCGGTTTAGGAGGCGGCTGGCCGACTATTCCAATAGGAATAGCGGACAACTCTTATCGTATGCCCAAGATCTGCAACCTTGGAACATACACCTCTCAAAACAGGTCGAGGTGCCTCGTCATGTGGGAACCTTAGTTAAAAAAAACATTTTTTTTTATGGCAACAGACTACATGAGGGTGTTTATATGTTCCAGGAAATGTAAATTTAAACCTGAAGTGAATGCAGGAGGTAATCGGTTTATAATATCGACTCTAATTAAATATTGAATTTACAATTGATAATGAGTCTTTTTTTCCATTTACTTGAAAATAATACCTTTAAACGATTACTCTGTGATCTCATCAATACTAAAAGTATATAATTCAATATTTATCGGCGAAATGATTGAAAAAAATATTCTTGGGCTTCTAACCACGCGAAAAGATCTGGACGTGAAGACGATAACAGTGAACGTCATCGAAACGTCGCGCCTAGTTTTTTGACTCGGATAGAAACTCGAGAATAATATGTTCAATATAGAAATATAATTACATAACCTTAAAAGCTAAACACGTGTTATAAATTTATATTTTCCGTTATTTCTTCCTTTGGTTTTCCTTTTGCTAATTTCGATAATACCTGGAATGGTTTTATTTAATTTTACTAGTTTACTGGGCTATAACTTTTTTTATTATAGCAATAACTATTTATGTGGAATTCTAGCAATGCGCATAAAATGGCAGAAGTACCACTTACTGAAAAATAAATGCTTAATGACTTGATTCAATTCAGTCATTATTAACATATACAATAACAAATAATAATTAATTAATGATTTGACACATCTATCATTTGTCCTAATACATAAAGTTGAATATTTTCATGTTCTAACCAAAGTGTTTTAAATTACGGTATTTTCTAAATATTCGGAATTATTGATTTAACACAACTGTGATTTCATAATATTCATTTACTATAATTATTAAGGCATATATATTGTACTGCATAAAAATGAAAACAATTTATATATGATAGTTAGCCACACGTTGCTAAGCTAAAAATGTAATACTCAAATATTAAACAATTTAAATTGAAACATTAAGCCCACGTTAATAGATCAATTTAAATAATGGAAATTTTTAAATGAAAGGATCATAAATAAGAAATTTATTTAAACTGACCAAACAATTAATTTATTCGATACACACAGATTTCAAATTACAAATAAATATTCGATGATCTTTTACAACATTAATTACGTTCAAATAATTTTTTTACTCTTAATCTCAGGGTCTTTATCTGGGACTTTAAACAAAGAAAAGCATTACTCTGTTTAACAATCAAATCACTGTAAAGATATTCCAATACACAAATATTTTCAATATTCAAAAAAAATTCGAGATCTAACAATTTTATCTTTAATCAAAGGTTCACAATAATAATTTAATTTAGGTATGACTTACAGTTTCTCTCGTACCAGGGCAATTTAACTGTTTCATCAACACTTACACACACTCAATTTTCTAGAAAACAGGCCATTATTTTGACTGATCTTACACTTCACAGTTAGATTAGCAAGTGTTGGCTATATCTCGAAGACGACTTATTCCGCAATTATGCCAATTTGCGGTAATTCAGATAATTCGTCCACGTATATTTCTCAAAATTATTTGGCATAAACTGGAACACTCCAGAATCTTACCGAAGCACTATCCGGATGAATACTGTACTCTGCCTCTACTTAACAACTTTACTTTTCAATGCTTTAAAAAACGTCTCGTCTCTTGCTATTACGACCGCTTTCTGCCGTCATGATCACCAACTTCCCTATACGTTCTCAGCGCGCTAACAGTCCTACAATGCTTTAGACCTGTTATTATTGTCAATTCTTGTGTGTAATTTTGTCTGTTTGCCGGTAACAATTCAAGTCCACAATGTTTTTTAATTATTAATTTCTGATTGTCTTTTAATTACTACTATTTATAAATATATATATATATATATATATATATATATATATGTATATTGTAATAATCAATTAATACGTTAATTAAATGAATTTGAAGAATTCGCCTTTCGTTGAAGCTATTTTGTAATATACAAATGGAAGGCGTTAATTAAATACAAGAATTAATCAAATTTACAAACATTATTTATTTATTTTGTGGCAATAATTTAAAAACAATTTAAAATATTAAATCTCAGGGTCTTCACTAGGTTTGATAATGGACACATCAGTTATGTTTAAAATATTATTAACAAATCACATTTACCTAAACAATACGTCGACTAAAAGAAAATAAATTAACTTGACAATTAAAATAGAACGAAATTAAAAAGTAAAAAGATTAGCTCTTTTTAACAATTTAAACTAGAACAAAATCTGACTTCTATCTTTTAATTACGTTTACATAAATAATTATTTTGTAATTTGTTACTCACATCTGTCCAGTTGGTTCCAGCATACCTTTCGTTTTCTAAATACACTATTGCGAGATTTTACACTGATTCTAAGATTCACAGATTTTACACTGATTCTAGTCAAAATTTATAGGATGTCAGGAACTCGGATGATCCTCCCTTTTTTGTCAGCTATCTGTTGACTGATTAGATGAATTCTGCTTGCCTTAGGTGAATTCTGTGGTTTGTAGATTTGCTAGTCTTTACTGCTTTGGACTTAAACTGCAATTTTACTATTTCTGGCTGGCTATGGACGTGAAACTAATTTTACTTAGCAAGTTTCGATGTAATGCTTTCGTGAATGTTTTACTTTGTCCTCAACTCACAACTTTGTTTAATAGAAATACAATAAACGACGGATAGTCTCTGCACAAGTAACACTTGTTCCGTTTTCCGAAATGTCCAGGCACCTGCCAACTCTGTCAAATTCTGATCACCAACTGAACTATCCTCGTCTCGAGTTTTAGCGCTCATACGCTATTTTGACCTTCCGACAAAGCAACAGAGCTGGGCTACATTGTCGCTACGGAAGCTCCTGTTTCAATAATAGATTTCTCAAACTTTTTAACTTTTCATGTTCAAACAATTAATGTCCTAATTAATTGGCCATTACAATATATATATTGTAATGCATATAATATAATGCATTGGATTGAATGCAGCGCACGTGTTGTGAAGAGAATGCGAGGGAAAAGGGACCGCGGGTCCTGTCACGAGGTGACAAGACGGAGCGGTAAGACATTTGTTTGCGATGAGTGCTGGTGAGCGGCAGAGAGGAAGCCGTAATTTATAGACAGAGTGTGACGATGCGACAATTAGGTCTAAGGAGGGCGGAAGGACTCCAGTTGCCTATTGATTTAGGAAACGGCGAGAAGAATTCGTAGGGCAGAACGTGGGCGAGCAGATGTTCCCAAAGGGGCTATGCTAGAACAGGCTTTTGTCTCTGACGAATGACCTGACAAGTACTTGGGACTTGCAAGAATAGGTTTTGTGTGAGTCGGACAAAAGAGAGCAGCCGACAAGTCATGAGTGATTGCGGGAACGAGGTACAGCAGCTGCGAGCGTGTCGAATATCGCAATTACTTGGGATGATGAGGATCCAGGCACTTGTTGACCTAGGATTTGGAGAAATTAGTATCGCGCACTTGTGAGCGGAGAGGTCCAAAGACAAATTGGACCTGTCACGATTATCGGGGTTCGGAAGGCGGAAGGACTCCAGTGGCCGGAACGTAAATTAGAGTAATGGGATTCTGTCACCGCGCCGTTGCAACGAAACTTAGCAACAAGAGAAAAACAAGGGGGCTAGGGGTATATATATGGGAAATCACCTATTGTACGGAGAGTTGGAGTTAGCGTGGGAGAGGAGACAGTTGGCAGTTAGCACGGGAGAAAGACGGAGGACGCAGCGAAGAGTTGGACAGTTAGACAATGACAATTAGCGTGGGAGAGGAGATAGACAGTCAGCAAAACTAAAACATTTTTAACATACAGAAGCTCTATCTGTATGAGTACGAGAATTTGACCTGTCGTCGATGGTAGGCGACCTGCATGCAGCAAACGACGTCAAGGAGTGGCACAACGAATACCTGGAATATTTCGCGGTATATGGAGAACCAGATATCGGCGAACCAGTGATATTGTGTTAGAGTCAGTGAGTGAATGTCAGGGCTATAAAGTGTGTGTCTAAAGAACGAGTCGAAGAAGACCTGAGAAATAGTAAGTTTGAATGTACAATATTAACTAATGTAAACGTTATTAAAGGATACCAGTCAGATCTCGTTCCCTTCTTTGATAATAAAGTTAGAAGCAAGCTATAGGTTAAGTTTATAAATAAATTTGGTAGGTACTTTTGTATAATTTAAAACTTAAGTGTTGGGTCTTTGTAATAGTTTGATTCTTTCCGTTGTCAAACCCAGTAGAGACCCAGGAGAGCAAGAGTTTCATATTATAATAGTAAAAGAGTAAATTCATGTGTAAATTCTTTTCATGTTAATAAATTTATTTGTAGTTTATAAAAATTATCCTTTTTATTTCGACGCCTTTTGTGGTTATTACATTTTGGCTACCACAACGGTGGACAAAGATAGAAGGAGTCACTTATATATGTTTATTACAATATATATATATTGCAGAAAATTCTTTGGGCGACATAATGTAGTTTTTCTCACGGTTCGGGTTTGTCCGACGAGTTTGGGCGACAAAATAAAACGAACTCGTATATATAACCCCTACTGTTCTGGGCGTACAAATGTGACGTATACTACTTTAAGTTCGTCCAGTCCTCGAAGTTCTTCAATATTAAGAGCGCCAGATAATTTTTTATATAAAGAAATTATCAAAACTTAGAACGTTATTTAATCATTTTATTAATTCGAGACATGAGTTTTACATTTATATCTCAGGGCGTCATTTAATTCTCGACAATGTCCCGTGGAATGAAATTGCGACATCTGCAACTGTTCCTTTCAATTACCAGCTCCACACATTTTGAGCTCGCATTGGAGACTAACCGTTCTGTGCTGCCAAGCAACTGCCTATTCCGAGCCGCATCCGCCAAAATCGCGGCCCACCCCAACAATACCGCCGCGGGACAAAGAATGCTGAAAAAAGCAAACGCAACATGACGGATTGTCATGTTATAATATAATATATCATGTTATATATATATATATATTGTAATATTCAAAATAGGTCGTTAATTAAATAAAAATTAATAAACTTTACAAACAAAAGATTTATTATCAAATTTAAACAATTACAAATTTAAATTAATCTCCGTCTCTCAGGGTCATAACTGGGTTTGATAATGGCGAATAATTATATGTATAATCTCATCAACAATTTACAATTAAAGAAAAAGAAAGTTACTTGTGATTTAAATTTGAACAAAATTTAATTGTGAACAAAGTTAAACTAAAAAGATTGACTCTTATTAACAATTTTAATCAATAAGAAGAGAACGAAATCTGACGGCTATCTTTCAATCAGGTTGACATAATTAGTTGTGTTTTATATTGTTACTCACGGCTGCCCAGCATTCCAGGATACCTTTAATTTTTGAAAACACTATTACGGGTTTTGCACTGCTTCTAAAACTCACAGATTCCAAATTGATATTTTATATGTCGACAGGAACCCGGATGAACCTCCTTCGTCCTCTCGGTAGTCCGCTCGCCTTGGGAAAATTCTGCGATTCGTCGTTTGGGTTGTCTTTATTGTTCTGCTAACTCTGGCCGGCTATGTGCACAAAAACTGTTTTTTTTATTTAGCAGGTTTTGTCGTTATGCTGTAGTGAATGTTTATTTTGTCCTGAGAATAATGTTGAGGGACCAATCAACTCTGTTGAATGCTAATTCTCAATATTTCTCTGCAAACTGTATTTCACCTTGCCTTCCTGCTCCTGCTCTATCGTCTCAAATTAACAGTTACTACGTCGACGACGTCCCACCGCAAACTCTGTCTCATCAAACCTTGCGAAATGTACTTCACCATATCATAATACGAACTGGCTCCTCAATATCTTAATGTGACCTGTATCTGTCCAAACCTTCCTGCCAACTGACTCCCGTCTCGCAATTTTAGCGCGCATACCATTTTGCGGGCCTTCCGACAAAGGAAACAGTGCTTGGCTTGTCTATTGTTGTTCTGTTCTGGACCGCCGTCACAAAGGATTTCTCTAATAATTTAGATTTTCAAATTCACAATTAATGTCTTGATTAATTGGCATTACAATATATATATATATATATATATATATATATATTGTTATGAATTGAATTGGATTTAATTATTGGTTTTGTGTATTTTTAATATTGTTAAATCTACAAGAATAAAGGAAGCAATTTTAAAACACTTTTATTGTAATTATTAACATTTATCTATTACCTCCTTCAGAATATTTGAGTATTTAACCAGTGATTTATTATGTTTATAACTGAAAATATTTATTTAACATCAGGGTTACTCGTACGTTTTGCGTTTTAATTATTGTAATAAAAAATGGTAGTTAATAATTGGAAGTGACAATCAAGTGAATGGAAGCCTAAATTCTAATTGTCCAGTACGAAGTGAAGATCGAGAAACATGCAATCTTGCGAGAGTTCCGGATCAGCTGTTGAGATTCTGCCTGCTTGCCCGTACGCCGATTTGAAAACAGTAAAAGTGAGAGAGTGCTAACTTACTTTATGTGCAGTGGGATGTCAAATCACGAGGTTTTTATTGCCTGCAATTTCTGGTGATATTTTCAGCATTCCCACTTAACTCACTGATGAAAATGTGTCGTTTTGTCTACAGACTTTTAACTGAGCTAGAACCTTCTACAATTTTGATTGTAATTAACTTCTCAATCTTGAGCAATTGTGACATATGTATTTTTAAAATTTGTGTTAGTAAATTTTTTGTTTCGAAATAATGAATGAAAAGAATCATAGTCTATTAATTTTAAATAATTAATTCAATAAAAATTAAATTATTGCAAATTTTACAATATATACGGTATATCTTACAATACGTATATAATGCTATTACAATTTATTCCTTACCGTCTTATTTATGTCTCTCGTATTCATACCGATGCCAAATGTATGTATCAGAATTTGTTCCTATATATAATGATGCAAGAATTATTTTTTAATTTAGTTGTCTATATTAGCGCGTATGTAACCTCAGTTTCATGAATTACACTCTGACATCACGTCAGTGAAAACCATACAACTTGAGACATGTTTAGCTTAGTCAAATGGAGATATGGGGATCAAATCACATGGATAATGAACTTTAATCCCAAATCTACACTAATTTTGAAACTTGATCACAAGAACAAACAACAAAGTTTTATATGGAAATCTACGGCATTTTCAGTACTAAAAATTGTGTTATGATTCGGTTTTTCTGAGGAAGTTACACTTATATATTTCTTTAATATTCATTTAACTAATTATTAGTAAGTCGTTTCAGCACACACACACATTAATGCATGGACGCATATCACGAATTTTGTTAGTGGATTACTTTCACAAATCATTGTATTGTGCTTTCCACCTCCTGTGATTCATATTGATCAACATATGATACCGGACATAAGGAACGGACTGGAGAAACATTAGGACTTGTATTCATAGGGTTTACGTATATATATACAAAAAATTATTATAATGAACGATATCGCGAATATGAATTTCTTTAATTGAATTGCATACTTAATTATTTTATTGTAAATTATATTAGCATTGTAAGCAATAAGGGTTTGGCCTTGTTTGAGCGGCAGTTAAAATAGCCTTTTAACATAAGGTCTGGGGGTCACGACAAAATTCTTACGTTGCCTGCAATAAATTTTATTGGTGCTGAAATGTGATAGAAATTATCCGATAGGTCAAATTCGTAGAATGCTGAAACCCACACGAGATCTGCACGACGGAGAATGTATTTCACAATGGCAGTCTGATTGAGCTAGGTCATGCGTGTCGGTGACCGACGTCATTACCATTAAATCACCATATACTGTAGTGGCAACAGTTTTTAAATAGTTCACTAATAGAACTAAATCTGTAAGATGCAATGCAGAATTCTAAAGAAAATCTGTGAGTTCTAGATTGAAACAGCATCTATCTACGCAAATTCGCCCGTGGGTGAATAATTGCATTCTGTGTGCTGTGACGAGGAATTTAGCCGGAGACCAACACGGCGGCCTGTTCTTCGTCACTTTTCCTGTAAACATCAAACTCCAACAATCTTCCCGTTATCCCGAGGACGGGTCATTCCTGATCCACGTACACGCCAATTTGAAGTTTGGCACATTTTGGGGGGGGGGGGATAATTCAACGAAATGTGATTTGTAAAATACAAAATTTTATTTTTGTCAAATATTTTCGTTCATCTCAACTATATGCGGTAAAATTTTAATTACTCTGTCCCTGTATTAGCAAATTTCGACTCACAGTAGCATGTTGAGAAGGTGGTAAATTTAGAGCCGGTGTATTTTTGTAAATATTTTTAATAACTTCTGTGGTGATATGTTAAAATTTTCTGTCAAACTTCTGGAGCCAACATGACAATTTTGTTGTAATAAATTAAATTCGTTATATAAATAAATAAGTTTTATTAATAAATATTTGGGGTTTGAGATTTTACATTTCGTGAGTCAAAAAACCTTAATTTTGTGTTTCCTTCTAAGGACAAATCGTAGAAAACATGCATCAGGTAGTTCACGGCACGACTACAACGAGAGACACATGGAAGGAGTTTCGGAGAAAGCAGTAATGAAGGAAGAAGTTTATAACAGTGAAGTGTGGAGAAGAAAATTTACAAACTAAGGCAAACGTCCTAGCAGTAGGGAAAAGAATTATGTATTGTAATGAATAAAAATGGAGATTAATTTGGATAAATTCGATAATTTCAAGTTCCACGCTGACGCGATATTTGTAATAACAAATAAGTTAAATTTCATCAACTGTTAGCTGACGTCACACATCTCTGCTGCTCGAAGATTCGTTTACATTTCCGGTCTCCATTTATGTTAGTTAACCCTTGGCTACGTTGCTCTACCTTTCCGCATCCTCCTTTCCTACGCTATTAGAGGGAAGTGGCCACTATGTGGATTACCTTATGTATAGCACACCTACACACACTTCTGCTTCTTCCAGATGCAGCATATTTCCGGGCTCTGCCGCAATTCAAGATTCAATTTGCTTGTCTGTGGGGCTCTTTTCTTTCGATTGCTTAGTAATTGAATATAAATTTGTAGTATGTCAACTTTTTAACATTTTAAGCTGATACATTTTCATTACTTATGTGAAGAATGAGGAAGTACATTAATATATCGATATATGAAATGAAAATTTCATGTGTTTGGATTTATTAAAATTCAGCAGATCTTCAGTTGTTTTTAGTATAGAGTTAAAGTAAAAATAATTTTACGCAAATCATAATTCCTACACACAGGTATATACCTAATGAAATTAATACTCCTGTAATCTAAGACGAATAAAAGTTAAAAGCTATTTCGGTTGCTGTGATTTTATTAAATTTGTGTGGTACACAGCTCGCATTTTTAAACGTTGTAATTGAAATTCAAACACCACCTTAATTAACATTTCGGAAAGAATGTTTTGTAATTTTCATACTTCGTCCTTTGCTGTTATTTGAATTTGGTTATTTTGCTTTCATATTAACATCTTATTGTATTTTATTCTTAATACACACGTTAAAATTACTTCAGCCGTAAAATTAATATTACTTTGGATGTCATTAAATTCTATTCTTTTTTATAAGTAGATATGAGACTAATGTCTTGTTTTATATAAACTAAAAATGTACTACATGAAGTGTGATAGGGTTATCAGAACTCTTACTATGAATCACGTATTTATGCAAAAAATAATGAAATAATTTACAAATAAATGTAAAAGTATGTTTCATGAAGAGTAAATTTTTGAATATATTGGCTATTTGACCTTACAGCACATGATGGAGTTTCGCATATACAAAACGGGCCATAAAATCGGTCCGTTTTAAAAATCACCTTTATACACACATGATAACAGCCTTCCGTTTCAAATATTGTTTATTAAGAAATATTAATTCAGTGAAACTTTCTGCATTTATTTGCATTACTCATCTTTAATATAGTACAAGTATTCTTCATACCAAAATAGGTATATTACCTTATTAGTTCGTTCAAAAAACCTGACGTGGCGGTCTAGTAGTGAAGGTGTTGGTTTGCTGATCGACGAGTCGCACCAACGGGGCTTCGAGTCCCGTCACACACGTGCATTTTTATTTAGTCTGATTAATAATTTGTTCCAGAGATTTATATTACAACAATTAACGTTACGTCATTTCCTATTTTCTTTGCATTAAAAACTGTGTTTCACCGGTCAGAGGTCAGATCAATTCTGAGCAGGTTTCGTTGCGGATGTACTTATTGCCGATGTATTTATTGTCATTTTCACGTCTTATTTGGCAATTATTTGGTATTTCAATTGAAAGACATTTTCTTTTCCACGTGAATTTCTGGTGGAGGCGCCAGGTAGAAAATTTTGAAAACATTTTGAGCCTAACGGGAAAAAGCCGTCGTCTACAGGGACTCAAACCACGACGCGGTCCTTATAGCAGAAGAGAGATTGTCGGTTACCAGAAAATATTAAGATCTACTGCGAATGACGACGATCACCTCTATTACCGTGTCCCCGCATGCCAAACCAGCAGAAATCAGGCTACCTTCTCGGGATATACGAACTAAGATCTAATGAAGTGGTTGAAAAAATTTGAACTGGTTGAAACGTACAGCTGATGGGACGTCTTGATGTTTCTATCAAACACATACTTGTTCTTCAGTGGAACGGCTAGACTATGGTTTGAAAATAACGTAGAGCAGCTCACATCCTGGAACACATTCCAAGGCGCTCTAAAAGCTACGTTTGGTGACTAACTGAACTTACGGCGACGAGCTGGAGAGGAATTGAAAAGCTGACTGAACCCACCCAGTCATTCATCAAAAACATCTTGGGATTGTATCACCGCGTCGACTCGAGATGACGGAGGACAGCAAAGTAGCCCATGTAATGAAATGAGAGCATTTATAAGGCTCTACTTACCAAAACGATTACCTCGACGAACAAATTCACTAAATGGTGTGACCATGTAAAAGCGTTACACCAGAAGAGAATCGCTCCAAAAATATTTATGTGGCTACCAAACGTGGCCTCGGTAGCGATTATTGATGTGCACTCAGACTTAAGTTCTCTCATACGCCGGATCGTGAGGGAAGAGATCAACAAAGTGATGATGCCATCGATAATTTAACCCCGGAGAATATTTTACGCGATGAGTTACAGGGATCCATCACACCGGAATCAAGTATATTAAAGATAAACTACGCCGATGCTATTCAACGTCCCCCTACTGACGCATTTCTGCGTCGTTGACAGCTCGAGACCGAACACCCGCCGCCCCAAGAGAAAATCCGCAAAGAAGAACTTAAGTTTAGAGGACAACAGAACGGTATGTTTCCATTGCGGCCACCCGGACATGTTGTTGGGTACTGCCGAGAAAGAAACGAATCGACGAGAACTACGCTACGAGACACCAACCCGCAAGAATTTTCAGAATCGCATAATCTATACCGCTGAAAGTCAACCCGTCGATCGCAGCTCGTCGCCATTTCCCAGTTGAGGTTGATCACCGATCTTCCATTGTCGCCGTACAGAAGTTCCAGCCGATCGCTTATCCGCCAAATTGCGGAAAACTAAGGTGGGCGACTATCTACGGACGGGAGGGCGTGTAAATGGAAATCCTCCGTGGACGACAGTGGCTAAGATGCCAGGAAACAATATAGACGTCTCAATCGTTAAAACACTACTCGGCTCTGGAACATCTTTCTCCGTCATATCCGACGCTTATAGTCGTGAACTAAAGAAATCCATGTCCTAAAACACAAAACATACTTTCCTAAAAGTCGTCAATGGGAACTGCGTTCAGCCAGACGGACCAAAACCGTTTTCATTCGTCGTTCTACCCGAATGCAGTCATGTTATCAGTTGTTTGGACTTTTTAGAAGCGCCGCTGGCCGTTTAGATTGCGGAGGATCTAAGCTGCATCTCGACGAAGCAAGCTCATCGAATGTCTACGATCCATACCCTGGACACTTATTCGTCGTACAAGAGTGTGTCATCCCACGGTCATCGATCAGGCGAATCGACTTGAGCAGTTTAGACACCCAAATAAACTGTGAATCCATTGTGGAGAGTAACAAGGCATTGTTGGTGTGCTGGTCGACGAGTCGGAGTGCGAGAGTTTTAATTTATTAGACCAAACTTTTCTCCTAAGGTTATTAGTTGGTTGCATATAGTTTACAGTATATACAATTTAAATTATGTACATTATTAACCTAGGAACTTTCTAATTAGGTTAATCCAGTAATTAACCTGATTTTGCAAAATAATAATTTATTATATCTTAATTTTTCTGTCTGGTGGGCATACATTGTTGGGCTATGAGGATTCACTGGTGATGTTGAGTTTGATGGGTTGGATGGAATGGGCGGGTGGGTGTGTTCTGGGGGAAGGATTAAGTCGATAGGGTGTTTTCTTTTGAGGCGACGTGAGTGTAGTTTTGGGGGAAGGTTGCTATGGGATTCCTGAATCGAGGTGTTAGGATGGTTAAAGGTGCTTTTGATTATTAAAATGGTGATTAAGGAGTTGACTTTGGAAAGTATAATGTCGTGGTGGATGATGGAATTTCTGCGGTACCAGGGAGAGTTTAATGGTGCGAAGGATTATGTTCTTTTTTTTTTGGATTTTGTCTGCTGCTCCCCGTATAGATGAGACGTAGGACCGGATGGGTTTATTATGGAGAGATATACTAGGCGTTTTGTGCTGAGGGTGAGTGGGGCGTTACTGTTTAGGAGGGTATATAGAGTTCTGAATTTAAGGTTGATTTTGGAAAGGAGGTGTTTAATGTGCGGTTTCCTTGAGAGCTTTGAATCATCAAATAGGAGTCGTAGGTATGTGGTTTCTGTTTTTCAGGGTGTTTCTGCGTTGTTTAGATAGATAGGGAATGTGGGGACGAGGGTTTTGGTTAGTATGAATGGCACGGTTACTGATTTGGTGAGATTGATGCTGATTTACCAATATTTGGACCAATGCTCTAGGGGCGTGAGTGCTGATTGAAGAGGTTGGATATTGGAGGTGGGGGAGGAGATTTGAAAAGAGATGGCAATGTCGTCTGCGAAGAAGATTGGGCTAGTGGCGGGATGTTGTGGGAGAATGTGTTGTATAGGAATTGTATTTCAATTGATAAAAATTCTGTTTTTGACGTGCCAATATGAAAAATTTGATACTGATACACCCTGAAAATAAAAGTAATTTAATATGTACATGTATTATTTTACCTTATAAAATGTATAAAATGCATTAATCATAATAACTGAAGACCATTTTACATTTTTGCGTATTTATTACGCATATGTATAGCTTTATGCGAAACTTAATTCTTCAACCAGGTCCGCAGTATTTTTTGGCTGGAATCGACCGACAAAGGTTTTTAAGAGTTTCAAACATTCACATCATGTTTCCTACCTTGCCTATCTCGTCGTTCCACTATTTTATGCCAAATCACTTTAATCTGTAGTCATGCGGTATGTTGTAAAAAAAATTATTTTCAAAACTATATTGTTTTGGAATAATAATGAAGTATAAGATTTATATTCAATATTTTATTTTTAAATAAGCTTTGTGATCTTTCAAGCGAGTTTTCGTATTATAGTTGAAAAACAGTAAAAAATATTATTTCACCATCCAACCTATAGATAACAGCTTTTTTTTTACAGATTGAGGACTATATTCTTCGAACTCATAAAACACTTTATAACTTTTTCCTTCGGTTTATATACAAATCGTTACTTCGCTGATACAGTTTTCCTAGGAAACGTTTAATATTTTAGGTTTAAATATTCTATATGCGTAATAACTCGTAAAATAATATTTTTCTATTTTAGCCTGATCATTTTCCTTGTAATCCAACCTTATTTTATGTTTTTTATCCTCTTCATTTGACGCTTTACAATAAAATAATTATTTGGTTTCATTTAGTTATTTAGATAATGGATAATATATTTGTATTACTACATTTAAATCTTTTTTACGAAATTATTTTATTGTCTTAAACCAAGTTTTTAGAATATAATTTATTATAAAAAAATTTATTAATTTGCATTTTACAACTGACTATTACTTCATCGGTTAATAATTTAGCCCTCTTTATAACATTTTTGACTCCTTTATTTTGTTATTGTACGCGTTCCGGGAAGAAGTAATTTTACAATTTATTTATCAGAAATATTATATTTCTTATACAATTTTTGATACAGTTGTCCGTTTTCTCCTTTAATACTCTACTGGGATATCTGAGTAAATGCTGGTAGCTGCGGCACGCGGAAGATGGGGATAATATGTTAATGATTGGAAATGATATGAAGATTGATCGTTTAACGGCAATACAAGGCGCGTTATGCGTGAAACGTTCATGAACGGTTTCTGACGTTTATTTGGCCATAGTTAAAACAGCGGTTACGTTTTTAGTCAAAAAATTCGAGACTAGAGATACCAACCATAATCGAAGGATAACATGCGACCGAGGTTAATAGTGAAGAATATCATAGGCGACGGGATTGCGATCACCATGTCTTAAGACACCAATGTCAGAAGCACATATTTAAGCCTTTTTCTTAAAAAGAAAATCCTTATAAGCCACTATTAACAGATTAAATGCTGGAATTAAAACCGCATATTATGAATTTACGCCGTGTAATTTAAAGAAATAATATTGAACGATATTTCAATCGCATTTTAATTTAAATGGACACGTTAATAATAAATTGTCGGTATTGTGCCCACGATAATCGTAAAACAAAACAAGAAAATTTTTGTATTACCAAATATTACATTATTCAATAACTTCCAAACTATTATGGATATGGATTATGACGTGATTCATCTGAATTATATGACTTAAAAATTTGTATAACACTTTACTTTTATTTAAATTTATAATCAAAGGCTATTCAGAACAAACAAATCCTAAATATACATCGTTGAATGTTATAACAATCATTCACGATTTACCTTTTTTTTTAATATTGGTTTGCAGTTGAGAGTAACTATTTCGTTATGGGTCGTTAATTGACTGTAGGACTTAAATATATGCTCTGTGTGACTGATTTTGTAGAACGAAAGTTTTATTATTATTATTATTGTTTTGTTTTATTTAGCGTTGCGTCAACAAAAAGGTCTTTAGTGACCATACATTTACAATTCCATTTGCAACATTAATATATATATATACATATATATTGTAGTAATTGATTTAGAAGTATATATGATAATAGTAAAAGAAGAAGAGGAACGCTGGTTGCTAAGCAACAGTTTTTGTTTTTTCGAAATATTATCTTTGTAGTGGGAGGCAGTTTGTAAAAACGAGAAACATAGAATTTAAAGTAATTTGTTTTGATTTCGAGAAAAAAAAATATTACTCGCCTGAGTAAATATAGAGAGTTTTATGCTTCTACTAAAAAATAAAAAGTAAAGTAATAATTGTGATTTTGATAATTTTACGTAATTTTGCGTAAAAATTATCTTGCTTGCAGCGAATAAAATAATATAGTGCCGAGTTTTATAGAAGAATAGCGACTTCCACAATATATATATATATATATATATATATATATATATATATATATATATATAGTCGCTATTCTTCTTTAGTTATACCCGATGGGAAACTCAGCACTATATATTGTATATATATATATATATATATATATATATATATATATATATACATATATATTCATTTACATTAATTTATTTACAGATTTTGAAGTATTTCCAATATTTCCATTTACAGTTTTGGGACGAATATTGATTTCTATTTGCGTTTTATTTTTAGTTTTCTTTCTGTTGGTTTAACGCTGTAATGTACTATATTTACTTGATACCTACCTACGTTTGGGAAAAATAAGGTCTGCGAGGGCTATTCTCTCGCAGGCAATACCTGCGAGGGATATTCTCTCGCAGGCAGAACCTTATAGGAGTGATACGAAGGGGCTACATTTGGGGATGCCTTTTCCTCTTCGTTTTTGAACTAAGGTTCCCACAAGTCGAGGCACCTCGGCCTGTTCTGAGAGGTGTATGTTCCGGGGTCACAAAACTTGGGCATACGGTAAGAGTTGTTCTCTATTCCCATTGGAATAGTTGACCAGCTGCCTCCTAAACTGGTCGAGGCACAGAGAAGGGAATGCTGCGTCCCCACAGAAAACTCCTCTCCCGCTATCGGAAGGGCGTGGGACAAGTACCCAATGCCCGGCCTACCTGATGCAGGTTTTTTTAGTGTTTGTCATGCATTTCTTTAGGCGAGTGCCGGATAGGATCCTTAAAATATAGTAGCATGGGGGCCCTAGTTAACCCTTGGCTACCTTCGTCTACCCTTCCACATTTTCCCTTTCAAATCCCTTCTTATGCTATTAAAGGGGAGTTGCCACCATGTGGATTACCCTCATGTAGCCTGTAACCCTAAAAAACTGGATAGTCTGTTATTTTTTTATATCCTCTTCGCCTTTCTTTTTCTTTTTATACATATTAAAAAGGTACGGTCAACCTGGCGTGTCCTAAAGGAGAGAACATTTTATGTGACTGCGGGCCATGAATCTTTGTATCATATTACAGTACAATGTATAACACATGCAAAAATTTTCATGACAGGAGACGAGTTCTTTTTTTGTATGTTTTAATTAAGCACCACCGGCAAGTACTGCAAAAATATATATTTTCGTGTTTCAAACAATCAATTGCTACAAGATAATTTTTATGCAGGTGTGATTTCTCCAAACTTCTATTAATTTATTCTATAGCTAGCTGTACGTGACTTAGCGACTAATGACTCGACATTGAAACTAGTCATTATGTATTTTTCAATTATTGGGCCAAACTTTTGTTCTTTAATTTCTTTCAATTAATTTTTTTTATTTTTTTAGCGCTGAATGACCGTAATTTACATCACGTCAGGAGTTTTCGCAGATAAAAAATTTTAAATTTTGTTAGAAAAAACTGAGCAAAAAATATTTTAAAAAAGACAACGTTTTTTTCTTATAATTGTGTCATTTTTTGTCTTTTTGCATGCATTTTCATAGAGAAACATTTGAGATATTTGAAGGAGTGCGAGGGACTGATGTACTCCTTATTTACTAATAAAAATGAGACTAAATTTATATTTTAGTGTAGTTTTAAATTAATTAATTTGAGTTCATTTATTTAATTTTATGAAGTACCTATGGAAACCACTCGCCCTCAATTAATGCCGAAGTATGTAAAATACAATTATACTCTTTGTGTTGCAGCTTATTTGGACAGATCATGTTCTGTTTCGCACTTTTCCTTTTATGTTTTGTACAGACTTCATTTCTGTGTTCTATACAGAAATAGCCTGTCACAGTTGTAGAATCCATTTTCCTTTCCGTTTTTTGTTTTCCTGATGAAATCTCTCACCGACCTCGTCACTTAGCAGCACCCATAATTTCAGGGAAATAATACAAATGTGAATTTAGGAAGTGAACCTTCAAGTTCATGGAACAATCTAAATTTTTAGACTTATGTAGCATGTTTTCAGCGAGTAATTTGTAGCCCGCATACTTGCCATTCCCCGAGTTTCTTTTTCTGCAACTTACATTTGTTTCTCAAAATTACCAGCTTTGAGAAGTTTTGCGGTGTGCCTTGTAAGGAAACGTTAATGTAATATTGATAAAATTATTATATATGAAAACGAATTATATATTCATTTTCATAAAAATTTACGAAACTGATCAATTCACGTTAGTCAACATGTTTATAAAGTTTTATTAAAATTATTGAATCATAAAATACAGAATTTATTAAAATTCACAAATTGTATAATTCACTAGACTGTCTTTACTCAGGGGTCAAATGAGGACCTGCATAATATTCCGTGGCCAAATTAAAAGAAAACCAAATAATAATGAAAAAAATCTCGATGTAATACTGCATCTATTTATGTTAATTTACTCAACTGCGCGTATTAATCCACAAGGGTAAGAAAGATAATATGTTCTTACGCTAGTGAACACGTGACAGGCGGTGTTGGCTGCTGACGTGGTCCTCGTTGACGATGGCCACGTGGTCGTATTCCTTGATGCCTCTGGTTCCATATTCACCGCAAAGGACTGCGTTCCAGTACTTAACCCCCCCCCCCCCCCTTCCCCAATAAAAAGTACATCTTTTCGTCAAAATCTTCTCCTATCAATTTACACCTATCCACCCACCAGCCCTGCTCTCGACTCTCACATTCAATTAGCTCTTTCCCAACGAACAACAATACTAAATAAGAAACTTTCTTTACCTACAAAGACATTTTGACAATCATATCCAAATTATAGAAGAGATATGAAGGGGCTACCTTTGGGGATGCCTTTTACTCTCCGTTTTTGAACTAAGGTTCCCACAAGTCGAGGCACCTCGGTCTGTTTTGAGAGGTGTATGTTCCGGGGTCGTAGACCTTGGGCATACGGTAAGAGTTGTCCGCTATTCCTATTGGAATAGTCGGCCAGCTGCCTCCTAAACTGACCAAGGCATGGTTGGGGGTAAGCTGCGACCCCACAGCAAACCCCTCTCCCGCCATCGGAAGGGCGTGGGACAAGTACCAAATGCCCGACCTACCTGATGCAGGTTTTTCTAGGGTTTGTCTTGCATTTCTTTTAGGCGAATGCCGGGTAGGATTCTTAAACCATAGCCCGGGAGCTTTAGTTAACCCTTGGCTGCCTTCCTCTACCCTTCCGCATCCCTCATTTCAAATCCCTTCCTATGCCATTAAAGGGGAGTTGCCAGCATGTGGATTACCCTCATGTAGCCTGTTGCCCGAAAAAAAATCTCTTCAAGCCTCGACCAGAAATTATTATTTCTTTTTGTAAGATGTTAATCTCGCACCAATTCGAATAGTTCAGACTGTTTAAAAATCTCTTATGTACTGTTCTCCCCTGGTTCTAAAATCAATAATATATGTTAAAAAAATATGACAACAAAAATTTGCACCCTTGTTGTATGGTTTTAATTCTATGTAATTCTGTAAATTACACTAATTTTCATCATAATATTTGTTTAATTGTTTAAAATGTTTAGTAAATTATACGTAGGACAATTAATCATGTCGACTATTAGTCTGAATGGAAAGCTTTATTACAATTTTTTTGAGACATTTTATCCTGGGACTATAACAATAACTATTCCGCAGGTTAAAGTTGTTATTATGTGTAAAACTGCTTCATTGTATAGATAGAAGTGATTCCTCAGTTAGTCATTGGTTGATAAAACATTTTAAACAGAATTTCTCTATTGATTTCAAATTGTGGAAATTATTACTTCCCCCGCAAGATAATACTAATAATCGGCTGCGAAATTGGAAGACAAAGAAATGAAATATTTTACTCATTTTCCACAACTGTGCAATTTGTGTTACGATGGAACATAATTTTTATTTCCATTTCTTTCAATAAATCTATTCTATTCGTAGAAAAATGTCCAATTAAAAGAGGATTGGAGTCATGCAACCTCATTTTGTAATACATGTGTTATTTAAATGGAATGTTTCGTCAACTGTTAAGCTGACGTCACACAACTAACCTGCTCGCAGATTCTTAAACATACGTCAGCCTCTATCTGCTGATTTGAATATCGTGAACACCACAATTAATGTTATTATCACAAATAAAAAAATTACAATTTCAGTCACATAATTATTTGTTCACTCAAATAATTGATTTATATATTGAAGTCAGAATTTTGTTCAAATTGTTGAGCGCCAGTGGTATTACCAAACAAGATTTTACAAAAAAAAAATATACCGTTTTACTGTGAAATGCACGAGAACTCTACTTCAACAGAGTATTGTCGGTTGAAATTCGCTACTCAAAAAACAGGGCATTTAGTTTTTTATCGTATATATTTGAACTGAATGATCGTACTTGGCAAAATAATACAAATTTCATTTCACATCTTTCGGTTATAGTTTCGTCTTAACGCCGTGAAAGTGTCAACACTTCCTCCGCAACGCAAGCGGTCGCGTACGTATAGACCTGTAATGGCCCCACTGCGACGTTTCTCGGGATAACTAGAAGTTAGCAGCCCCCAAAGAAACAATTTGGAGATTTTTCAACACGTAAGAATAATTCAGACCCGTGCGAATTATCGTAGATAATTCCAGTCCGCACCTCTCGAGTCGTAGTAAGTATTTTATATTTAATTATTGGGTTGTTGAATTATTGGTCGGGGTATTTGATACTACATTTAATATAAAATTAATTTAATATAAAATTTAATGACAAAAGAACAAAATTTAAAATTGAATTGAATATAAATAATTCAATTCATAAAACCAACGGCTTTCTCTTTCTCTCAGGGTTCTTACGATAATCGTGCGGTGAACACAAACGTGGCAAATTTAATTTAACTTAATCACCAACTGAGGACTGGAATTATGATATTTGAAAATACAAAATATTCGCGACAGCGTGCCCGCTGATTTCTTATTTGTTGTGGCTGCTTTGCGGTGGCGTCGGGCGGCGTCGTGGACTTCTGATGCTGTCGATTCCATCCAAGGTCGACGTCGAGCAGAAGATTCTAACTCTCCACCCTATGGTTGAGTCATTTACTGCTCGGCTAATTAGCTAGACTCGGCTATCCTTTACTGCAGCTGGTAACCGACTGAGCTATTCCAATATTCTTCCCTGCTATCCTCCGATTTTGAGATCTCGAAATTTACAAGTTGACCAATCGCTGCTAATTTTGTTTGAATTTCATCGGTTGGCCTCAGCCAAGATGGTAGCCTAGGAAATCTATTGAATTTTTATCTAAATGAAATTCTTCCAGATGTATTATTTTTTGTTGTGTCCGTCTGCTGCACATATATTTCCGGGTTTCAATTTGTTCTGTCTAATAATTTTGGACGTCACTGGTAACTGTCGATAGACCCATTTTACGGGTTCTTATTGTCCGCGGGTTCATTGTATCACGCTTCATTTGTCCCAAAAGGGACTCAGGCCACTTCATAGTCCAGTAACCCGATCCACCTGACCAAACAATGTCTTCCTCATTCATAAATAACCTGCTTTACTTTATTATTCACTACAAGCAGCTCTTCCAGTTTCAACCTATAACTTTTAGATTTGTTTTAGAATTATGTAATGTAGCTTCCTGATTTACATCGATAAAATAATTTTTTTAAAAAAATGTTTTCACTGTTTTTTCTCCAACGTGACCTTGGTGCTCAAACATCCTTCGCCGGATGCCTCTCCATCGTCTCTCTGAATATATGGATTTGAAAAATTCGCCAATCGGCTAATGTTTATCATATTACGGAAGCAAAAAATCCTCTAATAAAATCCTGCTTCACGCAACTTGAGAATTTAGCGTCACGCCAAGCCAACAATGTTAAATTGTCATTAACAGCTATTTTCACTGTCGCCAAAATAATGTCTAACTGATAATTCATACAAATTCATTAAATGTAAATAATTTAATATGTAATTAATTTAAATTAGTAATTATTTATATATAACAATTTAAGTTATGATTATTTATATAAATATTTAACGGATTATGTGTCAATGGATTTCAACTACGAGGAGTGTAAGATCTGGTATGAAAATATTAATTGCCTTAATTATGATTATTATTTTTATATGCAAATACTTGGGTACCCATCCTTCACGGGGGGGTGTTATATTTATAGTTAGCTATTAGTATAAAATGTCTACGGTTTCTATTATTGATAATACAGTCTTTTGGTCAATCTGTTTTCTTTAATGTCTTACGCAAATGACATTGTACTAGTATCATGGTTTTTTCTATTTTTTTTTACTTCTTGGTTTTATCTATAAAATATTTTCTAATCTAACTTGATATCAAGAATTTTCAGTACTTTAAAACTAAATATTAACTGTGGAGACTGAATCCCCTATGTAATATACATCCATACTACAGAGAACACCGTAATTCCTGCCTTCGCGGGTAACACAGCAATACTTGATATATATAATTGATACTGACGCGGATCAAGCACTTATTGTCAGTCGTTTAGAAAGTTGGCTCGATCAATCGCGGATTAAAGTAAACAGCAGAAAATATGCGCCTTAACAATAAATACTACGTATTCTCAAGTCACAATACATAATCAATTCATCCCGCTAAAAACTGAGGTGATATTTCAAGAACGTCCTGTGGATGAGAAACTGACTTAAAAAGTCCGTATTAATGTCGAGAAACAACAGCTCAGTCTAAAAACAAGAAGTGTACACTGGCTTCTTGGACGTAAATCACAGCTCTAAAACAAATTACTACTGTACAAAACCATCCTAATACCTGTATGGTCTTACGTGATTGAACTATGGGGAAGCATTAAGCCGTCAAACACCAAGATCTTACACTTTTTCTAATCAAAGACGTTGGGGACTCAAAGCTACGCACTTTGGTTCTGTAGCGCGATAGTTTTATTATTGAAATATATATGTTTCATTTTAATATAATTGGATATTAGCAAGGGTTGAGAGCTTGGTAAGTTGGAATTTGAGCAGGCGTCGCCAAGACGGGGAGATAATCCCTTCAGTCTGGAATTGGAGACGTATGATGTTGACCCTCGGAAGTTACCTGGACTGTCACACCGTGGGAAACGTCTCTCTGAAAATCCCAGAAATTTGAGTTAACAAGTGACTGTCTGAACCAATGACATGTCTTGGTTCAGGAAAGATCGATACAAAGTAGATCGAGACGATCGATTTTTGACTTCCAGCGAGGAAGCTGTTAAGAAAATTATTGACACAGAAGGACAAACCGTCGTCAGCGACGGACGTGCAGCCCAAACTTGTAGTTTCGAGAGGACCCGGAGAGATCGAGGGTGCCACACGATAACAGCCAGACATCAACGAAGGTAATTGCCAAGTATCTCAATCCTTGACGCGCCTAGGGGGAATTACCGTAGACCATGTTTAACTGAGATTAAGGGATCAGATTGTTTTGTCAGGCTAACTGAACACTGTATTTTTTATTTCAATTGTCCAAGTTCAGTTAGATAATTAATAAATTCTATAAACTATCCGTTACTTCATCATTTAAAAACCTACCACTACAGTTCATCAGTACCTAACTCCCATTCATCACAAAATTCATCTAGACTCATGCTACTAAAACAAAAAAAGGAAACTATATCGTGCTAACGATCATTCACTACTCAAATTAGCTGTCAGTTATCAGACTGAATAGACTTAACTGAATAAATCCTGTAGAGCCGCCAACTCGTATCACGCAGCAATCATGTAAGAACATTTACTTTTTACTCTGCATATAATGAGAGTAGCTTGTAAACTGCCCACTGAACTATTAAAAAACTTCCTCAAATTATGGTTAATAATTGAAAATATTTACCGAATCATAAAAAGCCTGACCAGCTGTTTTCACCTGAAACAACAAAAATTGAAAACCAATTTTAACACCATTCGCTATTTCGTATTAATATGACGATTAGAAGTTTGGGGGCATTTATAGTGAAAACTGTTGCAACTGCTTCTTTGCTCTCGCAGGCGGATCCTTTCTGGAGAAACGGAGGACGCTACCTTTGGGAATTCCTTCTTTTCTCTCGTGTAGTGGTAGGTTTATTAAATGATGAAGTAAAGGGATATTTTACATAATTTAATAATCATTTAACTGAACATGAGAAATATAAAATAAAATAAATACAAATTATGTGTGTTCACCTAGCCGGGCAAAACAATCGGATCCCTTAAATTTCAAGTTAAACTATGGTTTACGGTAATTACCCCAGGTGCGTCAAGGATTGAGACACTTGGTAGTTACCTCGCGTTGATCTCTGGCCGTGATCATGTGGCACCCTCGATCTCTCCGCGTCCTCTGGATGATGCAAGTTTGGGGCTGTACGTCCGTCCCTGGCGACGTTTCGTCGAGGAGTCTAATACTTTATTTACAGTCCCTTCGCTGGATGTGAAAATATCGATGTTGTCGATCAATTTTCGATCGATCTTACCTAAACCAAGAAATGCGATTGGTTCAGACAGTCACGTATTAATTCAATTTCTGGAATTTTTGGAGAGACGTTTCCCACGGTGCGACAGTCCAGGTCACTTCCGAAGGTCAACATCCTACGTACCTAAGTACAGACCGAAGGGATTATCTATCCGGCACGGCGGCGCCTGGTCAAATTCGAATTTTCCAAGCTCTCAACCCTTGCTAATATCCAATTATATTAAAATTATATATATATATATATCAATAATAGAACTATCGTTCTACAATCTTCTTTTAAACTTAGCATCCCACAAGCCAAGTGACCTGTGTTTATTGGAACAGACGGCCAGCTGCCTCCTAAACTGAAACACGGAGAACAAAATTCTGAGTCCCCACAGAAAGGTGTGGGACAAGCAGCAAATGCTTGTCCCACCTATCTGATGCCGGTTTTCTAGGGTTTGTCCAGCATCACATTTAAGCGAATTCCGGATCGGATCCTTACCTCTTTAGCGCATAATTTATTGTATTTTTTAACTACATGTTGTAAGATGTATTTTTGTGCATATAATACGGAAAAAGTAACCACAAAAATGGCAAACGTGACCAAAGTCAATTTGGCTTATGATGTTGCATTTATTCAACATAAATATAATTAGGTCTGATTTATCAAAATTTCACAATATTTGGATAATTATTATTATAGTGTAATCAAATTAAATTTTCATTCTTGAAAAGAAAACAGTGAAAATAATATACTCCGAAGTTGACCGCCGGGTAGAAAAATCTGACTTACGGGGTTGACTCACAGAAAGCTAGGAATGGCAGCTTTTAACATGCCCACGAAAATTTCACATTTCCTTTAGGGCATGTTGTTCCAAATCTGCATCACAAATTAGCTCTCTTAGAATTCAACAGACGCCTCTGGGGTAATACTAAAACTTATGTTGCATATATGCTACAATATGCACTAAAGGGTTTAACTACAGTCCGGGGGCCCTAGTTAACCTTTGGCTTCCTTGCTCTACCCTTACTCGTCCCCTGTCAAATTTCTTTCTATGCTATTAAAGGGATGTTTCCACAACATGGGTTAACCTCATGTAGACTGTCACACTCAGAAATAAAGTTAGATGTTTGATGTTGTTTAAAACCTTACCTTGCGACGGATGGCAGTTTTATATTTCTAAGAACATTTTTAAGCTTTATTATCACGACAATATAAAGTTCATCTACATCAAACACTTTTATTGTAAATAGAATCAAAGTCAGCGTGACAGACAGGAATTGGCATTCCTTCTGTTCTGGATAGCCTGATGTATGAACCATAACAGTATGCTAAAACCTCTCGGTTCTAATCGGTGTACACACAAAGGAACAATTTTGTTTATATAAATAAATTGAGTTAAAAGTTGTTTGATTGAAAAATTTTGTACCTAAGCGAAGTCGTGATAAAAGTAGAAATAACATCGATCACTTACTCCAACTTTTTTTTTAACGGGAAACGTTGTTTTTTGGCATCTGAGATACATTCCTCTAGTTTGCTTGGCCCTGGAGGCCGTAGGGTAGGCCATCCATCATCTCTGCCGACCACGTTGCAATCAGACTAATGTGCCGGGATCAGCACGCGTTCTACGCAAACCACGAGACAATTGCCTATGCGTAAGTGATAACCAAAGTGACTACGCTAAAGCGCTCGGACAGCTGAGATGACAGCTTCATGTGTTTCCATGAACTAAGGAATTTAGAAGCTTTAATTCAAAATGAACAACGAGTGCCAGAACTTTTAAACTATTTAACATAATTAGTATAAAATATTATATTGTAAATTTATTGTCAAATTATCGTATTAAATATTTATTTACAATATAAAACTTTCTGATCTCATCCAAACATACTAAAGTTAGGATATATTAAAGAGTTTTCATTATTTTTATTATGTTTAAAAGATTTGTAGGAATTTTTTTTAGGGTAACAGGCTACATGAGGATAAATCACATGGTGGCAATTCCTCTTTAATAGCATAGGAAGGGATTTGAAAGGCGGGATGCGGAAGGGTAGAGGAAGGTAGGATCCCCCCTTTCAAATTCCTTCGTATGCTATTAAAGGGGCCACCATGTGGATTACCCTCATGCAGCCTGTTACCTAAAAAAAATTAATCGATGTAAACTAAACACAAGAAACAAAAGAAAATTAAGAATAAATATCTTTCCGAATTATTGTTCATCACATTTTCACTATTTAAAATATGTTAATATAATTGTTAACTTGCCTAACTGTCTATATTGTATAAATAAGGTACTGAATTAATCCAGTCTGGAAAGATATTAAGTTAAGTATTTGTTGTTACTAAGGTTTAGAATTTTTAATTATAAATAATTAAGTATTATTGGGAGCTGGTTATACGTAACTCTCAATAACACAATTCCTATTGTTGACAAATATGGGATGGTAGTAAGTTAAGTATATAACGAATTATATGATATGCGCAACGATTGTAATACCCAGAAAAGAATCGACGGGTAAGGAGGAAACTTGTAGAGCCAGCCATGTTATTCAAACGGAATCTTCACAGTATAGAGACATGCACGTCGTCGATGCCGGTTTTATAAATCTGTTTCTGAGTGACAGGTTGCGAAAAAACCTGAGCTGCTAACGTGGGCGGATCTGATGTACTTACTATCTACCGAACTTTGGTGTTACAGAGGACACCCAAGCTGTAATGGAGACCGCGGAGGCCATTACATTGAGGAGGTGATTTCAGCCTTCTTGTCAGCAACACCATTACGCGATTTACGTTTGAAAGGAAAAAAAGTAACGCCAAATCTATAAGACGAGCGTTCCATTAAATATTTATATGAAATAGTTTTGTCATATAGATTTATCAATTTCCTTTATTATTTCGATGTATACCTCACGCCCGTGAGAAATCTGTCGTCACTCGGGCCCCTGGACGATGTGTGCATCTCAAATTGAGACACTACGTTAACAGATTTTCAGCCCGTTCGAATTTCATTGCAAACGTTGTAGAAACCCGGCGGTAACTGGTTTTAAGGGGCCCCACTACAGATCACGTGGGCTGATTTGGAGTTTTTGATTGGTTCGCCGCCTTCTAGCAAGTGGTTCGTCACTTGGGAGGGGTTTTTCTCTCAGTCTCCGGAGCCACTTTTTAAATTAGTCTCGTTACTGTTGTATTTGGTTCTGTAAGGGCGCCAAGGCTCTCTCTACTCAGTCTTACATTTCTATATTAAATTAAACCTAACTTCATAGCGCTTTCTGATATTATTCATGTCTCCGGACGGTACTTAGATACCAAGAACCACACTTAATCGACTTTCCTATTAGAAGCCTTCCTCTCGACGCCGAAGAAGAGACTGCGCTGGATTTTCCTCCAACCTCATCCTATACAATGTGATTATTATTAGCTCAAACTAAAATTCATTGACATCTTATTTCGATTTCTGAGTTTTAGCAAGTACGCTACATTACATTTTCATTGAATCAGTTTACGCACGGTGTTGGAAAGATCTTTTTTGTGGTGTGGTGGTGTTATTAGTTATATATTATTAATATTTGAAATTATTTTGCCAATACGTTGTGCGCCTTTATGTAATAACTTATGCAGGCGGTTATTGTAAATTAGTTAAATCGTTATCTATAATAATTATATCCAATATTTAATTAGCAATTACTATTGTACTAAAATACAAATTTACTTGTATAATCTTAGAACAAAAATATTATCGCAAGGGTAAATTAGGTTAATATTCTTCTTCTGCCGAATTGAGAGGTAAACTTGTAGTGTGATTGTCATTCTGGTGCACTGATCTGTATAGTCGATTAATAGAGATTTAATAAGGCGTGCTAGAGAAGAATATAATTAGGAACATTGTAAGCAGACAACAGCAGCATAAGTCCGTGTCAGTTGCAATAAATATTTTACCAACATTAAAGTTTTAAAATTTATTTCATTTTCTTAATTTCACAAAAATCTGTCAAAAATATGGAACATGGCTGTTTTATACGGTACATCTATTTTTAAGTTATAACTATTATATGGTTAATTATAATTTAATTAAATGTTTTAATTGATTGTGTATTTTCAAACTCTGATATCAATGCTTTAATGGATTTTTGTATTTGCAAATAAAGTCATTCCCTTAATTAAATTACATATTTAACATTATATTGTAGTATTCACCAATGTTAGTATTAATAAAAATTTGAAAATTGTTCAAGTATAAAGTTTGTTGCGTAAGATAAAGCCCATGTAATTGAGAGAATGATTAAACTGTGGTGAAAATGAAAGTATTGTGAATAGATGCAAACAAAACGTTCCCTTAATACACATATCCAGGAACATATATCTAACATCAAACTTCCCATTGATAAAAATGTCTATAAACATATCATCAATTCGAAGCATTCATTTGATTGGCAAAATGCTAAGATTTTAGACATAGACACCAGGTACAATTCCAGACTCATTTCGGGAGATTCTTCACATTAAATCAAACATCACAGCTATTAATGTACAGACACTATGAAACTCAATAATTGCTATGATCCCTTATTATTACGCTATACCTTCTGTTTTCCCATTGTCGTCACTCCCTTATTGTTACGCCAACCCTTCGGCTCTCCCATTGTCGTTGCGTTTTCGTCGCTTTTGAGTGTTGTCAACTGACAAGTGCAGTTGTGTCGCTCTAGGCTCTTATTCGCACCTGACGAACGGAAAAAGGATCCCAGAAATGGTATTTAAATTATCACATTTTTGTCTGAATTGGCTATCTTTCTTATTCATTATTTTCAATAGGACGTAAATTTTTTCACATGTAAATTTATATGTAAAATTCCTTTTCCGTTTTTAATAAATAGCATATTAATTAACTTTCAATTAAATCATTTTAAACCTTTCACTAAATTTTAAGAATTGCTATTAAAATTTGATAACTTGAAAATTTCATTATTTTGATTGAAACTGTTTAAAATAAAGACTTCGTTAAATAGTATTTGCTGTAAAATAAAGTAAAATTTAAATTACTCTAAATAATTCAAATTTTATCAATACATAAAATTTCTCCTCAAAGTAAATTATGGTAAATACATAAAATCATAAAAATTGTTTATTACATTAATGGCTCTGAAAGTTTATTGAATTCAATTTAAAAATCTTTAATTTGTTTATTCCAATATATACACATGTAAATATAAATATTATTAACATCAATCCTACCAAAACAGTATTATAGTTATATTCAGTTTTTTGCGATTATTAGAAGCTTTTTAGAGGTCACGAGACTGGATTTCGCAGATATATTATTAAATTGTGTAAATATTTCTTTCTGTAAAAATTTATGGTTTAAATCGCCAAAAATTGTCACAGAATCAGCTATATTACTGGACTTTGAATTCAAGTATTCAAATGCTTCCATCAACAATAACTGTGACCCTTAAATCGATGTCGTTTCATAAGTCACTCCGTTAAATTGTGACACAGAAGTTGATCCGGTCTAATTACCAAGTACATAGGAATGACAAATAGAGAGTTTGAGTGGCGTAGTTAGGAACTCACGAATGTATTGTGACTAACGAAGATCCTTTCACATAAGGCTTTAAGGTAAAACTATTTAGAGGAGGTTTGGGCAAGTTCGCCCACTTTTGTTCTTAATTTTTTTTAAGTTCTTTTTTTGACGTATCTATTGTTCTATTTATGTATAAACCTAAATACATTGTTTCAGTATCTTTACATCTAAGTAATTAAGGCGTTTCCATTTTTGTCTATTAAGAAAACATGTTCAGTACAATAAAACCACCTGGGCCAATCAACTCCACCTACGGGGCAAGTTGGCTCACATAATTTCAATTACTTAATTGAGGTGTAGATAATATTTGAATATATACGGACCTAAATAACTTAGATTACTTTAATACATGTTTTTACACAACAAATTAAAGATTCACGATTGCCCAGTTAAATTTTAATAATTTATCCTTTGCCAGACATATTTAAAATTCCTTTCGCCAGATTTTTAGATCATAATCATCTATAATAAAAATAAACAATACGCAAATAAGATACGTGTCATCCACTATTATTTAAAACAATTTAAAATGTTTAATTTTAATTGACTGTATACCGGTGAATTGTTATTTTCTCTTAATAAATATTTTTTACGCAAACTGTACATGCGTCATAGTACGTGTACATAGTCATTAAGGACGTGATCCAAATTCTATTCCGGGATTATATAAGAAAATGAAGTAAATAATTAATGGTAATCAAAGCAGAGAATAGTTGTTTGCTCTATGAAGGAAGAGTGAAATGATCTTGATGGGTGGAAGTGGAAAATTGTAGCGAGAAGACATGGATGACGTTTACGAACGCCAAGGTGTTCGGTGGATACAAGAAGGGAATTCTACGACTACATTCTGGACAAAATAAAATAAACTTTCTGTTCCAAGATTTTGTTCATATGCTAATATAATTTGTTCTTATATATTAGTGTTAAATAATCCCCCCCCCCACGATAATTTTCCCTGAGAGAAAGGGTACATGATTTTTAAAGATTTTAAGCAAAATTAGTATTTTTGTACATTCGTATTTAATTGTTTATAATTTAATATTGAATATCTTAATTAAAAAGAATTTTTTTTTACTCCACTGATCATTTGGGGGTTTCAGAAGAGTAATACTGAGTAGAGATGGGAAATTCTGTCGAGAAATGATTTTTTTGAGAGGGGAGTCTCTGTTCACCGCTCACACACTTGGATCGTTGTCTCAGCTGTTTCAGTTTAGATAAGTGGAATGGGAAATTTATTACTAGTTCTCATTTTTAAATTGATTTCTTTACAGTAACTTCAACAGTTCAGGTTATTAGCGACTTAATAAGGGAACTCATTTTTGCTTCGTCGGGGACCTGATTTGACGAGAGATTCTCTCACGCACACAAGCATCCATGCCCTCGACGAGATTCGAACCTGGGACCACTGTGATGTGAGGCAGTCACGCTGACACCTACACCAAAGGAGTCGGCAACTATTCTCCGAGACAGTTCTCGAGCAGATCGCTCATTTATATTGGGTGTACAGTTACAATATAAACATTAATTAAATATACCATGTTTTGAATAAGAAAGATTGCCAATTTAGACAAAAAGGGTAATATAAATACCACACAACATTTCTGGTATCCTTGTTCCTTACTAAGAAGAGCCTAGAGAAACACAACGGCACTTAACTGACGAAAGGGACAAGGATCCCAGATACATTGTGTGTTGTTTAGTCCTTTTTGTCTGAATTGGCTATCTTTCATATTCATTATTTTCAATCAGACGTAAAATATTTTTCATTTTATACAAAGTTAAATTAATCATGCAAGGATCATGTGTTAACTTTCAAATGTTTTATACTTTAACTAGTGCCCGGGGTTGGCCGGGTATTTATTTAAATTAACCCGTCTTTCCATTTAATACTTTACCTGTGACAATTTAGAAGTATATAAGTATATATATGTAGGTACTATTGTATTAAAATCTCTGTTCACTGTTAGCCAATACCTGCAAGTAGCTAGTGACAACTTCTCGATCTTTATTTGTAATCTTAGTTTTCAGTATCCTTCAGAACAGTCCTTACATACAGAATTTGTCTTTTACAGACGGGAAACATATTCTTATCTGGAATGTCCAAATTGGAGAATTTTTAATATAATTTAAGGCAAAATGGATTTCCATGGCTGACAAAAGATTTATTTACCGGGTAGAGATGTTAGCCATATGACCAACATCCAATCTGAAGCAACAGTGGCCTGCTTCTTTGTCTGGCTGCTGAACCAGTCTGGTTTTCAAGGCACCACCAGCACCATAAGCTCTCAGGGTCAGCAGAGCACGAAAACATACCAACCACGATAAGATGGTCGTCCTCGCATTCAATACTGCGAATCTCATACTATTTTATGTTTCCTTTACTTAACTCTGTGAACCATCCCAGAGAGCTCTGATGGAGGCTACCTTTATGGAAGCCTTCACATCTCTATCGTTTTTGAACTAAGGTTTCCACATGCCGCGGCACCTCGGCCTGTTTTTAGAAGTGTATGTTCCGGGATCGCAGACCTTTGGCATATGGTAAGAGTTGTCCGCTATTCCTATTGGAATAGTCGGCCAGCTGCCTCCTAAACTGGTCAAAGCACGGAGAGGGTAAAGCTGCGACCCCACAGCTAACCCCTCTCCTGCCTTCGGAAAGGCGTGGGACAAGTACCAAATGCCCGACCAACCTGATGCAGGTTTTTCTAGGGTTTTCCCTGCATCACTTTTAGGCCAATTGCCGGGTAGGACCCTTAAACCATAGCCCAGGGCCCTAGTTAACCCTCGGCTACCTTCAACTACCCTTCCGTATCCCCCCTTTCAAATCCCTTCCTATGCTATTAAAGACGAGTTGCCACCAAGTAGATAACCCGCATGTAGCCTGTTATTCTAAAAAAACTTTAATAATATTGAAACTATGGTACAGGTTTCTTTAACCGCTTTATGCATTTAGGCTTCACCCTTGTATGCACCATTATATTTGTTATTCCCCAGACCGACCCCTTCTATACCACAAGAACAAGTATACATTAATTTTATGTTACAATCCTTAAATAATTCTAAATACACTTAACAAACTTCCTTGTCTTACGTTCGTTTCATTTTGATTTTGGGTTTGTTAAATATTTTTAAAGTAATAATCCAATGTTTCTAATAAGCCGCATTTTACTACGAAAGCTTTGGGTAGTAGCTAGTGGTATAATTACTTTCATAAAGTAATTGATATATTGATGTTCTGGACCTTGTTACAATGATATTTAAATATTCAAAAAAGAACATTTAGGTCCTCAGTTTTAATGTTCTTATCAAGATCTTTAAGGGTGAGCCAAATATACCCCAGTATGAGTCATGCAGTGCGAAGGACATTTCATTTAGAGTAGATTAGACTTATTAGTTCCATTAGTCCTCTGCTAAGCAAATAGGATAAGTCAAATTGATATTACTTACAAATGTATGAATGAGATATACATAAATACTCTAGATGTGATATGAAGAAATTAAAGTGTACATATTTGAAATTACATGAAACTGGTTCAGGGAGAATATAAGGAATACTACATTCGTAAATAAGGGAAAATAAGTTAGGATTACAGAACATTACACAAGTAAGAAATATTAAATATAAAGTAAGGAATAAAAAATAATTGTAAGCTGAACTTCACTTCATTATTAGCACTGAAAATTTTTCCGAAAATAACACTGCACTCCACAAATAACACTCCCATTCGTATCTTCTTGTACTGATGAGCCTTCAAAGTGTTGGCGCCTCCGGAAGAATTTATCTGGCAGCTCTTCTCAGTGGCTGGAAATCTCGTGCGGACAACATCAAATAAACAATTGTGAAGTATCAGTTGGACATACAGACAATAAACATTCATATTAGTATTCCTTAAATTAACCAATATCTTCTAGGGAACTAATGTGAGTCTGGCTCAGGCCGATTTACAAGGTCGTCAATAAGGTTATACGCGCCGTTAATCAGCAGAGATTTACATTTCTTAATAATCACGCAGTAAATGCTTAGGCGTTTGATGCTAAGAGGAAGACAATTAAATAGCTTTATTCCTGGATAATGTACACTTTTTTCAAAAAGTGAGAGATGATGTTTGTCTGTCCGTAATGTCGCGCGGTTTCTGGTATTATATTCATGGAATTTCCCGTTGGTAACAAACAGATTTTGATTACGTTTTACGAATTTTATAGTTTCCAAAATGTATGCACTGGGTAACGTTAATATTACAAGATCTTGGAAGACAGGCTACAACTTGCTCCTTAATTTAGGCCACATAATATTCAGATCTATCGTTTCTGTAGTTTCAATATTCCCGCACAGCGGGAAGAAAGTTCCCTGCTCGTAATTCCATAGAACATGGTTGAATGGAAATATAGATAATATACCGTTTTTGCAAATAAAGTATCCACTTGTTGCATTAACAATCGAAGAAAATGACAGACGGAACTAAATTTACTCGAGAGAACCTTAATATGTTCATTCCATCGTAACTTTCCGTCCACTTTAACACCGAGAAATGTTGCATGATCAGTCGCTAATTCAGTGTTGTCACCATATTAAAACGGAATAAGTTTAGTTTTCTGTAAGTTGAAAACCAATTTGTTTGCACTGAACCAGTCGTTAGTGACTTCAGGGCACTTTAGACTTTTTTTTCAACTGTTTTGTTGTCTCTTCCGGTTATTATTAAGTTCGTGTCATCGGCATATAGAACATATTTTTATAGGTTTGATGCAATCTGGAAGGTCATTTATGTACAAAAGAATAAGCAGAGGTCCAAGAATCTACCTCTGCGGGACCCCACAAGGTATTTCTTTCCAATCAGAGACATAAATGTTGCCGTCATTTTTGACTATGGCGACTTTCTGCTCTCGATTAGCAAGGTAGGATTTGAAAAGTAAGCAGGATTTTCCCCTAATTTAGTAAAACTCAAGTTTATCTAGTAATATTTTGTGATCAACCATGTCGAATGCTTTGGAGAGATCTGCTGTTACTTTTAATTTGTCTTCCAGAAAATCCTGGATTGATTTACGAAATCGTTCATAGCGATGTTACTCTATTTATTTTTGTTCTGGTGAGATGATTTTATGTTTTTCTAAGAAATTTACAACTCGCAAATGTATTGCTTTTTCTAGTATTTTAGAGAAAATTGGAAGGAGGGAAATAGGTCGGTAATTCGAGATATCAGTACGCGGTCCCTTTTTAAATAGTGGAATTACTTTAAATACTTTTAAAGAATCCCGAAAGTTTCCTTTTAAGAACGACGAACTAATTATGTATTAAATTGGTTATATTATAGCTTCTGCGCATTCCTTAACGCGTTTGCTGTTAATACCGTATATTTTGTTTGAATTAGAACATTTTAAGATCCTTATTATATTTAATACGTCACCCCTAGGTATCGGAAATAAAAATGTTAAACGATCAGCCCTTTTCTCCGTGTTGTGAAGATTATAAGATGCATAAAAAATAATACGGCAGATGATTATGACTGAAAAGTCGGAAGCTCCTGTAAGAGTTGTGTATATTGACGTGTTTTTGAAATAAAGAGAATTAAAATATGCGGTTTCTTTAAATATTTTTATAAAGTAATTGATAAATATGTTGATAAACTGAGAAAAAATAAATTTTTGTTTGAATATATTTAAATCACAATTAAAAAAAATTATATTTATAAATTACTTTAAATTTATTTTGATCTAAGTGTGAAATGTTTGTGCAATGTAAGGTCTATGGACGCCAAATGCAATAGTATTCATTCTTTGATGAGGAAATTCCCTCACTCTCAGTTCTCACAGACAAGCGGTGGAACGTCGAGTTCCAGGTTTCGCTATTTTTCACTGGCATTGAAATAAATAATCTCTCTTTTCAGACCGTTCGGATGCGAAGAAGCTTCTGTGTCCACCACAAGGGCGTCGTTGAACTTCGCCGAGTACTTCCCGAAGGGTTGCGATAAACAACCTCCTAATCATTTCAACAGAGTACATCAAGACCACCGCACTATAACGTATATTCATTTTCTAACCTCGACCGTGTCACTATACGAAGGAAAACTCTTGATACAACGGCTATAAGAAAATAGTAATGGAAGATATTTGTGACTAAATTCGAAAAAAGAAAAAAGGTTAAATTTTCATATATTTTGTTTGGCTTTGTTCATTTGGCCTCTTTAAACGTAGAAAACGTGTCATCCATAAAAAAAGGAAATGGTTGTCAAAAAATAATTTTCTTTTTGCTATCAACGATCAGCTGAGAAAAAAAAGTTATTAAAACTGGTTCGTAATATTTATAGCTATTTTAGTTTGTGTAAAATGTATACTTTCTATATCCAGGCCACAATATTAATTGTTATCGACTTATTCTGGTTGTCTGCTTTCAAGTGCCAAGCTTTCAAGAGGAATTGGCCACAGGACCTCGTCTAATCAAAACTGATGTTTTATTCGGGAAAATATCGATGGCTATATCACATTATGACATGCACAAAGATATGTAATAAACTTATTATTCAATTTAAATAAGAGTAGATTGGAAATATGCAATAAATAAATTTAAAAAATATTTAACGTTTATTTGATTTGATATTGTAAGTGTAAAGCCAGCTTAAAGAAAGACGACAGCACTATTGCCATCCTTGATCGGTGATTTTTCGTACCAATTGTGCATTTTTGGCGAATGTACTTCTGAAATCCACGCTACATTATACCAGAAGATGTGAAAATTAAATGAGAGAAACACATATTTATCTCTATTGCAGATTAGATTAAAGTTGAAAGACTAGTTAATCTACTTCTATAATAATAAGTCAGATCATTTAATGAATAATGTACCTCTATTAATACAGTCTCCGTGTATTTTTATGGAAAATAAATCATTGTACCTGCTGGTGGTTCATTGTCAATTCTCCTGAATCAAACACCCAGATTAACGTAAAAATTATTCCCAAGTCTTCAGCAAGCTATTTATATACTATAAAATTTATATTTACGCAATTTATAGCCATGTTCGTGTCATATTTACTGCTATTGTCTTCATGGTGGAAAATTAAATACTAGTTCCCTCGTCAACATTTTTAAGCTTCCTCGTTACTTCCTTTTATACTTTAATATCGATAATTCTTTAGCGGCAGCAATTTTTTTTGGAAAACTTAGAAGTCTTACTTCATTCTTTCCTGTTACCAGGCTTTTATTTTCATATAATTCAATACCTTTATACATTTTACTCATTCATAAACATTGTAGAAATAATATTTGATTTTTTTAGAGTATCAGTATAATGATCTATTTTCTACCTTATATTTTAACGTCTTGTAATTTTTCTGGCAAGCAAAAATAATTTTTTATTCTAAATTTTGTCGAAGCGCGCAGGCAAGTCGCATATTCGAGGGTGGTCAGCTAGTGTCGGTCGGGCCTCCTATTTTATTTCGAAGGGAACTGCCAGATGTTTTAAAAGGGAGAAAAGAACCTGAGCAGTCCGGGAGAGGAGAGTGGTTCCTTGCACCACATTACAAAATTTTCTAAAAATAATTTTTAATAACAAAAGGAGTGGCTAGGTTCAGTCTAGCACAACTACAGCAAATAAACTTCGACGATCAGCCCAACCAGCATCGGTCCCGAACAAGATCCGGAGGGACCTACAAAAAAAGGAGACACCTCGGTCTACAAGCATTTCCAAGTAATTGGACACCATTTTTGTTGAAGCGCGATAGTTGCATTTTATATATTTTGATTACTTTAATTTTTTTTACGCCCGCGTTCTTTGAGAGTAGTCTTTTGATGCTACGTAAGAATTCTTTCTGCTCTTCATAGTATAAGCTAGTATTAAAATTGGATTCATTTAATTTAATACTAAAAATTTAATTTGAGTTATTTTGTAAACAAATTATTTAAAATTCATTATTTTTTATTAAATATCCTAAATACAGATAAAAATAAAAAGTGGGTAGTATGACACCAAAACAGGCTACAATAGTGGAAGGTAGCGAAGGGTTGACTAGGGCGCCTAGGCTGTAATTTGAGGATCTTATGCAGGAACAAACCTAGAAAACCTGCATTGGTACTTTCCCCACACCTTTCCGATGGCGGGAGAAAGAGTGGTTGCTTTTCCCTCTCCGTGCCTAGACCAGTTTAGGAGGCAGCTGGCCGACTATTCCAATGAGAATAGTAGACAACGCTTACCGTATTCCCAAGGTCTGCCCCCACGGAACATACACCTCTCGAAACAGGCCGAGGTGTATCGTCTTCTAGGAACCTCACACAGATGAAGGCATCCCCAAAGGTAGCCCTCTCCGCCTCTCCTAAAAGGTTCTGCCTGCGAGAGCTAACTACCGCTCTTACAGAGATCTCCACTCCTCCCTTATTATTTGATTATATTCAGTTACAACGGCATAGCCCAATCCTTCCAAAAACTACCTGCAGACCGTTATGATCTCTCGATACCGACCCGGCCGTTCAGGGGGAAAGAACTGGGAAATACATTCCCGACAAGATTCTGGAGTAAACTGAAGTGGAATAATAAATGTATTTTCATCGTGAATTTTTATTTTCATACAATGTTTCATTTATAAAAAATACAACAAAATATATGAAAAGTTTAATTAATAACAGTTAGGAAAAATATATTTCTGTACGACCCAGATTGAACCAAATCCATCCTGGGTATTTCACCAGTCCTATGCTTTTCAACTTGCTGTTGTATAACATTAGTTTTAGCATGTATTCTTACTTTTGTAGAGACTCTAGATGATTTAATTTGGTGTTGGTGGCAGTTTGCTTCATAAGTAAACCTTAAACTAATTTATAGATATCGGGATTGAGTTAATAATACTGTTCATTCAGTTTACTGTGAAAACATTCACATGCGTTGTCTGCTATTCCCTTTGGAATAGTCGGCCAGCTGCCTCCTTAACTTGTCGAGGCTCGGAGAAGGGAATGCTGCGTCCCAAAACCCCTCTCCCACTATCGGAAGGGCGTGGGACAGGTAGGTTGGCTGAATATTCCGCCTACAGGATTGGAGGAAATTGGGAATTTTCGTTGATGTGATTTTCCACCAAGTAATCGCAGGAGAGCTTAAGTTTTTCGAATTGTGGCTATATTTACATAAAATCTTCCTCCGGCTTCCAATTCGGTAGGACGAACAGATAATTTAAAAACAGACCAGCTTCTGTTATATTTAGATAGTTAGTTGCTAGTCCTGGGGCTTGAATCTTCCTCCTACACCTCTGGGTTAAGTGAACTTTGCATGTATGGACCACATTTAGAGACCTGACATACGTTATAGTTTCTATAATACTGCTCTAAATCAGAAAAAATAACACGTGGACTAGAATGTACATTTCTTTACTCGCAAAAAGTTGAAAACTTCTATATAAGACTCTACTTGTCTATTAGCAAGTGAATTCTTGGTGCTAAGGCTATGGAGGCGTGCGACTCTTACAAATACAACGGGAAGGAATTGGGATTCACTGATGTTTCAGGCGGGAAGGAATCGAGCTGTGTCATTTATATATACCTGAAAGTGAGAGCAATAAACCGGGAAGTAATCATGTCTCGCTGGTTACAACAGCTCACAAGGCTGGGCTTAATGTGGAAAGTTAATATTTGTGTTATATCAGCTCAATCCTGTTTCTTTAATAAAAATGTCATGTTTCTATTATTCGTCTAACCATTTACGTCATCTACTTACAAGTATTCTGGTCCGTTTATCACTCTTCTTACTTCAATGTTTAGGTTGACACTAAAATGTTAGCGCGTAAAACATTTCTTAATCATTTTTAATGAAGCATAATTATATCGTGTTATAATGCATTACGTGCATAAATTTTCTACATGTAAGATACTATCCCCAGCCTAATGCATACGCAAGGTAGGACGTCGCCACATCGGCGGGGGAAATTGTTCCCTTGCTGCAGCTTGCCTGAGGACTGTCATGCAAATATAATGACAACTGAGATTGGCCCCGCTGAAAGTCTTAAGCACGAAACAAGTCTTGTTTGTTACACGAACCTCTGCGGAGCGTTTCGTGCTGATAGTTTTTATATAAATAATAACATCAGTATGGAGTTTCAGAAACCTAATACTGGCGGTTCTCGTAGAAATTGGTTTACTAAGAGCTTAAATAAATGTACTATGCTTTCTCTCAACCTAAATTAATTTTTCACTAACTCCAAACTTAATTTAATTTCAGTTGCGTTGATTACTTGTGATACAGTTTCACATTAGTGACAAATATGCAATGTGACGGAAATAAATGCGTCATTTCTTATAACATAATACGGTAATTTTAAATTAAAAATATCAAATTCTCTATTATGAAGGTTTTCCGATTTTTTAACTTTCAATTTTATTTCATAAAATCAACTTATACTTTTAAGATTTTGTTTCTGAATTTGAGGTTTCACAACTACCAACATACCTCCATAATTTTTACGAATGCTTCAATATTCTCCTTGAGTATTTCAGGATATAATTGTCTCTCGCTTTTCAGACATAACGAAAGATTCTACTTGAAATGGTACCAACAGCAACATTTACGATGCAAACAAACGCCATATTCCAGCTATTAAATATGGCGACGAATATTAACTTTAAAACTGATTTCCCCAAGGATCGTAAAGTATTTCGTATTTTTTTTTATAATCATTCAATGGAGTATGACTCGATATAACTATACTTTTAATTCAAACAAAATATTTCTGGTTTACTACATACCGTAACACGAACTTATTTTATTGTGCAGGAAAGTCATTCTAGCGCTCGAACTGTGTGATTTGTCTTAGTGTGCAATAGTTTAACACAAAATTCTCACATTTTTTACCTATAATTATTTCCGCCAATATGCTACGGTTTTCACACCCGCACAGTACCTTTTCGTATTTTTAAGAATATGTGTACCAAGGGGTTCAGGTTTTCTTGCATCTTTCCAGGCGTTTAAATCTACTTACACATTATACATAAAAACATATTGTAATGAATAGATGGATTAATTAAATGAATTAATTGCCCCACGTTATGGAAATAAAAAATGTAATGATTATTAAAACAGTGATTAATTAACAATTGGATTACTTTGTGGAAGCCAAATTGTAATGCTTTATACGGATATTAATTAAACAAATTATAATTACTATTTAAACAATTAATTTACAATTTCATTATATTGATATTTCGTTCTGGAACAGTTTATTTTATTTTAACAGAAAGGATCGAGAAATAATTACTACTTTAAACTTTATGATACGATTTTTTTTAATAGAAATCTATAACATTTTCTCTGAGGTTAAATACATTTAAAGTTTCAATGTTTATAAATTTGTTAACTCTTCTCTCAGGGTCATTTACCTGGGCTTCATAAGTAAAGAACAATCATAGAATTTATGTTACAATCGTAGAATTTATAAATTAAGAAATTAACAAACAAAACCAAAAAGATACGAAAGAAATCTGACGAATACCTTTAACTATCGTTTACAAACTTAATTAACTTTGTTTCTACTTGCAAAAAAGGTTCGGCTGGTACCAGACTTACATTCCTCGGCTCAGGCACACAATTTACACTAAAAAGGCCAATAATTCACTGACGCCACACTTGATTATCAAACACACGGTCGTAGTTATTGAATTTTTCTCCAGGAATTGGATCTGCTGCACCTCCGGATCATCAGCCAGACATATTGTTACACATTGTCTTTATGTGGAAAATGTTGATCTCAGTACGCGTAGGAATCTTAATGTGGTGCAAATATTTGATTACTCTTTGCAGTTTTTTACAAAGTATCTCGCTGTCGAAACTTTATACTTGAATTTAAAAACTTGTAACTCTCTCGGTTGCATTTTGCTCAGAAGTAAGCCTGCGAGTGGATTTCTCGCAGGTGAACCTTCCCAGAGAGCTCTGGCGGGGGCTACCTTTGGGGATGTTCTCACATCTCTCTGGGTTTTTTTTAACTAAGGTTCCCACTTGCCGAGGCACCTCGGTCTGTTTTGAGAGGTGTATGTTCCGGGGTCGCAGATCTTGGGCATACGGCAAGAGTTGTCCGCTATTCCTATTGGAATAGTCGGCCAGCTGCCTCCTAAACAGGCCAAGGCATGGCGAGGGGTAAGCTGCGTCCTCACTGAAAACTCCTCTCCCGTCATCGGAAGGGCGTGGGACAAGTACCAAATGCCCGACCTACCCGATGCAGGTTTTTCTAGGGTTTTCCCTGCATTTCTTTAGGCGAATGCCGGGTAGGATCCTTAAACCATAGCCCGGGGGCCCTAGTAACCCTTGGCTACCTTTACCTACCCTTCCGCATCCCCCCTTTCAAATCCCTTCCTATGCTATTAAAGGGGAGTTGCCCAAAGTGGATTATACTCATGTAGCCTGTTTGTTGCCCTAAAAAATAATAATAAAAAAATCGGTTGCATTTTGCACAGCTGCCTGCGACGGAAATTCTCTCGCGAGGGATGTTCTCTCGCAGGCAGAGCCTGCGAGGAATGTTCTCTCGCAGGCAGAACCTCGTAGGAGAGACAGGATGGGGATGCCTTTTCCTCTCTCCGTTTTTGAACTAAGGTTCCCACAAGCCGACGCTCCTTGGCCTGTTTTGAGGGGTGTATGTTCCGGGATCACAAACCTTGGGCATTCGGTAAGAGTTGTTCGCTGTTCCCATTGGAACAGTCCGCCAGCTGCCTCCTAAACTGGTCGAGGTACGGAGAAGGGAATGCTGCATCCCCACAGCAAACTCTTCTCCCGCTATCGGAAGCGCGTGTGACAAGTACACAATGCCCGACCTACCTGATGCAGGTTTTTCTAGGTGTTTTCCCTGCATTACTTTTATGCGAATGCCGGGTAGGATCCTTAAACTACAGCCCGGGGGCCCTATTTAACCCTTGGCTACCTTCCTCTACCCTTCCGCATCCCTCCTTTTAAATCCCTTGCTATGCTATTAAAGTTGAGTTGCCACCTGTGAATTACCCTCATGTAGCCTGTTATCCTAATATAAATAAAAGTCGGTTGCATTTTATACTTGGGCCACGCTGTTCGTTCTCTCAAAATTTTACTTCCTCTCCCGCCTACAATATCAGACAGAGTGCCGTTCCAGGAAGCGCTCGTAGCCCACGACAAAGCCCGCCGACACTTTGTTGTCTTTGAAGCATTGGTGCCGCTAACAATCCAATCATTAATATCATTCCTGGCCTCTAATTAGTATTACAATATTTACATTCTTTTTCATTTTCAGAATAAGAAAACTGTTTAATAACAAAAATATTTATATACCTTGACGCAACGTCGGCATACTTAATTTTTTGTTAAACATTTTTCTGACTCTAGGCCGTTTATTTATTAATTTAAATATTAACACAAGAAATTGTTATATACATCTTATTTTCAAAACCTTTTTTGCTGCTGTGAGAACGTTTTGAATACGCGTTTACAGTATTTTAATTAATTTAAAAAACTGTCGCGACTGGACTATTCTTTAAATTTATAAAAGTGACTCAAAGTTGCCTTGGAAACGAAATTATAGCGTTATGTTGACATTGATTTGTAGTGGACTGATATTATTAATTATAGGTAAAAAATCACGCAGAAAATTTACGTTCGTCGGATTGGAATCAGGGTCTCATATATTAAGAATAATTAGAATGTGGACCAAATGCTTGTAGTTTTTTTGGAAATCTGTTTCAATTTAACCACTAAGTATGTAATACCCTTATATCTGTTTCACTTTCTTGGAATGGTCTTCAAATATGAGCATTATGAGACCTTGTACTCAGAGATACAGGTGTCGAATGTTTAACGAATAAGTTTTTTTTTGTTAGTAATCGTTACTTTAGGGGTCGATGCAAATGGGGGAAGAATTGATGACTCAAATAGCGCTATTTCTAACGCGATGTAATACATGCAAAATAATACAGTTACAGTAGTTAAAGATACTTAAAGAAGAAAGCTACGTCCACCGTCAGGTGTTCTGCCGATGTCTCAGTCGCATGCAGGTTTTTATACACCGAACCGGCACGATCAGCTGATTTATTAACGAGGATGATACGAGAAATAAACCACTGTTTTGAATAAACGTATTATTTATTAAGTCTAAATAACAGATTTAATTATAGTATTTAAGTATTCATAACAGAAATATTTTTAACAAAGTCTTATATATTTTACCACAGCAGTTGTAAAATAGATTAACAAAAAATTACGCCTTTTAATTTACTTTTAAATTTATGAGACCTTTCCCTCATCAAAGTAGGTTATTTTTACAATCCAGAAAGAGAACATTTAAATTATTATTGAATATAATTGAGATGGATGTAGATATTTAAAAAATAAATTAAGGTATTTGAATTTCATAGATTACTCATTGTTGAATTTTCCTAGAAATTGTGAATGTTTGAACCCAGATATCACACCGCCAACGTTCAGAGATGGCTCCTACACGGCGTTTTCAGCTCGATGTGAAGTTTTCTATCTCCAAGAACAGAAATGTGGTGCTGTTTTCACCACACAGCCTCCGCGTTGATCCCCGGTTCGAATTTCCCGTCACGGAGTACAGGATGCCATAATTTGGCCCGTACGAATTATTGCGCCGACGGTTCCAGTTCGTTCGTCTCGCGCAGTAGTAGCTCTCTGTTTTCCACATTAGACTTTGAGATAAATTCCAATTTTTTTGCGGCAAATTCATGGTATTCACTGATAAATTGAAATTAATTTCACAGCAGAATCTGGTGGTTTGTGTTGGTACACATAAACAAGACATTTCTTGCTCACACTTGCTTAGAACAGTGACCTTTCCCTCGTCCTCGTCTCACGCGGGCTCCAGGATTCTACGGAATTCAAAGATTTGTTAGTTTCCATTAAATTGCGACATCTAAAAGTTTTCCAATAAAATGTCTGTTTCACTCAACGTAAGAATTTAGTCGTGGCGCCAAGCCAACAATGTCATTATTAACCACTGTGTTTTACTGTCGCCCAACAATGCCTAATGTTTATAATATTAATAAAATTTACAATACATTAATTAAAATTCAAAATAAAAGGGTTATTATATTTATTCGCGATACCTGTCCATTCCAAGAAAATCTACTTTCAGTAATTACTAAATTTGTTCCGTAAAACGTTTACCCATATATAAAAGCTGCATCAAATTGATTTTTTTAAGCACGTATTATTTGAAGTAACTGGGATATTCTGCGCCATTACAAATATGTAATGTAAATGTTTTATTTAAACTGTTGTTTTTAATTATTGGCGGCGTAACTTTGAGGACGACCATTGTAAAGAACAGCATTGTTTGGCGCAAGAATGCAGAGATTATAATGGTTGCTACCGATTATTGTCGAAAAGCGTACGCACACAGAACTTTGACGGAAAACATTCAGTGTGTGCTTGGAGGGCCTGACGAGAGGAGTCAGAGAGACAGACAGAGAGTCATTTGGTCAGTCAGTCAATCAATCGGTCACGTGTTCGGGGAGCTGGAGCAGTGTGTTGCGGCGAACCGGTCGATGGTGGCCGTATTCAGCAAAATGCAAGCTGAATATATCCGCTTATGTATTACAGGGATTTTCCACAGCAAAACCGAGTGTGATGATACGTACGACAGTGAAGTAGAAAGGCGCCGAAAGTGTTGTAAAGTGTTACGACGAAGACTGAAAAGTATATAATCAGTGCTATGGCCTGTCCATAAAAATATTGTTCTATAAAAATTAAAATAATCACAAGTACACAAACTGGTAGCAGACAGAACTAAAAGGGTATGAAAAAAAACTTTATTCGTAAACCTTTATACAAATATAAATTTACAGTTAGATTTCTATAGTTGTGTGAAATTTTGTTATTGTAAATTAAATTAATTTTTTGCTTTTTTAACTTGGTGAAAATTTCAAATCACTGTGTTTATTAGAGGACTTATAAGCGGCCCTGAAATTTCTATTCTCATGAAAGCTAAGGCATTTGCTTAAAAACATATAATGTTAAGAATTTAACATAAATCAAAATTGTTAATGAAATAATCTTTTGTTATATCATTAAAAATTTTGGTTTAATTTCAACTTAAAATCCTTTTATATTTTGTATATTACATAATTTGGCTGTCCTAACGTGTTGGCTTTAATTTACATTGTTCGATTAACTATTTTCCTATTAATTAAAAGAGTATACCACATAAATTTGGCACTTCAATGTGACGCTTTTGTTTCAGTAGTATTTTGAATACCACAATATGTTCAGAAAATCAAATATTTAAATAGCACCTACAGGTGAAAGGAACGATTAGATATCTATTTTCCATTAAATGTCTACGAATCTTGTAGATTACTCGAGCTCGCGCACCTACTAATATCTACTGACCCATAAGCCTTTCCACACCCGTGTGTGTGAGTGGGTGTGCTGCGATATTCACGAGTTCCAACAAGAAGGCTTCTACGAAGATGGTCACATCACTCCGGCGATATTGAAAACCCCACAAAGAGGAGCATTCAAACAGCAGTAATGCGTGCTTCATACGAGCATAAAGGAGAGACGACTCGCGAGAATAATCGAAGAGAGAGCGAAAATGTGTATTGGACGAAATAAGGAAAATTAATGCATTCACTGGGGCGGAAGTCATATCAAACAACTTCCTTTTTCACAAACGCGTTATAGAGTGCAACGGTACTGATAAAGGTCACGGGAAAGTAAATGTGGTACGAATGCTTAATTACTCATTTCATCAGTTTTACAACAAAGAAAATTTTTTAGTGAAACGCTCATTGGTAAATGAAAGGCATCTTCCATGAAAATAGTTGATAAGAAAATACAATGTGATTTTCGTGCCTGACATAAATATAGACATTTTGGAAATCTAAAGTAATGGATTTTGAAATGAGAGGAAATTTATTTATTTAATTATTGAATAAGTGTAAATTGTGTATTATTGGGAAACCTGTGGCTTACAACATTGTGAATATTTCCTGTGTGGGTGGTACCGAATTTTTTAGGTGTTAGACGCTGCTAATCGTCCATGTTCGAGGGATTCTTGAAGTGGTGGTGCTAGACCTTAGAGGTGTTATACGTCGTCGAGTATTTCCTGTTCGGATCTTTCTTGTGTTGACGGTACTGTCAACGCGGAATGGAGAAACATAGACATGACGCTCGATAATCTATAAGAACGATCCGTTTAATTTGAGATTTTATGTGAAATTTCTTCATTTCGTTAAATGCACTAAGTTTTTGAAAAGTTGTTATTACAGATCAGTTATACTCTAAGTATTAAAGAATCTCAATATTTTGAAGCATAATACTGGAGAGAAAATTCTGTACAAGTTTTAATAATCAAAAACTAAGCTTTAATGGTGCCAAACCTGTTTGTTTTATTATTATTCAAAGCAATAAATAAATTTAGAGTGTGTCCTTGTCAATAAATGCATAGTGTGAACTTTGCTATTGATTTGTATTAACCGTTCAGCAGCCATGTGCTTTGTTCGGACTTTACTAGTTGCGTGGGGTTGTGTGTAGCATCCCCAGTCATTTTTTTCCAATATAGCAAAGAATTGTCGTACTTTATGACATTAAGTATCATTATTAATAATCCAATAGAAACTGTTTCGGTATTAAGTAATTATTTATATACACTACCCGGGTGTCCAGCGTTACCCGGGTTGTCATAATTAAACTCAGCGACATCCATCAGCCCGGATTTGACTCCTGTCTCTGTTTTCGCTTTATTATTATGTAACGCCTCTCCAACCCTATCCCTAAAGGTGCTCCCCTCCCATGCCGAAAGAAGTTGAAATTATACACACAAAAAACCTGGAGAAACGCTATCTCATTAACCCCCAAAAATGTTATTTGACAAATAACTGGGTCAATTTAAAGTGTTAGAAAATTTCTGACCCCACTTCTAGTGGTTAAACGGTAATTTGAATGTTTTAATTAAACTAAGCGACATCCATAACCCCTGATTCGACTCCAAGCTGGAGTCATGTTATTTTTATGTACGCCTCTCCACCTCCACTCCTAAGGGTGCTCACCTCGTATGCCAAAACCGGTTGAAATAATACCGGTTAAAACTACATCGGGAGAATTACTATCAATCTCATGGACCCAGAAAATATTTATTCGACGCAAATATCGGCCTTTATAACATGTTTGAAAATTTCTACTCTTATAGTGTTTGTTTCCGAATAGAATAAACTCGTGTACGAAATTTGATTTAATTTTCTCCACGGGTGTAGATTGGTTTGCGGAACATACACACAAAAACGCACACAAATAGTGTATTTAATTATTTCCTGCAATATAATCTATTTCTTAGGTGGTCAATTTTTACATTAATGGGCCAAACATTGGTTCAGATATTTAACTTTTAGTTCATCAATCTGGAATAATATTTACATTCTTTATCAAAAATCTTCACCATCAAAATTATGAAATTGTACACCTGAAGAGCTCAAGTATGATGTTTTAAATTTGATAATAATTTTTTTCTGACTAATAGTCTGGTGTTTTTCACAAAAATATTTAACAATATGGAATAAAATTTGGAACACTTTTGATACAGATCATGATTCAAGTTCGGATTGATGTTACTATTTAATCACCATAACTATTTATTTACAATAAGTGCATGGTTTAGCAACAAAACTATTATTCTTGAATTAACACACTTTCCTTTACCATTAGAAAAGGAATTTCCTATAATTAGTATACATTATGTGGGCTTTACATTTAGGGGCTGCACTTTGACTGCTCTGATTAGTTGTTGACTTCAATGTTAATTTAAAACTCTGTGAGGACTGGCCATTAGGCTACAACAATCCACCTACCCTTCCCTCTCTCTCATTCCTAACGTGTTTTGTTCAATTTCATCTACAGACGGAGGGGGAGGGGATATGATTATATATATTTTTCAGCACTCTACACACAAGAATGCTGACTGACAATATTCACTATCCTTGTGAAATATAGTGAGGAGGAAGTTTTTTTTTTGTTCCACTGTGGTTGCTATACTTTCTGTTGTTAAATTAACTTGAATTGTATTGAATGTAAGGTATTTCAAAATGTCAATAATTGTTTCACTCCAACAGTCGTTAAATATTTGTTCACAATTATCAACTACATCAGAATCTGATTAATCAATATTTGTTGTGTCGTCACAGATTTCTACCATCTATTCAGTAATTCAACTCGCTTCAGATTCATAATTACACATATTAACAATTTTATACCACAAAAAGATTACAGAAAATACATTTTAAATAGGCCACCATAAGAATAAGTGTAAGCGGGAAGTAACTTTACTAGTCGCATGGGGATACTGGAAGTCCTCAAACGAAAAAATGCTTGCTATCTCTTTTACGCCTAACGATATTTCATATTTAATTTTCCTCCAAAATATGCGAATGTACAATTGAAAGATATACAGGGTCTCAGGTGTATAATAATAGTATTTTTAGAAACATTCGGCGGAAGCTTTAGACCCCACGCGACTTCTTAAGGGTTAATAACGCATCCATCATCTAACCATTAGCCATCCTCGTCGATTCTCTTCACATGCAAGCTTTCTCTATCCGTTGTATAGACCGGAACACAGGCTCACTGAATCACAAATAAATTCATATAATTTATGTAATTCACATACTTAGTATATTGGACTAGTAGTTTACTTCAAGCTAGGAGTAGGGGCTATGGGAAGGTGTAATCCTACTTGTGTGTGCCATGTGGACTTTTATCACAAATATAAACAAAATTAAATCATAATTAATAAGAAAGAGAGCCAATTCAGACAAAAAAGTGATAATATAAATACTAAACAACGTTTCTGGGATCCTTGTCCCTTTCCTCGGGTGGGAAGAAGACCCTGGAACGTCACAACTGCACTGGAGGCTTTTTAGTTTTGTCATCTGACGAGTGCAGTTGTGTCGCTCTAGGCTCTTCTTCGCACCTGAGGAAACGGACAAGGATCCCAGAAACGTTGTGTGGTATTTACATTATCACTTTTTTGTCTGAATTGGCTAACTTTCTTATTAATTACTTTCAATCAGACGTAAATTCTTCCATTTCAAAATCATAATTTCTTGTTAATATCATTAAACTAAACTGACATTAGCAGTTAAAATGTGTGTTAATTCTCTAACAAGGCGATCGCCGTTATCGAATTTCGTTATTGCAGAATAAAGTCCAACCATTATTTATAATCGAGTAACAATAAGTTCTTGAAGTACTGTTCAATGTTCTGCTTATTTTCAGGGGATCAATAAAATTAATAGCTTATTAAAATCATTTTTATGTATCCAAATTTTCCCGTTAAAATATTAGAGTAAAGTGAAATACGAAAATGTTGATAAAAATCGTAAATTCCGAAAGTGTACCTTTGAGTAATGTTGAGCATTTTTCTGTTCTACACATTTGGGGTGATTTATGGGGACGCATTTCGAATAATTGGGAAAGCGTCAACCTTGAACTACTCCAACGTTGTTTATAAAATGTATTAAAATTTATTTGTTATATATACTCATCCGTTCACATTACTAAACCCAGCAGTACACATTTGTCTATGATAACAGCTTCGTCACCGCCAGCGCTTTTCCTCCGACTGGAAGCATTCATTCGTTTTTATTATCAACTTCCCAATATACGAATATATTTGAATGGATTACTATGTATGTCAGCTCTTTATATATAATATAAATTCATGATCTCACTCATGTAGATGTCACTATAATTCTGATATCTTTCAATTATTTATCTCTAAAATGCACTAGTATCGAAAGTATCCGAACTGTGTCTATGAGCGGGCGAATTTTAATATTCCATATATAGAAGGTAGCGTATAAAGTTTTGGAGAAAATTTATGTTAAAATATTAATTTTACGGAAGTAAATAAAAAGCATAGTGTGTACCAAAATTACCACCAGACTTTCTGTAACTTAATTGCGTCATGTTTCTGAGGCTATAAAGTTATTAATTATTTGTTACCGAAACTTTTAGAAGCTCACAGTGCATAAAATCTCGTAAAAGTTGTTTGTGTTCACTAAGCGTGTTCTAATTAGAAGTCTGGGAAATGCAATCATAGCCACTCCAGCTTGTCTCAGGATTACAACACTACTGAACATAATAGGCTGCAAACGTTGTTAAATTAATAGACACAATTTTTATGATGAGTGATTTTGTTGTCAAAATTTTCTGTCGAAACTTAGCGTTTACACGTAATGTTTTGATTTATTTGAAAAGTATGGCTATCTTAAATAACCATATTATAAATAGAAGTAATACTTAGATTTCATGTAGCGTTAGTTTAGTTGAGAAGGAGCAGCTGCAGTACGCAATCTCTTCAAAAAGGCCAAGAAAGTTCCATTCTGATGTTCCAAGGATATACTGCGAACAATTAATTGCTATTGAGAAGGTCAATATGTGCGGAAATATTGTGTAATATATTGTGTGATTTGATTAAAGTTCTGAAAACGGAACGAAACAAGCAAAAAATAGATTTCAGAACAGTTGAATCTACGAAAAAATATTAAATCTGCAAACTGTTGAAGTAAACAGATTCAGGATAATATAATAAGTTGGTACGTATCAAACAGCTGAAAATTGGGGAGGGGGTGGGGAAGCGAGTAAGTTGTAGAGCCACCTAGAAAATCATAAATTTTAACACGAAATTGCTTTTACACAATTACCGAATCTACTTCTAATAAATAATACAGAGCGTTTGATTGTTTGTTTGTATGTTCCTTATACAAATCTACACCCGGGGAGCAAATTTCACCAAATTTCGAACACGTGTTCCCTGCGACCAGGAAACAAACACTGTCGGGGTGAGACACGTCTATCACCCCCAGGAGTCGGGGTGGACTGAAAATATTCAAACATGTAAAAGCGGCCGATACTTTTAGAGGTCAAAGAGATTCATAGTGTTTCTCACGTTGTTATCGGTGTATAATTTCAACTCCTTACAGTATAAGAAAATGACGTGAATACAACCGAATTTGGAGTAAAATCCAGGGTTGTGGGTGTCACGCAGTTTATTTACGACAACCTGGGCAACGTGCGGAGGTGGGGATGGCGGATAGAAATTTGAAAACATAATAACCGGCTGATTTTTGCGTCTAAATATATTTGTGGATCAATAAGAATCATAAAATCTCTCTACGAGTTTCATGTGTATAATTTCAGTCCTTTTTCCGTTTGGGAGGGGAGCACTCGTAAAGGGGGGGGGGGGGCTGTGGAGTTTCGTTACATAAAAATAACGTATAAACAATCGAGATTGGAACAGAATCCTGGTTTATGGTTGTCACAGAAATTAATTATGACTTTCAACTTGCCGTTTAACTCCCCCAAGCGGGTTGGAAAATTTCAAACATGCTTAACAGTCGATATATGCGTGGAATAAATATTTAACGGGGTGAAAGACATTGATAGTATTTCTACCGATGTTGTTTATGTATAATTTCCCCGCGCCCCAGCCAATTGGTATGAAATGGTAGCACGTTTAGGGGTGGGTTAGAGGCGAGTTACATAAAAATAAAGCAAAAATACCGAGTTTCGAGTAAAATCGGTCTTATGGATGTCAGTGAGTGATTTGTGACAACCTGGGCAACGCACTGGAATGGGAGGGGCTGGTTGGCGGTGGGTGGAGTTATAAAACTTCAAACGCGTTATCCGGCCGATATTTCCGTGTAATAAATAATTTGCGGGGTAAATTAATGTTCATAATATTTCTCTAGATATTCTCTTTGTATAATTTCAACCTATATCGGCATGGCTAGTATAATAATATATTATTGGAGGGGAGCACGCTTAGAGGTTGGGTGAAGGGACGTTACATTAAAATAACGCTACCGAGATTGGAGTCAAATCCGGGGATATAGGTGTCGTTGAGTTTATTTATGACAACCTGGGAGATGTCGCTGATTTTAATTATGACTTTCAAATTTTTGTTCAATCCACAGTAGCGGGGATAGAAATTTTTGAACATGTTAAAACGGTCGATATATATTTGTCGAATGATACTTTTTCGGGTCAATGAGTTCAACCTCTCTTGGGAAGGGGGGTGAGCACATTTAGGATATGTTCTATGTGCGTTACATAAAAATAACCCCAAAGCAACCGAGATTGGAATCAAATCGGGGCAACACCGGACACCCAGCTACTATAATAATATATTACAGATACATTTAATGGAAGGTCGTGGGGCGAAATCCTGATGTTGACGCTAGCGCTGCTGGCGTTAATAGTTTCCGGGGAAATGTCAAGTTTGGAATTTACAAACAAATAACTTGAAGCTCGTGTTTAATATCGGGTCATATAATTCCATAAATTTCGTGCATGCAACATTTGATATAGTCTCAATGATAACATAATTTGTTTGCATTTTGTTCTACAGTAGATTTTTCGTACTTTGTTAATATTTAATCACGTGTTTAAAATTTTGATAACGACTCTTTGGCGGATTAATAATTTTTAAAAGTTAATGGTATCATTTATCTTGGTGGGGTGCGAATTAGGTTAATTATTAAATTCAAATCGACAGAGCCAAAATGTACATTTTTAATCAAAACTAACTCAAGTTCAGTAGAAAAAAAAATATAATGCAAATACAAGAAAATAGTGTCGTATTAAATATCTCTGTGTCATGTATCTGTCAGACATTCATCGTTCATTCTGATCGTCATTTTCACACAAATCGCCGTTCGTATCTCGGTCAAGGCACTGGAGAGCGTGTATAAGGGCCCATGTTGATTTTCAATACTTTTAGCAGAGAGAACACTTGACACTGCTTATTTTGTGTACATGTAAAATTTAGTTCAATAAGTTCATGTGAATATATTTCTCTGTGTACTTTAGTGAATAATTTTTATGGGTAAACTATAAATTTTTATTACTACTCGTATTTAGCACCAGACATACGAATTTTTCTATTTAAGAAATTATAGATAATGAATGAAGCAAGTTGTCTTTAGTTCTTGAAGTGAAATGTATTTAGTTAGAAGCAGTTTTTAAATTAAATACTGTTCGGATATGTGAAACTTTTGCGATGCCCTTGCAGGATCGATAAATCCAAGCGCAATAAAGGTTCTTTTAATATGCATAATCTCTGCAGCAGCCAGATATAAACAACATTTTATTACAAAAGTAATAACACCGTCTTATTATGAAAACTATGACGAACGGCCAGTTATCCTGTTGTTTTCTTTAAAGTAGCATGCACACGCTTTTTTCTTCCTATTTTAGACGGCTAACTTTTGGTTTAGATGTTAAAAATAATAGTACTATTATAAAATTTTTAATATGTTGTTATCAAACGCCATTGAAAGATAGGTGAATATTCGAGGTAAATATTCTAAAATATTAGAAAGGATCATTCTATTAAATTACTAGGTTTAGTGCTGAAGTACAATGTAATAACCTTCTAAACATGGTTATCTGAAACGTAACACAAATACGTATATACAGTAATTAATTAAAAATTCTCTTGATGATGAACTAAAAGTATATGGATTATTTCACCGACCATATTAAGGGGTTTCATCTTGTGATTCACAACTTATTATCAGAAGATATAGAATCCTACTTTAGCCAATAAGATGAAATGTGTTATTACATCTTATTCATCTTATAAATAAAAAAGAGTGTATGTATGTTTGTATGTTTGTAAGTTTGTTTGTATGTTTGTTTGTATGTTTGTATGTTCGATATACAAATCTACACCGGTAGAGCAAATTTCACCAAATTTCGTACACGTGTTCTTTACGACCAGGAAACAAACACTGTCGGGGTGAGACATGTCTATCACCCCCAGAAGCGGGGGTCCACGGGGGTCGAAATATTAAAACATGCTAAAACAGCCGATATTTTAGTCGGATAATAATTTTTAGGGGTCCAAGATATTTATGGTATTTCTACCGATGTTTTCTGAATATAATTTTCATCCCCTACACCCTGGGAAAAGAGCACCCCTAGCGTTTGGGGTGGAGAATACAAATCTACACCGCTGGAGCAAATTTCACCAAATTTCGAACACGGGTTCTTTGCGACCAGAAAAGAACACTGTCAGGGTGAGACGCGTCTACCAACCCCAGAAGCGGGGGTGGACGGGGGTGGAAATATTTAAACATGCTAAAACAATCGATATTTCAGTCGGATAAATATTTTTAGGGGTCAAAGATTTTTATAGTCTTTCCACTGATGATATCTGAATATAATTTTCAACCTATACACCCTGGGGAAAGAGCACCCCTAGCGTTTGGGGTGGAGAATACAAATCTACACCGCTGGAGCAAATTTCACCAAATTTTGTACACGGGTTCTTTGCGACCAGGAAAGAACACTGTCGGGGTGAGACGCGTCTACCAACCCCAGAAGCGGGGATGGACGGGAGTGGAAATATTTAAACATGCTAAAACAGTCGATATTTCAGTCGGATAAATATTTTTAGGGGTCAAAGATATTTATAGTCTTTCCACTGATGATATCTGAATATAATTTTCAACCTCTACACCCTGTGGAAAGGGCACCACTAGCGTTTTGGGTGGAGAATACAAATCTATACCGGTGGATCAAATTTCACCAAATTTCGTACACGTGTTCTTGCGACCAGGAAACAAACACTGTCGTGATGAGACGCATCTACCACCCCCAGAAGCGGGGGTGGACGGGGTTGATATATTTAAACATGCTAAAACAGTCTATATTTCAGTCGGATAAATATTTTTAGGGGTCACAGATATTAATAGTGTTTCTACCGACTGTTGGGGTGAGACGCGTCTACCACCCCCAGAAGCGGGTCGGGATTATCAGTAGAGCACTTTTAGGTGTTGGGTGGAGGAACGCTGCAATAAAATAACGCGAATACAACCGAGATTGGAGTCAAATCCAAGGTTATTGATGTCATCCAGTTCAATTATAGCATCAAATTGGCCATTTAGCCCCAAGGGGCGGTAGAAACTATCGGGATTGTCACTGAGTTTAATTATGACATTAAACTTGACCGTTTAAGTTCCCGAAGCGGGAGTGGTCGGGGGTGAAAAATTTCAAACATGTTAAACGGTCGATATTTGCGATAATTATTTCCTGGGGTTAATTACTTTGAAAGTATTTATACCGATGTTGTTAGTGTATAATTTAACCCCTGTGAGGGGAGCAAGCTTAGGGGTTGCGTGGAAGTACGTTAAATAAAATCCCGCAAAAACAACCGAGATTAGAATCAATTCCGAGACTATGAATGTCGCTGAATCTAATAGTGACAACCTGGGTAACGCGACGGGTTTGGGAGGTGTTGGGCGGGGGAATAAATTTTCAGACAATGTAATCGGCCGATTTTTGCGTGGAATACATTCTTTTTCATTATCGCATATTTGTGGTGGTGGTGGCCATCTTCTAACATGTAAAAACTGCCGATATATTTAGTCAATGACTACATCCCCCTTCGGCATGGTAGGTGAGCACATTTAGGGATAGGGTTCCAGGAGCTTTACATAAAAATAGCGCAAAAGTAACCAAAATTGGAGTCTTATGGATGGTTATAGATAAATGACATCTCGGGCAACGCGGGCACCCAGCTAGTATAATATAAAATGTAACCATTGAAAACAAACTCGGAAATTTTATTTTTCTGAATGAGCGCTGATTACTTAGATAATGGTAAAATGGCTGCATGCAACTCATAAATTCTGTACTGAACGCGAATTGAACAAATTTAACGTTACACTTATTACCACAATTAACCAATGGCAGCTGTTGCTTAAGTGCTTGTGCGCACATAAAAAATTGAGGAAGAATAATTTGTCTTACTTTTCAGAGCCTTTATAATATACCGTTGAAATTAATGTCTTTTAAAAATTATAATACTAAAAACGACAATATTCTTACTTTAAGTTTCTCTATTGTCTGTACGAAGGTTGTTTTTAGTATTATAATAGCCTTTATAACAAATTTGTTTTAACAGTGAGATTTTTTGCTTCGATTTCTAAGACTTTAAAACTGCTCGCCATGCGCCGCACTCATTGCCGCTAATGAAGCCAACAGGCTATCTCTGTTCTACCCACGGGTCACCACAGGATCTCACCCTGTAATGAGAAATGCGCATGCGCATTATTCGTTTCACTCCTCTTTGCTATCCATTAAGGTCGATACACTACCTGCTGGATCAGTCAGCACACACAACAGAATATATCATGCTTGGCTTGTACCTAAAATTGACTTTATTTAATTAATATATTTAATATATATTTATAATATACTAAGCAAAAATAAGTTCGTGTTATAAATTATTTCGCTTTTAAAAATTAGACACTATTGGAAACTGTGCAGACGGAATTAACAATTTATTGCATGATTTTATATATATTTTTTAAACTAAATTTTTTTAATGTGTATTTGTGTTGAATACAATACGGAAAAAATAACCAAAACAATACTAAACGTGACCAAAGTCAATTTGGCTCATGTACATATTTAACACATATAATTAGATCTGATTTATCAATAATTGACATTAATTGGATAATTATTTTTTACTGCATTAAATATATCCTGAGAATGACGCTTAAATTTTCTTTCTTGGAAAGAAATATATAAAAGAAAATATATATTCTGAAGTTGACCGGCGTGTAGAAAAATCTGGCTTAAGGGGTTTACTCACAAGCTAGAACAGACATGTTTTAGCATGTCCACTGATGCCAAAAATTTCGCACTTCCTTAAGTACATGTTGTTTGATATCTGCATCACAAATTAGCTCTCTTAGAAACCAACAGACACCTCTGGGATGATACTAAAAGTTATGTTGCATATATATTGTAATAATAATTAAAGGCAATTAGAGAATTAATAATTGGGCAATTGAAGTAAATTGTTATCGGCGAGAATACAAACACAACAATGGGTAAGAACATGTACAGTCCGACTTTGTCGGTGGCGAGAGTTTAAGCTATGGGGTTTACAGGCCGCTGCACACATAATTTCATCGAGTAAAAGTGGCAGGCAGAATTTCATTAACAGCGAGTTGCGGGAAGAAATTCATCAAGTAAAGGTCGCAGGCAGAATTTTCAATAAGTAAAGTCACATGTAGAATTTCATCAAATAAAGACAGTTACAAAAATTTCGGCGAGAAGAGCTGGTCACTAACATTTAAACAGAGAAAGTTACTCTGAGGAGAACGATGAGAGTGTGATTCTGGAGGCTGATAATCAATTGGTCAGCAGGTATCGGTAGAACTATGGAGAAGGAGTGGATAAAATTATTATTTACCCTTAATCAGAACGAGAGTTTCAATTTTGCTGGAGAGAGAGAGAGAATTAAAGCAGAGGTCCGCAGTGTTGTACGGAACAATTGTGTCAGGTGGAAGATACAAAAGTTTTGGAAAGTGATTTAAAACAAATTAAATTCTGTGAAACGATGGCCTGTTAAATGTGAATAGTGTATAGTGTATCAGAAAACCCAAACAAATGCCTGGTACCAGTACAAAATTGTAAGTAGAGAGAAATTTTATAAAATTTAGTGTAAACGTTAATTAAGGATAAATCGTCAGATTTCGAATTCAAGTTCATTTTATTGTTTTAATTCTAATCAAGTTGACTGTTGTAAATTTTGTTTGTTAATTTTAAAAATAGGAAAATGTTTGTTGTTTGTTTAAAAGGTCCAATCAACGACCCTGAGACAAGAGTAAATAAGTTTGTAAAATAGTAAAAAATAACATTAATGTAAAATAATCACAACAAGATTACTATTACTTTAAATAAATGAATTGTTTTCTGAGGTTTATATTCTGTAACCATTTTTAACATCCTTTAATTTAATTTAATAAATATATTCATCCGTTAATTAATAATAATAATTTAATTTCTTTTGTATATTATATAATTTGGCGTCCTCAACGTGAGGCAATTCATCCATTTAATTAATTTAATCATTTGAGTATTACATAAAATGGCGCATCAACGAGTGGCCAACCATTGATTTAATTAATTAATTGTTATTTGATTATTACAATATATATTCACTAAAGAGTTAAAAATGTGGGATAATGGGTACAAATTATTAGTGACACTATCGGTATTCTAGTATTATTCATATTTTATGTACTTACTTTAATAGGTTCTACAGTTTGTATACAAAACGCATACAGTTTTATGCCGTTTTTTCATCTTTAGTTTTAGTTTTCATCTCACCGCATTTAGTAAACACTCCCGTTATGAATGAGGTAGACGAAGTTATCGCTTAGTCTTTCAACTGTTCATTCCAAAGCGCGCCTTGCTTTTTCTCCAGTGTTCCACGCCCGCAGACTACTCCACTAACTACGATTCGAGAGTTAACAATTCTTATCCGCAGCACCGGAATGAGATCTTAACGTGCCTCCGTAATGTGGTCCGCCTTATTTCTTCGAAGTCCAATAGTCCCCATGTGTTTCATCCAGTCACACTCGCCCGCTCAATTAAGTGTTTCATTTCCTCGAAATCTCCTGAAAATGTTTCACCTCCAAACCTGGAATTTCATTGTCAATGTGTCGCGTTATCGAGTTGCATAATTCAAACCGCGTTACATTAAAGAATTTTAGATAATTTACAAGTTTATTTTTTGCAAGTTTGTTATTTTCTTGCCGAAGATGTCGCACAATCTTACAAGAGCTTGTAATACGCACCACAAAAAAAGACAGAAACTTACATATGTTGTTTTTTGTCACTAACGGAATGTCTCCGCAACCAAATTTTAGGGTCACTAGAAATTTTAAATTTACCTAATCGATTGATCACGATAACAATTTTTATTATTCATTATTATTATTATATTAATTTACGTCTTTTAATTACACATAATAAAGTGTATTTAATGGCAAATATCAACACTTTATAATTTAATAAATTCAGTTTAAAATAACAACGTTTCTGTATCGATTAGTACCTTCGTCAGGTTGTGACTTGACTGAAAATTTATGTAGTAAAATTGTTGAAACATAAAATTATTAACGTTCACTGAGTCTGTATGACTAATTGTAGAGTCAAGTAACTATCTGAAGAAGGTACAAGTGGATACTTAAACGCCGCAATTTTAAAATAAATTTATTTAATGAACTATCTGTCATAAACTATTTATTATTTTTATAATTTGAATTATAGGAATTTTAAGTGCATTTCTGTCGGATGTCACGTCTTTTTAAACGTCGTAAAATGAAAGTAATCTCGACCGGACCAGGAATTGAACCTGGGTCTCCCGGCACGAGATTTCTCTGTCCATTATTCTTTAGCCAGAGCCAACTTTCACCTCAAATTTACCACATCACCATCCTCACGGCCTAAATGTAAAACTCAATGATGTCATTGTAGGTCCGGTTCACTCGAGTTTTATCCACCCTGATTCTTTAATTAGAATTAATATTTCATGCCTGTAGGGCTGAGCTTCGAATGTAAGCTTCTTCTGAATAATAATAATAATTTTGTTTGTCGTTATGTGACTGTCTGTAACAGAGCATCATGACAGAAAAAAAACACAATTAACTAGCGTGTTCGTAAATAAATTCGTAGATGGCCCAAAAAAATAGTAGCAGTGGTAGTCCTTAATAATTACACTAAAATGAAATAAAATAACGTCTGATTGAGCCTAGAGCTAGAAAAATGCACTCGTCAGTTGACAAAACTCCTTCAAAAGAAGGAGTTTTGTCAACTGACGAGTGCAGTTGTCTAGCTCTAGGCTCTTCTTCACACCTACGGAAAGGGACAAGGATCCCTGAATCGTTGTGTGGTATTTATATTATCACTTTTATGTCTGAATTGAATATCTTTATTATTAAATATTCTAAAAGTTGGAGAATGGGATTTGTACGCCGAGGGGTAAAATGAAATATGCATTAGATTCATTTTAATACCAAAAAATGGAGACACACGTTACAAGGTACCGGGAGAATTCGTGATTTCCATATTGTGCCGGGAGTATTTTTCTCGCTTTAAATTTCAGAGTTTTTAGAGTTAATTATTTTAAGGTAGCAGAAGGAATTCTTGAGTCGGTTAAAGTACAGTCATTTAACATCCTGGTTTAGTTAGGGTTGGGAGGGTAAATGTTCAAAAAAGTGATGGTCACGATGTTTGTTAAATGAAATATTTATTTATCACGAGTTTAGTCGGAATATAAATAAACATCTGGGTAACGCCGTACATTCAATTATAGACCCTAGACATATTTTTCTATTCAAGTATGTATCTTCCATTTCACATATGTTAATGACATTCCCATACTAGACCCTACTAACGGTACAATTATATCATATGCTGATAACACTACCATCCTAAATTGGGCTTCTGATAAAAATGATCTGAAGCAAAATGTGCAACAAAACATGGAAAAAATCTAAGAATACTTCATAAATAATCAACTGCAAGTAAATCCAACAAAAACTAATATACTATTATTTAATAGTTGGACTATGGATATGGATTGGGACTCTGAAATATGGTGCAATGAAGTGGAAGTTAAGGCATTGTAACATGTCGTTTTTTTAAAATGAGAGGTGTACGCTACAAGATTTATCTGTGGAAAGGACATATCTTCGACTCGCGTTTCTTTGGCCAGCCGTTTCACGGGGCGATTCTATGTCTGCGAGTCACGTCTCCTTAACACGTCGGCGGTACACAAAAGTAATGCCACAATCGCCTCCCTTCCCGAACTCCCCCCCCCTATTCCGTTCCACCAAACTCTCACGTACTTGTCGCTTCTCTATTCTCAATTCGTCAGCTTCCCTGTCAATATTTTCCTTTTTCTTTTAAATTAAAGAAAAAAATGAACAATTTGGAAACATTAGCTGTGTGTTATTTGGTTTGGAAAATATAAAGGAAGCAGTGAGAACATACGGTAAACCAACGAAGGGAACAAAAAGGAGCATTTACTTTGTTGTTCAAAGAACTAATGGATGACCTTATGATCCAATAATCATCGCGTTCGAAGGACGAATATCCAGAAAATTTTATTTATTTTAACGGTTGTCAACATGACCAACACTCATACATTATCGAAAATATTTATAGAAATTTTGATGAAATTAATGATGAATTAGAAAACCTTTATTGGCCTACAAAAAAAATGTCAAACAGGACCTTTCGGCTTTTCCCTAAGCCATGTTCATTTGTTATTTACGTGGAAAAGTCATGGAAATATTTATATATTTTTATACATATTTATAAAATTATTTTATAAATAAAATGAAAAAAAAACAATAGCACGAGAATACGCAATGATATCGTGGAGCAACTCATTTCGTGAATCGCCGACGTTTCAACGATGCGACGTCACTCGCCATGTGAACAGACCGCCTTGCGCTCATGGTCGGGTTTGACTTGGTCAGTCGTGACTGACAGACACGGAATCGCCGTGTGAGAGGGGCCTTAGTGCAAGATAAGGCAGATAAGTGCAAGCGTGGTAGCGGATTTTTTCTAATTGTTGGATTGTGCATAAAAAATGTTCATTTAATATTTATTATTAACTAGTTTGTAGATAAAAGGTAAACGAATTACAAGTGCATGAGGAAGATGGCGGGAAGCTACTCACGGGTTTAATTGCGGCGGATATACATGATTAAACAGCACTAAAAATAAGTGGTGGTATAGAATCTTGACATATTATATACATGAACATGACGTAAGAGCTAATTTAAACTTCCATCAAGGACATATTAAAGTTATTGAGAAATTTACATTGTTGTTCAATCACATACCGGAAACCTTACGTAACCGGAATTGTTTTCGTATACTGTAGCGATTGGTTTTTTCTTGTGATATTTACTTGATTGACGTCTTAATTTAATATTTTGATTTTAGTTTGATTACATGTAAACTCTGATGACTTCCCTCTTCCGACCCTATCAAATAAACACATGAACTGTAACGCAGAGAAATAAAACCAAACCAACCTAAGTTTAAGTTTTCATATTTCTACCTTGTTTTAATTGAGCGATTGTAATTTAAAGGTGTACCTTAATATGTGAGGTACATTGGTACTTGCAGTAGTATTCTTATTGTTTATTTGTTTCACATGTATGTCACACAGTTAATATAAATGTTTATTTTGTTTTTACTAAAAATCGTTTATATCAAGCAAATAAATATAAAATGAAGTTTTCGTTTGTTTATCTGTCTCAAAAGTATTATTTATTTCGAGTACACGTAATTGTGTTTTATACTCATGCAAGATAAACACGTTCTTTTATTTTCTTTGTGTTGCAGTTGTCGTTATTATACATCGTCCCACCATTAAACATTAAAGCGTGACAAGTAACAAAATTTTTAGGAAGACTGTAACCTAGGGATGAACACACAGACTACATATGCGAAAAGATAAATAGAAACTCATATGTTTTAAAAGGATTATCTGCGTTTTTACTCCCTTATACCTACTAAACATATACTATGGCTTAGTATTTCCTCGCATCAACTAAGCCATTGGAATTTGGGGCAATACTTCAGAAAATAGAATGAAACGTTTGCCTTTAATGCATAAAAGAGTTATTAGATACATAATGGAACTAAAAAGGCCAGAATCTTGTATGAAAGCCTTTGTATCAAATTCCATGCTGACTGTATATTCTCTATATGTACATTGAGTACAAGGGTAAAAGAATTATTTTAAAATCACGAGAAATAAAAGAGGTACAGACAACGAAGGGAACAATACTTTTTAATAAGCCCCCTGAATATAAAAAGAAAGTATAGAATAAGTTATTTACGGTAGAACTAAAAAAATATCTATTTAAAAAGCCGCTCTACTAAATGGCTGACTTCTAAAATAAAAATACATTGTTTCTTTATAATATCTGTAAATATAATATTTAATATTAGTTATGTTATATTAAAATAAAGTTCTATTTAATTTAGTTATACGTTTTATTTGAATTATATGATTGACGATTTCCCATTTTGTACTATTGAAAATTATGGAAATATTTATTATAATTAACACGTTGACTGCCGACTACAAGATAACTCGTAGTAGACTTCGTTCTTTTCTAGGACGCCAACTACGAGTTATCTCGTCCTTGTTTACTTGTCATTTTTGTGCAGCTATGATTAAACTCGGAATATATTAGTGCTAATATTACTAGATGGCTTCTGGGAAAAGAACAATTACTCAAAGCTGTTTTGCATGAGCAGAAAATTTAGTAGACACGAAAAAAAAATATAATTATAAAAATTAATTCAAATTCAAGAAATAAAATAATATTTTATTGTTTGGGGAACTTCTTAAACAATCTTCCACACAAAGGGCTGGCTTCTACTTACAGGCTTGCCACTTTGATAACATATTAGATGTTTTTATTGCTTTGCGTTTTTCAATTTCTTGCGCAGCATATATATTAGTTTGTTCCACCAGTAATGCAAGAAACTCATCCGAAAAAAATAAGTCCACCAGCCTTTGACGAATATGGACGCGTATTCATGATTCAGCTTTAGCGAAGCGACATGTCGAAGCGTGTCTGCGTACGAATTAACTCCTAGTTGGCTTCCGCGAAGAGATTCTGAAAATTGCCGTGGCAGTCCTTGGGCATACGGTAAGAGTTGTTCGCTATTCCCATTTGAATAGTGGGCCAGCTGCCTCCTAAACTGGTCGAGGAACGGAGAATGGAATGCTGCGTCCCCACAGCAAACTCCTCTTCCGCTATCGGAAGGGCGTGGGACAAGTACCCAATGTCCGACCTACCTGATGCAGGTTTTTCTAGGGTTTTCCCTGCATTTCCTTAGGCGAATGCCGGGTAGGATCCTTAAAATATAGCCCGGGGACCCTAGTAACCCTTGGCTACCTTCCTCTACCCTTCCGAACCCCCCTTTCAAATCCCTTCCTATGCTATTAAAGGGGAATTGCCCAACGTGGATTACCCTCATGTAGCCTGTTGTCCTAAAAAACCAAAAAAAAACTTGTTAATAGAGAACGTAAGTTTTCCCCACATATTTTCAGTATAATTATTAATTTATTTCAAATATTCTCGAGTATTAAAATGGCAATACGGGTTTTTAATCTAATCTTCAACTTACTGGTTTCTAAATTTACTGATAATAGCGTTAACTATGTATATTTTCAATTTCAATTGTCTGAGATTGTAATATAAAGTTGAATCAAAAGCAAATGATCTCTTTTATTCATGCATATAGAAAGGAATCGTAGATCAGGCAGAAGTACTGGATAGTAATTTCGGTTTAACAAAGAGTTATCTGACTTCAATATCATGTCTAAATGAAATGGTAGGATTTTACTGTCGAAGTGTTGTTTATGTCAGGAAACAGAATTCTATAATTGGCGTATTTAGGTTTCTAATTATTTAGAATCGAAACATTTTTTTTTGTAACAACTATTTTGAAATGGTTTTTATACCTGTTTTCATTTATATTTTAACATTGACTCGGAGTAGATTACGGTTAAATACAAATATATCTCCCCAATTTTGGAGATAAAAATTTAATTATAAGTTAATAAATTATTAATTAACTTCATATGACAATCAATTATATTTTATCGGATTGACGAGGTCCTTGTTAAGGATCTTCGGCACGTATTCTGTGTTGCTACGCTCTTAATCTATAAGGTACTTGCCAAATCAGAACGTGATTAATATTCAAGCAGGCGAGTATTATCAGCCAAGTGTTTCTTTTTCCCACGACTTATTGTTTGTTCCTTGCAGTCTAATAACGCTGGACCTAATAAAGCAGCTAATATGCTGTGTTGTTTCAGGTAAATATAGCCATCTCTCACCTAGACTATACGTGCTCCCGAGTTCACAGCTTATCTTCGATAATGCTATTATATTACATCATGAATAATAAGACCAAATTTAATTATTATATCCATGAAACACCGAATTTTACAATTCGTTTTAACTGAACCTAACTTTTTAAAATTGTTATTATAACAACGGATGTTACGAATATAAGTCATACAGAAATTTTTGTTGTTTTATTTTACAGTAACAGGATACATTATAGTATTAACGCGGTGGCAACTCCCCTTTAATAGCATAGGAAAGGATTTGAAAACGGGGATGCGGAAGGGTAGAGGAAGGTAGCCAACAACTGGTCAAATTACACCGTGTTCGGTGGCCGCATTATCAGCAAAGACATGACAAGCTGATTTTTCCCCACTGCAACGCACCATTTCAGTGCGTTGATTCACTCAACTGGGATGTGCTACACCATGTCGTTTATTCACCAGACCTTGCACCTTCCGACTACCACCTGTTTTCGTCGATGGGCCGCGCGCCGTACTTCTATTGTTACGAAGACGTTCAAAAACGACTTGATGAGTGGTTTTCCTGGAAAGAGAATGATTAGTTTTGGCGTGGTATTAAGAAATTTTCCCAGAGATGGGAGAAATGCGTAGCTAGCGAAGACCGATACGGTGAATATAGTTTTTTTGCTTTCTATGATTAAAAACTATTGCTTTTTCTGTAAAAAAAAACGCGGATTTAAATTTATGCACCTGCTATATTATTTAATATTGCGGCTTGTGTTTCATGCTACAGATTCGTTCCAACACACTTCTTTTAAAACAATTAACCATAGTATAAATTTTTAATAGATTGATCTAATCCATACATTTATGAATTTATTTACTTTGATTTTACAGGGTTTGATTTCTCTTTTAAATTATTCAAGAGCAACATGTACTTTTGTAAACAATTTTCCCCATATATTAATAGTTACCCATTTCAGCTTCATAATTCTTGTACAATGTATGTATTTTCTAAGAACTCTCTACAATGACTGTTACTATCTTTATATTTTAAGTATAATCACTGGTGTGTCTGTAAATTTTTTCTTAGGGATTAAAATATTTACATGAATCATGCTATTCTTCTCTATTCACCACTACGTTTGCATTATTCCTCCAAAAAGCTCCTTATTCAAATTTTTATCATATTGTCTGTTCCTCTCTCAATGGGTATTCCTTACGTTTTCCTATCATAGTTTTACTGAATATTTACAGATAAGTTTTTTTCTTTTAGTATTTTAAGTACTTTTGTCTTACTATAATTGATAAAATTATCAGTTTTTTATATCGTAAACAAATACAATATCATACAACACAATGCATCTTATTAGATCATTCATTACAAATTAGTGCGTTGAGAAATTGTTCGCTGGAAGAATACATATTTATTAAAACTGGCGTGAACCAGTAGAGGAAACTTGCTTTTAGGTTTGGTGCTCAAATGAATTTCAGTTGCATTTCTCTGTCTCAAAGTGCAGAGCGTATTCATTCCAGGCACCAAATACAAATTTAAAATGATATAGCGGCTGATAAAATGTTCCTTTAACATCTGTAACCATATTTCAAATTATACAAGCTACAGTAAAGTGATGACTCTACTCGTATGCTACAAAATTGATAAAGTTATACATGGCTGCAATACATAATTTTTAGTGCGTTGACAGAGATATATTTTTGTATAACATAAACAGACCTATGTTTATTCTCGATAGCTCCAATTATTATATAAATCTGAGTTATATTTCTTATATTCTATTTTTATGCAAATGTAGCGTAGGAGGAGTAGTCTTAATTTTACGATAGTGAAATGGCCTTTATCGCTAATGGAAAGGATTGATGTTGAACAATATTAATATAATGTAGCATAAGTAGAATATTTAAAGTAGGTTCGATTGATGTTATTAGTTATTATTTGAGATACAGTTTAATAATCGATTCAACCCATACGGTTTCTTATTTACGTAATTATAACTTCCAATTTACACTATATGTTGTAGAAATTAAATAATGTTCATTGCCTCCAGCAACTGAAATATTACACTGAAATATTACACTGTCCCTCATAAATAATTTCTACTTAACTATAAAGAATTCTAACCTTTAATACAATCAAGTGTTTTCAGGAATAACTGTGTGAGATTGTGCAACGCTTTTCCACAGGTGCTGTTTGTTTAGCGAACGTTGTTTATTCAGAGAGAGAGAGAGTTGCATGTACTTTATTTTTTCATTATATGTCCATTTATGTCAGACAATTTCTTGGAGAGTGTGTGAACGACTAGTGGTATGTCTTTGTTGTGTAATGTATTATCTTTGTTGTTGTCAATAAACGTCTTGTATATTTTTATCTGGGTCGGGGTTTTATATTTCGTTATTATGAAGATATTTAATTTTATTTAAAGTTCTTTAACTTTGAAATTATTGAATTATATTGCAGGGGAGAAATGAATCACAATAATAAATATTTTATATTTTATTTTAAAACATAACAGTAACTGCCTGCCCTCATTATCAATTAAAATTCCCACAGATAATTTACAGAATAAACAAAAACACAGAGGCAATTTATAACAGGGGTTGGTGGGCCAAAATACGGTGGTCATATGGCTTTAATGAACCTACTTTGATAGAATTATTTCCTGTATATAACCACTTGCAGATCTGTCCAAGTCAAGACTTCGCAAATGGCTCCGGCGGATGCTGAAATCCCACGTAATACCAGTAGAACCATATTCTCTGATCAAACTTCCGCTCCAAACCTCAAAATTAAAATCTAACTCCATAAAACTACAAACCAGCTTCTCAAAACTAATATCCTACTTCTCAAAACTTAATGTAACTTCTCCTAACTAAATTGTAACGCCTAAAAATATAATTAACTCTCCGTTGCTCTGCGAGCTCCCTTTACACCTCTGTTGTTCGAAATTTCCCCCCTCCGGGGTCAGGGGCGTGGGAAGACACGGTCGCATTGGTGCCAATCTGGTCAAACATTTTGTGTGATCGTGCTAAAATCTTGAGAGCACAAATTAACCTAGCCAGACACGCTCAATATTATAATATCTACAAAGGATTCCCGAGCCAGGGTTTTTTTCGTTTTCTATGAGTATCTGCCATGTGATCATTGACCCTTGCCTGACTCAAGCCGAGAATATCAATTTCTCAAGACATTTTGTTTCCTAAAAGAAATTCAAATACATAAATAACAAATAGAATAGCCCTCGATTAATTTATATCACTTGTGCGCACTTCAAATTACATCTAAGTACACCACATGCACTCCTAAAGTAAGATAATTTGTATCACATTTTAAGTTATCACACAGTTAAATGTAGAATCAAAATGTTTCAGCCGTTGGACATTTGTACCTCTACCTCAACTATTATCAGGTGTCTTGGTAATGGAATTTGATTACATAACTGATGTTTTTCTTCAAAAATACGAAGATTAAGTGTTCAGGCTTATAAACTATTATATTATTATCATGTACCCTATTTCCTCGACCGAGGATTCATGGAATGAATATCTAAATGTTCAATTATCGATTCTCGACAACGATAAAGTGTGAAGACGTAGAAGAGAAGAAGTCTCGTTCCCATTACATACAAAAATTCTAAAGAACTAGGAAGTATTTTCCATGTGATTGGGTACCTAGGACTCCGGAAGAGTTGATCGGGTGGAGCGAGAGGTATTCTTATAGACAAAGATTGGCCATCAGAACTAATACAATGTAGAAAGACGTGGATTATCTGGCGGGAATGGACACCAGGTCGTTCAAGATACAATCTATTTGTGATAAACCGGATGTTCGCACCATTGTCAGATTCCTCCAAGACCTCGGTACACTTCTCACTGTTACACTGTTCGTGATCACCTTCAGCTTCAGATTAATTTGTTTCGGAATTTCTGTAGAAAAAAAAACCGAATTGTGCTGAGAAGGAATCCCGTCCGCTTGTTGGTAGACGCTATTATCAATTGGAAGACTGGCATCCGTTTCAACAGATTAATAATTCTCCTTGAATTGTATTCAGCGAGGGAAAAGATTATTCAATCCATATAGGATTATTAGCTACTGAGACAACTGCCAAATGAGCCGAGGATAACACTGGTGCACTGGACATGAGTATCATAAATTTCAGAAGAGTTTGCAGAAATACTGCAGAAAATAATTTTACTCGTTAAATTGTGTTTTTGGAGAGGCACTAATGTGATTCGTTTTTCGTCTTATCACGATTTTCTTGGTCACGTTTGCAAAATTGAGATAAGCTTATATTAAATCTTGACAATTATTATTATAACATAAATATTGAAAATCTTATGACTGGTAATAAATACTATTTTGAAAAATAAATACTTAACGCACTTTTAATTCTATTTTGGAAAAAATAAAGGGTGCACTAATATTTTTCAGAATATTACTAAACTAAATAACTTGAACACATCATAACAATGAAGAAAAGAAGGATATAATTAAAACTGCGCATTGTGAGATCGGCCGAAACGAAGTGCAGTCGTGATCAGTCTTGAGATCCTTAAAAGTATTACATGCTTCTTACTATCTGACTGCATCAAGGAAGCGTGTGAGAGCATTCTCTCGCAGGTGAACCTTCCCAGAGACCTCTGGTGGAGGAAACCTTTGGGGATGCCTTCACATCTCTCTGGTTTTTTGAACTAGGCTTCCCACATGCCGAGGCACCTTGGCCTGTTTTGAGAGGTGTATGTTACTGGGTCTCAGACCTTCGGCACACGGTAAGAGTTGTCCGCTATTCCTATTCGAATAGTGGGCCAGCTGTCTCATAAACTGGTCAAGGCACGGCGAGGGGAAAGCTGCGACCCCACAGCAAACCCCTCTCCTGCCATCGGAAGGGCGTTTGACAAGTACCAAATGCCCGACCTACCGGATGCAGGTTATTATAGGGTTTTCCCTGCACCACTTTTAGGCGCATTGCCGGGTAGGGTCCCTAACCATAGCCCGGGGGCTCTAGTTAAACCTTTCCTACCTTGCTCTACCTTTCCGCATTCCCCCGTCCCTTTCCTATGCTATAAGAGGGGAGTTGCCACTATGTTGATTAACCTATACACAGACTGTCTACATCTTTTTCTTCTTAGTATCTGGTGTGGGGCGACACCAATTCACAATTTAATTTAAGTCAGCCGCTCTCTCTCGCTCGCTCTCTCTCTCTCTCTCTCTCTCTGTATTTCTGTCTGTCTGTTGTTTAATGAGCAGAAAATATTTTATTACATTAAACTGTATTTACTAACAACTGGATACCTGGCGTTATCCAGGTTGTCAAATAATCACAACCTCCGATTTGAATACAATTTCGGTTGCTTTTGCGTTATTCCAACGCACCTCGAGCAATATTCCTAAATGTTCTTACATCCAATGCCGAAAGGTGTTGAACTCATTGACACCGAAAAAGTTTTCTTCGGCGAATATATTGGCCGTTTTAACATGTTATAAAATTTTCATCCGCGCTACAGAGAGTTAAACAAAGAGTTAAGTGTCATAAATAAACGCAGCGGCATCCATCACCCCGGGTTTGACTCGAATCTCGGGTATTTTTGCGTTATTTTTATGTAACTATCCAACCCCACCCCCACCCCTAAGCGTGCGCTCCCTTCCCATGCCCGAAAGGTCTTGAAATTTTACACAGAGAACATGTACGTGAATTTTATGAATCTCATTGATCCAAAAAAATATTTTTTCAACGCAAATTTAATGAAAATTTCCACCCACGACCACCGCTTGGGGGAGTTAAACGGCAAGTTTAATAATGTAAATAAACTCAGTGATAATCCAATCCCCGGATTTGAATCTAATCTCGATTCCGCCCCCGTCTAAATCCACCCCTGGGGGTTAAATGGCAAGTTGAATGTCATAATTTAGCTCAGCGACATCCATAACTCTAGATTTGGCTCCAATATAGATTTTATTGATGTTATTTTCTTATACTCTAAGGGTCCTCCTTTTCCATGCTGTAAGGAGTTGTAATTATACACTGATAACATAGGTAGAAACAGTATCAATCTCTTTGACCCCTTAAAATAATTATCCTAATCAAATATTAGAATTTTATAATATTTCCGCTCTCCCCCGTCCACTTCTGCTTCTGGGGGTGGTAGACGTATCTTACGGTGTTTGTTTCCTGGTCGCAAAGAACAAGTGTACGAAATTTGGTGAAATTTTCTCCACGGGTGTAGATTTGTATGCGGAACAAACAAACAACCAAACACTCTGTTTTACTTATTAGAAGATTAGATTTACAATAAATTTATTCACTCAAGGAGCATCGAATAGCTTCGAAGATTTTACTCCTAAGATACTATTCAGTCCAAAGATTGTTAGTTGTGTTATTTATGCAAACATAATAAAATTAATGTTTCGCTTTGCTACAAACATGTATACTACAGTTTCGGAGACTTCATGTGATAAAATAATGGTTTACCTAACGGACTAACAGCATAATATCAAGACTAAGCCAGCCATTTGCTGACGGTAATTTTGGATAATTTGCTTCTATAGAGGGAAGGGAAATTCAGTGAAAATCAGGAGATAATTAGTCTCAATTGAGGGGAACGAAATCAATCCTAATTCCGGGGGGTTAATTGGACGATAATCTCATGACAAAGAAAATAGTTCAATTTAAGGGGGATAATTGGACGCACAAGGCGTGAGAACAATAAGCTACGCGGATATAAAATCCCTACACGCTCCTACTGGTCAATAACAAAATTATGTCCTTGTATAAGCTATTTAAATATTTATCTATTGTAATACACCAATGGACAGCAAACCTTTTTGATTATCGGGCATTATATAATTATTTTTTATATAAAAATTACGAGCGGCACAAAAAATATATTTAGAGGTTTATTTATATTACATAAAAATAAAAGCTTTTACTGTTTTATACATAGTCGTTAACTGTCCGGCGCTGCCCGGGTTTTCATAATTGAACTCAGCGCCATCCATAACACCGAATTTACTACAATTTCGTTTGTATTTGCGTTATTTTTAAGCTTCACCCCACCCCTCAAATGCTAAATGGAGTTCAATTTGTACACAAAAATATATGGAAACACGCTATATATCTCATAGACCCAGAAAATTATTAATTCGACGCTAATATCGGTCGTTTAACAAGTTTAACGCCCTTCGACCCTCACCCCTGAGGGTGTTCCCCTCCCATGCCGAAAGAGGTTGCAAATATCCACAGAAACATAGGGGTAAACACTATCAATATCATTGACCCAGAAAAATTCTATCCGAAGAAAATATCGGCCGTTTGAGCATGTTTGAAAATTTCCTCCGCTGCCCTTGAAGGTGGTAAACGTGTCTTACCCTATCTGTGTTTGTTTACGGTTTAACAGGAACACGTAAAGGGTGTGTATCATTATTTTATTTAATATATATTACAAAATTAATAATTACAATTTTATTAAACTCAGGATTTCCGGCCTTATAGCAGAGACATTTTTATTAAAATAAATCTGACTTTCCAGGAGCCACAATTCTTCGTTGCTACCTCAGACGTTTCCCTATTCCAGCGTAGGCCAACGACTCGCGGGCGGTCCCTGCTCAGCATCGGCGTCCGATGATCCTCTGGCAGCTCCATCGTATCCCCACGTTCATTATCTCCACTTGTCACTTCAACCAAGTCCTTCCAAAGATTATCACCAACTCCTCTTTCCAAGATTTCACATCAAACCAATCTTTCCAAGGTTCATCACCAACCCCTTCTCTCTCCAGACTTTCCTCCACCTCGTTTCAAAAGTCCAAGACCCACTGCCCGGGCTCCGTCCGGACACCTGCTTACACATCCGGGGTTCACCTCTCTACCCCCAGGGCTCCGACACGACACGTCATCTCTACCTGAAGCGGCCAACTCCTTATTCCGCAAATACCACCGAGTTATTGACCTCACCCTGGCCTTCTTGGGGTGTTAAAAAACAAAATAGGGCTCTCGGTCTATCGGAGGCATGAACCAAAATGTACGCCCTACAACATGTAAGAAATTTGGTCAAGTTATACTTAACGATATTGGAAATATTTGGATCAATCATGGAAAGTTTTAGCATGAATTCGACTTGGAATTCCTTGTTCACCCCGTTTTTATGTTTTGTTAAGATTGGAGTTAACGTGAGTGAAACAAGATTCATGATTACAAGGTAAACGGCTGCAACATGACCCTGAAGATTCACTTCCTTTACCGCTACCTCGATCTGTTCCGAGAGAACTGTGGTGCATTCAGTGTTGAGAACGGCGAGCGGTTCTCTCATGGAACAGCCGGACACAGAGCAGCGGACTACTGTTATGTTGGCTGATTTCTGCTGGATGCTGCAGAGAGACGATCCAGACACCACACGCAAGAGGAAGGCAAAAGAAGGGTGCGAAAAAATTAGGGAACTTCAATTAATGTGTAGATCCTATTAATTACGATAACAATATACGTGACTCTTGAAATTCCTTACATAATTGTAACCCTGAGATAGGAGACAATTTTAATCATGACATTCCTGTTCAGCCTATCTAAATATATAAAGATCGTCTAGTTTGGTTTCTGACAAAAAAAATCCACTGTAGACCAGTGTAATCTGTCTTTCAATTCAATTAAAAATCAGATTAAGTTTGACCAGTTATTACTGAAGTTGGATTATATAGACAGTCCAGTCGCCAGTTAATCGGAATACTTACCAAAAGAGAAAAAAGTTCCCGTTCTCATCTCCAGACATACTGTAATTAGCAACTCACCTTGTAACACAGAATACATGATAGCTTATGCATTTGTTCGTGGCTGTCATATAATTCCCATAGTAGCAAACAGTTTGCAATACGAACATGAGACAAACACGTAAATACCGCAGGGCGTGTTTCGGCTTCTGAGTTTACAAAGCTACTTTGGCTTAAAGTGTAATTCTGTCCTCTCCCTTTTCCTGTTTTACCGGACTTGTGTTTTTGAAAGGTATTTTAGTTTGCTTAATTATTGGAGTGTATAAAAACAAAACAATTTTTATAGACAAATAGTGTATTGTCATTAAAATCTTTATAACGTATAAATTATTTAAATTGCTTAGTGGATAATTAATAACGTATACTTAAGAATAGTAATTCTACTACCTACTATTTTGCTAAAATCAATAACAGAACAATCTGTTTAAATGAACGATTGTTATTTTTTTATATCAAGCCTTAAAATAAAACTTAGAAGTACCGACAAAAATGGAATTTTTCTAGCTTTTATATTTGAGAAATCTTGTATTATTTATCTAGTAACCGAACTACCCTAAAATTCGATAAATTACTCAAGTCTTTGTTGATGCTTGTTAAATAATTCTTAACTTATAAAACCGATCATGCCACTGATAGAGTATTGATGTGTTTGGAAAAGTTAACGATAAATTATTTGTGAAAAGATACTGCAAAAGTGTATGTGGATCACTAGACAGATTTCCTAGAAAATGGTAGCTTTAAAGCGTTGATTTCATTCTACAAATCAATACTGTAAATTCATTCCTTGAGTCGTCTTTAATGTTCGCTTGTTTCATCAATTATTCTTTAGGGTAACTAAATAATGTACTTATGGAAAAGAGAATCACGTAGTCTAAAGTTTTTAACTCTTGAAATCTATTTTTTAAGGATACTAATATTTGATGTAGTTATTTTTAAATAAACTACTTTTTAATTTATTTTAGAGTCGAATTTAACTTCAAGATGTTGCTCATACTGTAATTGTGTCGGTTTTATTCTTGGACGAAGTGTATTTATTAGTGAGAAATCGGCTTCAGCATTTATTTTGTGAGGTACTTCGGTTGATTCATGTAAAATAATTTCATAAGTGTTCATCCGTGCTATTATTTGTGAACATACTGAATTTATTGCACATGAAAATGTAAAATTCTCCATTACTAGACGTCAGATGCTCTAAAATTTTGTGAAGAATCAAATTATAGTGAAAATTTTTTAAAAAAACTTAATTTCACTTCTGCCTTGGTAATTAAATTTTTACTTTCCCTATCCTTATACGATGCATGTTCAGAAAGTAAGTGTACTGTGACCATTACGGGCTGTGTTTTTTTTATTTTTTGAGGTTGGCTACAGTCAGCGGTAGAGGGGAATCTCCTGACAGAGCGAGCATCGCAGGAACACGGTAGTACGTACTCACGTTGTAGTGTTCAGTTACGTGAAAGATGTCGGTAAGGAACCCCGCCAAGTGCGAGCTACGTGCTGTGATCCGGGTGATTCCGCGGGAGGAATAACACCTGCCAAAATATTTTCGCGAATCAAAGCACTACACGCCTGAGTTAAAAAGACAGTCGTCACAGTGACGCCACAGTAATTCCCCATCTACCAAAAAAAATCAAAACCACAATTTCAGGCAAAAAAAATCGAGCCCTCAGTGTTTTGGGACCGAAAAGGCACAATTTTGATCGTATTTCTGTCTTAGGGGGAGGCCATCAATGCGCAACGAGATTATGAGTCCCTAAAGAAACCCAAGAAGAGAAATCCAAACAAAAGGAGGAGAATCTTGACTTGCTGGACGACAACGCCCATTCTCACACAGCTTCAGCCAACAAGACTTGGACTCATTTGGTTGTGATGTTTTGCACCACCCCCCGTATTCCCAGACTTGGCGCCTTCAAATTATCATTTTTTTCACCTTCCTGAAGGCACACGTCGGTGCAATTAAATTATCAACTGACGAGCTGGTGTAAAAAGAGGTTCTGAAATGGGGGAAGAAGCAGGGTGGAGAGTTCTTCGAGGAGGGCATAAAGAAGTTTGTGCCAAGGCTCACCTAATGCATTGAACGGGGAAGTAGTCAACAACTGTATCATCAAGATATTGTATTTTTTTTTCAAACATGTATTTTAAAAACTTTTAAAATAAATATAAAAACCTAGTATACTTACTTTCTTTACATGACTATTACTATACCATTGTAAATGATTGTATCGAATCGGCACATGTTTTGGATTCATTTTTTTATATTGATTTATTTACAGTCGCATCAACAAATCTAGTTTTTAGCGACTCATTCCGGGAACTAATTTGTGTCTTTTTTGGGGGCCTGCTTTGACGAGTTTTCTATCACACACACAAACATCCACGTACTTGCCGGGATTCGAACCCGGGACCTCTCTCACGCTAGGCAGCCACGTTGACCCCAACACTGCAATAGTTCGGCGGAATTATTTTAAAAGACATTAATAGATGAAGTTTTTATTGCATAATAATAAAAATATGTGAAATAATGAAAATGATATTGCAGTGTTAGCCCGCCCTCTTGTGGTACCCGCCTGCTGCAAGCGGCCCTGACATGGCATTGTCATCCAACATCGTTAACACTACAAAATAGTCGGCCAGCTGCCTCCTAAACTGGCCAAGACATGGCGAGGGGTAAGTTGCGACCCCACAGCAAACCCCTCTCCCGCCATCGGAAGAGCGTGGGACAAGTACCAAATGCCAGACCTACCTGATGCAGGTTTTTATAGGGTTTGCCCTGCATTACTTTTAGGCGAATACCGGGTAGGTTCCTTAAACTATAGCCCGGGGGCCCTAGTTAACCCTTGGCTACCTTCCTCCACCCTTCCACATCCCCCCTTTCAAATCGCTTTCCTATGCTATAAGAGGGGAGTTGCCACTATGTGGATTACCCTATACATAGCCTGGCTACACCCAAAAAATCACATTTTTAAATATCATTCTTACTTCCACCTAGAACCGGAGTATCACGTTACAATATTCTATATGTTACTTAAGAATGATTACAATGTAGAAGTAGAATTTTCTTAGTAGAAAGGGTAATGCAGTCATAAGATATGAGACAGGACACACTCAAGTATGAAAATATTGATGTGCAACAATGTGTACGCGGGATGAATGCGGCGAGATCTATTATTGCGGAACACATGCCCCTGCGGCTGTCGTTTCCAACAAATATTGACACCAAACAAGCGTCTTTGTGACCAAGGTCTCGCAAGCTGCAGCTTATACACGTTTGTTTGGAGTCAACAATACTCGTCCTACATAATCATAAACCATATATATCAATTAGAAGAAGCTATCACAATTCCAATTACTAGTATCTTAAACAACCAAACAATTGCCATTAAATAATGGAAAGTGATATATTATTTGTATAATATTTTAGTTGTTTTCAATTACAAACGGAAAGTGTGAAAGTAAGCAATACCTGCCTAACTGCTGCGTATAAATTATTCGACAATTTATATTGATTTTCCTACTGTATCGCAGAAGTCAGATTCGAAATTTTGTCTCTACCGCGAGTTATACATACCAATTACTCACTATTTTGCGTATTCATAAACGCTTATATGAATCAGAATCTGTGAAAGTCAAAGAATTGAATATTCCTTTGTCGTTATCTTATTGTTTTTCAGCTCTTTTTTCCAATAACTGTTGTTCTCTTTGAGCTGACATATTCTTAATTTCTTTAATAATTATGTCTATTACTGTTTTTCAGTATTTAACCAAATAATCCTTCGACAGCCTGTGACTAAGATGATACATAAACTTAAATGAACTATTATTTTACTCTTGTGTGGTAAAATTCGCGCAGTCTTCCAAAATTTTGTACATTTTCAGATGCCCATAAACTGTTGGAAAGTCTTCGGTAATGTACGTACTTTTCTTAATGGTCACTAATTATATTGTCAGAATTGCTGAACGGGATTCAACACTTTTGAGCTTCGGAAGTACTTTCTTTTCCTATAGCTTAATTACAGATTATATTGAAATAATTTCATGTTTCTTCAAGGTTCTATTCCACTACATCAGGATTCACGTACGATTAGACTTATTAGTTCCATTAGTCCTTTGCTGAGGAAATAAGACAAGTCAAATTGATATTACTTAAAAATGTATGAATGAGATTGTAGCGCGATAGTTTTATTATTGATATATATATATATATATATATATGTTTCATTTTAATATAATTAGATATTAGCAAGGGTTGAGAGCTTGGTAAGTTGGAATTTGAGCAGGCGCCGCCGAGACGGGGAGATAATCCCTCCAGTCTGGAATTGGACACGTATGATTTGACCCTCGGAATTTACCTGGACTGTCACACCGTGGGAAACGTCTCTCAGAAAATCCCAGAAATTTGAGTGAACACGTGACCGCCTGAACCAATGACATTTCTTGGTTCAGGAAAGATCGATTCGAAGATGATCGAGACGATCGACTTTTGACATCCAGCGAGGGGCCTGAAAAAGAAAAGTATAGAGAGAAGGACAAACCGTCGCCAGCGACGGACGTGCAGCCCCAATTCGCAGTTTCGAGAGGACCCGGAAAGATCGAGGGTGCCACACGATAACGGCCAGACATCAACGAAGGTAACTGCCAAGTATCTCAATCCTTGACGCGCCTAGGGGGAATTACCGTAGACCATGTTTAACTGAGATTAAGGGATCAGATTGTTTTGTCAGGCTAAGTGAACATTGTATTATATTATTTTTTTGTCCATGTTCAGATAAATAATTAATAAATTCTGTAAAATATCATTGTAATTTATCATTTAAAAACCTACCACTACAAGATATACATAAATACTCTAGATGTTTAAGACTTTAAATAAATAGTGATATGAAGAATTTAAAGTGTACTTAATTGAAAATACATAAAAAGGTTCAGGCAGAATATAAGGAATACTACATACATAAATAAGAGAGAATACGTTAGGATTACAGAAAATTACACAAGAAAGAAATCTTAAATATAATGTAAGGAATAAAAAATAATTGTAAGCTGAACTTCACTACGCTAATGGCACTAAAAAGATTTGTACTGATGAGCCTTCAAAGTGTTGGCGCCTCCGGAAGAATTTATCTGGCAGCTCTTCTCAGTGGCTGGAAATCTCGTTCGGACGATATCAAATAACCTATTCTGAAGTAACAGCTGGACATACAGACAATAAAGATTATATTAGTATTCCATAAATTAACCAGTATCTTCTAGGGAACTAATGTGATATACCTCACATCAACTTGAATTAGTTGAGTGAAGGGATAAGATGGAATAAAATAAACTTAATTACATATATATAAATATATTTCTATATTTTCCTTTAGAATTTTAAATAAATTGTCATGACTTAATTCAGGGGCTAGCTGGGCCTAACGGTGAATTGACATCCAGTAGCAGGAAATCGCATGATTTAAATTTATCTTTTATATAATTATAACTTAAATTTTCTTGACGTCTGTACTTCGCGTCACGATGGCTTCCGCTGCTCTGGTGTTGACCTTACAGGCGACTTGGATTCACTCGTGGTCAGGCAGTCACGGCGTCACCTTTGGGCGAAGTATTTCCGGGTTCCCTTCCGGATACCTCAGACACGTGGACAGGATTGCAAGATTTTATTGTCTTGTATGTCCACGTTGTCAAGTCGCCCAGCAATTCTAAGCCACCGCGACACGGACGGTCTCACAACCCGAACTAAGTGAGTTTGGCTCAGCCCGATTTACAAATTCGTTAACAGAGTAATACGCGCCGTTAATCAACAGAGTTTTACATTTCTTATTAAATACGCTGTAACTGCGTAAGATTTATATGCTAAGAGGAAGACAATTAAATAGCTTTATCCCTGAATAATGTACACTTTTTTCAAAAAGTGAGAGATGATGTTTGTCTGTCCGTAATGTCGCGCGGTTTCTGGTATTATATTCATATAATTCCCCGTTGATAACAAACAGACATTGATTACGTTTTATAGTTTCCAAAACGTATGCACTGGGTAACGTTAAAATTCCAAGAGCTTTGAAGAGAGGTCTACAACTTGCTCCTTAATTTAGGCCACATAATATTCGGATCGCACATTTCTGTAGTTTAAATATTTCCGCAGAGCGAGAAGAGAGTCCCCAGCTCGTAATTCCATAGCACATGCTTGAATGGAAGTATGCAAAATATACCGCTTTGCAGTTAAAGTGTCTACTTGTTGCGTTAATAATCGAAGAGAATATCAAACGGAACTAAGTTTACTAGAGAGTACCTTAATATGTTAATTCCATCGTAACTTTCCGTCCCCTTAAACACCGAGAAATGTTGCATGATCAGTCGCTAATTCAGTGTTGTCACCATATTAAAACGGAACAAGTTTAGTTTTCAAATGTTTTGTTGTCGCTAGCGGTTATTGAGTTCGAGTCATGGCCATAAATATTTGATTTTTATAGGTTTGATGCAATCTGGAATATGTACGATGGCGGGTGGCGTAGAATGAGTAAGGAGTGGTGAAGGAAAACAGCACTAGGTCTAACACTGTGGAGCTCTACGTGCTTACTAGAGCTGATTGACTGTGCCCAGTTAAGGGTGTATTATCTCTGAAAGCAAGTTAAATGTAGTAATTAATTTGTGTTTACTATATCGCTTTAATGACGACTAACCACTTCCAACCATGAACCCCTTACGTCTTTTATTTACACATTTAAAATAAAGTTACAAAGTGTAATATGCATATATAATAGTAGTTTGGGCGTATCAAATTACTACGCATTGAATAAAAACTTTCAAATAATTGCTGAAATGATTACAATTATTATTATTCCTTCAGCGTAGTCTTTTCTTCGCGGGCTTGTGATGGTCACGTGGAAACAATGATCTTTATATATCATAAATAGAAAATTCAAGAAAGTAAAAACAAACCAAATTACAATTCGAATAATAGGTACGCAACGTCACGACGCATGAATCCAGGATAACATCTAGCGTATGTCGGTGAAAGTTGATCTTTGAAACTGCGTTGTCGGCTGACGTCCTGGCGATGTCCTACAGTGAAAATGTTTCAGGTTGAAGCCTATCGTTGCACAGACAACGCGCCTAGTTATTGTTATGGTATGCACTTTTCCCGAGATTAACGAACTGAAACTCCGAAGCTACTCTCACTAAAAAGAATAGCCTGAAAACACCTTGCACATCTCTCCGTATTCACACTTCCTTGGTGTGAAAAGTGCATATTTCCACTGATCCCTCCCAACCTCACGCTGAAAAACACGCGCAAACAGGCATCATCTCAGTTATGTATTCACTTGTAGAAACAATCGTTTTGACCAAATTGGCAGTCGGCTGCTCTTGAAACCATTAATCATTGCTCACTGGAAGAGCTTCATCTAAATTGTGTGTTTTTATACATACACAGCAGATGTATATGTTAATATTATTTATTCATTGCAAACGTTTCCAACATACATACTTACAAGATTCTCCATTATATCCTTTACAAGGATTGTTAAGTCATATTCTCCCCAAAGTGTTCTTCCGTCATTATACTTCTTCCTAATTTAGCATGTACACAAATATTTTAAGTAAATTTAATATTTGGGGGTTAAGATTCAATAGGATACAGTTGAGTGACGATATGGGACTAACTGTCAAGGTCATTTTGTCCTATCCAGGTTAAAATATTTCGTAACAGTCTATTGATAAACTCTTGAAGTAGATAAGTCTACACTTTCATAATACAGGCCCTGTATTTCCACCTCAATTCACAACTCGTTCAGAAGTACAACATAACGAAAGAATGTAAATTACAGTTTATTGCCTATAATGGAGACGTTTGAGATACATTTTTAAGAAACACTTATTAGATTACGTCAAACAGTGAAGAACTGTTAAAGTCACATCAAAACAAAACCAATGTAATTTTTTATTAGTCATACCTTCTTTTCCATAATAAATTAATGGAATAAAATGAATATTAGTTATAAAAACCTCCTATCCGGAAGTAAAATTCTGGAAATATATGATCATTTGTAATTTATGGTTATAGAATCCGAGAAAATAATTTATATTTATAAACTAAATATACTGGCATATAAATATATGTATTTGTCATTTCCAAATAAACCGTACCATATTTCTGAGGAAACATGTTAACAATTCCTATTTCTTTTCACAATTTCAGTTTACTGTTAGAGAAGTGTTCCTTAAGTAACTGGAAAACGTGACTAGAGTTTGGACTTTATTAAGACTCCAAAAAGTGAAAAATTTATGGTTTCTGTTTGTCTTAGTTCATTTTCGAATATGTTCGACAGGTTAACTATATATTAATAGTCTCACAGTTCCTGTTCCAAATGTTACGTATGGATCTTTTTTCACGCCCATAAATTATGTACCGCTGTGGCTACAGTTCATGAATGTTAATCAATGTAAACCTTAATTGCAAAATAAACATGTAATTGTGCTTCTGACAAATCCTGCTAGTAAATAATATGAATTCGTCGAGACGACTCAAAGCTGTAACTGAACTATGTACATTTCCATCGTTACAGAATTAATAATTATTAATTATTTTAGTCAATACCTTCACAAATCAACTACGACTGCAAGACAGTCACAATCTTTTACGTCGATAAATAACGGGGAATCATAGATGGTGTTAGAATTTTATCAATTCAACGCTTCAAATTTGTGATTAAACACTAAACAATACCAAATATTCGTAAATGAATTTATTTAGGAAACAAAATCAGTTATGATGAAATATTACATTTACGCTTTAATTAAATTTTCTTCGTTTCTGAGACACTAATTTTCATATTCTCTATTTAACTCCATCTCCTGCCACCACCCCCTGAATTATTAATATCAATATTTACTTAACTTGGATTGGGATAATTCTTTTTATTGGTAATAATTTGGAAATTGCTCGGTGTCCAGACGTCCGTGGTGATTTCCCGAATAGAGACCTGTTGCTTGCTGACTAAGGACCAAAATTTGCGCGTATACCTGTTTATATTCCTCTGTCCTTAATATCTACCACAAACCTCTATCTTAAAATGTCTCAAAAACTTTATCTTGAAAATAACTGCTTATATACTGTTGTTTGGAGTAACAGGATACACGAGGTTAGCCCAAGTGGTGGAAAATCCTCTTTAATAACATAGGAAGGGATTTGAAAGAGGGGATGCGGAAGGTAGAGCTAGATAGTCTCATGGGTTATAGGACCCTCGGGCTACAGTTTAAGGATCCTCCCCTGTATTCGCCCGAAAGTAATGCAGGACAAACCCTAGGAAACCTGCGTTAGGTAGGTCAAACTCTTGATAAATTTTACTTTTTTTGGGGGGGGGGGAGGGGTTAACAGGCTACATGATGAGGAAGGGCAGAGGAAACTCTTCATCTATATTCTAAAACGTTAGAACATTAACTTACTACGAGAATTTCTGAAAATCTTTAGATCTTACGTTCTGTTCAATTTTTTTCCGAATCCCGTGTGATAAGATTATTCTCCGTAAGCACGCCTCTCCTCTTCTTATCTAATTGGTCCAAAGATACCTCGCTAATATTTTCCAATTGTGTATTTTTATAGAATTTTAATTTGAGTAGCACTACAGTCCCGAGAATCTTTAGAACTTTGCGTACAGAAAACAGTACGGCGAGTTCAACGTTTTCTTGACTTGTAACGACTATGTCAAGAACTGCAAAATTAAAAGAAAAAATTCACTTGCTCAATATTATTAATATTTCTAGATATCAATCAATTTTAAGCAAACGACGGAAATAAAATTTCAGTTTACTTCTCATTAGGTAACAAAATAAAATGATCAGTTTTCATAATATAAACTCACGCATTATTTGTTCGGTAAAGGAGAAATTTATTTATTACAAATATTATAAATTAATTTTGATTCCCGTATAAAAAGAAAATGCACCTCTTTTGTAACTAACCTTCAGATAGTTTATTTGTGAGGGGGGAAAAAACTAAATAATTTGCAACAATATTGAATTTTATACTTCAGAGGAAACTACAAGCAGCACCTGTGTCACAATGTCACAGCGGATTTTAGAAGTTGCTTTGATGGGTATCACCTAATATTCAGCAGCTCAAACGGTGAGGAGGGCCTCAAACAGTAAACTGTGCTATTCATGTCGCCTCTTTAGGTCAGGTTTCGCCTATAACGTCGCCCTTACCGAAGAATATAAATGCATATTACGAGCCAAAAATAGCAAGTTTCACGCGAGGGAGGCATTGACATGCTCAAACTTGGGCCCCAATCTAACATTGACGCCTGCATGCACGTTTCAAAAATCTGTAAAGGTTTTGTACTGATAACTATTGGAAGATATTCAATTACTAGATTAAAGAAAAACAGTTATCAAACGGCGATGACAAGCAAACAACAGCGTATATTTTTTAGGTATGTCATTTACATCAAATCAGGAATTTATAGATAAAAAATTTTTTCTCAATAAATTAGCTGTTGAAATGAATGAATTACATGAATTTATTTTGCGAATAAGAGGAAATTTTAAGGAATATTCTTAAATGTATAAGTCTATAGTACTTTAAATATTTATACATTGAGATATTGGGGATCCCTCTAAGGTGTATTTACCATATTATGCTTAGGAATCACAACAGTCTGAGAAAACGTTACTCATGTATGTTTTGTAGAGTTATTAGTTCGTAGTGTGACATTTTGGAGAATTTTTAATCCAAAATTTAATTCCATTGAAATTAAAATTTTTCCCCAGTGGATAGGTCAATATGATCCCCACTTTTCAAATATTTAAGTCTTATATTTTTATATACTTAAATACATTACCATACTTTCTATGTATGAATATTTTATTTTTATCACCAATAGTATTTTATAACCCATTCTACATAAGTAAAAATAATAAAAGGATCTAGCTAACTGGTTTTTATTTATAATTCTAATTTCCTATTATAAAAATAATTTATTTGCTATTAATAATTCCTTACTAACTGTCATCCTACATCAAATTTATTTTAATATTACTGTAGCTAATTAACCACTTCCTGAACCTGTCGATTACATAATAATATGTTGAGGACTATCTGAAATTTTGTGGTATTGCAGTCTTAAACTTATAATATTCTGGAATATCAAAAACGATGGCAATAATTACAGAAATATTCTATCACAAGAGATTCTAAAGCTTCATGTAAATATTAAACTGTAACATTAATGTTAAATATGTTTATAAACTGCGGATGATGATTCGAATCGAATTTTATTCAATTAATACAACAGATATAGTCAAAGTAGTACAAATATACTTCAATTTGAATATAATACACTAAAACAGATTAGTCTATTATTATTGAAACATAATTAATTTTTTGTTGGCGGTTATATTACAGAATCAATAACAGAAACTAGGTAATATATGAAAGATAAATTCTGTTGTAATTTTTTTTCGTTAGAACGGAGAGAATTTATTTTGTCACCCATACAAATTGAGGGGAAATATTCTTAAATGGGCAATGTATAAAGCAAATTTTACATATATTAAAGTCTTTATATGGTCATTCATGGAACTGCTTCTAATAAGGTGTAGTTTTCTGCTCTTTTCTACACATTATATTACACGTTCTTAAAAATTTTTTAAAATCGAATTTTTATTTCATCATAAATTCGAAATACCTCTTACTGAAGTATAACTAAATGGTACAGTAACAGCGTAAAACAAGGACAATGACGACGGGGAAAGCACGCGTCGAAACGGAATGCCTTTTACTCTGTAATAAACGCGTATATTGATAATATTATGTGCTCAATTATTTATAATAGGGCCTATTATTAATTATCAATTTTACGTGTTATAGTCCCTTTAAGTAACTTACATCTTAAATGAAGTAGTTTTAATTGACAGATATATAATATATTACAGAGTCTCAAATTGCTTTAAAGTGATTGCACGGAACCACTTGAATCTTTAACGGCTGTTTTCCAAATCTCCAAGATTCGTTGGCCATTTCAAACGCCAATTGAATACAAAGCTTTGTCGCCTACGAAACAGGCCTGGTGCTTATTCCAAGACGAATTAGACTCACATTAGCAAGGGTTTCTGAAACAATTAGATTGCAATCTCGGAACGAACACGGAATTTCAAGAGTTGCCAGAGTTGGGCCGTTAAACTTTTCGTTTGCCACAGAAATCCGGAATTCAATTACGTTCGTTTGCTAAAAAGTGCCAAACTTTTGCTTAAAATACAGGAACTATTTTTAAACGATCCGAAAGAGTAATTTAGATTAATGTTCTAGGTGCCAAATCTAATAGGAAAAGTGGTTTAATATAACATTCGTCTGCTAAAAAAAACTGTGTTCTTTATTATTATTACATAACGAAGTTGCAGAATTGTAACAATGATTACGTATCCTCTACATCACAGTTATATTTTGAGGAATTATTTATACATAAAAGTCACAAAGAGATTGAGTCAATTAACACCAGCTATAATATTCAATGAAGACGTCGGTATGAGGTTGGTAATGGAGAAAGAGAAAAGTAAGTATATATTCAGTAATACACATCGGTAATTCTGGCGAGTTTGCCGACGTTTCGCTCGCGAGATCCAAACATTTTCCAGGACAAGACTAAAGTAACCCGTCCTCTGTTGCGTTTATGTAGGAGGTTGGTGTGCAAGGTAATTCCGAGTCGGGCCTGTTAGTCATGACGCCATTTCTTTTTCAAAAATAACCATGGCTCAAAAGCCCGAAAACAGGTGTGTGTACTGAAGATTCATCATCGGCCTCGAAAACCACTAGTTATTTAATAATTGAGTAATTTGAAAATTGGAGTGTTATTAGGAATGTGACAACAGAGGAAATCTACAAATTTTCCTAGTCTAAGCTTTAAAGTAGAAATGCCATCAAGGTCATTAAAATCAAACGATTCACAGTGGACACTAATGATTGTAGACAGGTTATTAGAAGAGTTGGACAGAAACACGTGAAATATTTTGACCATTTAAAATGCATTTCACTAAAAGAATTTTCTGTATATTGATCATAGAGAAGTGGATGTGTAGGTCATACTGGAAGTAGGGGAAGAAAGTCTTTGAGGATATATTGGAAAGACCAAGAAAGCGCAACTGAAAGAAACGGAGGAATAACAGCGTCCCGGCTGGAAATGAAAGAAAGGTAGAGTACAAGAACAGAGTCATAATTTAGAGGTTTGAAGATAAACTAATATTTGAGAAACCCAGGGGGAAGACTTACGCTACTAAAACATCGCAGTCAAAATGAATGGTGCGCCTAAGAAAGAAACAGAATCCTTAGAGCAACTTTTATCTACAAAAGTTTCTAACGAATACAGATTCAAATTTTTCAACTTTTTCAATCCACAATATCCCGGTTTGTAAAAGAACTAACTTCAGCATCTTCTGCCGAACGAGTAGAGTGCACATCTACTTAATACTTGAAGCCATACTTTCCGAATGGAACACGCCAAACTTTATCGGCCTTGACGTTGAAATTTTCTTGAAGGGCTTAATTCTTTTTCTGTCTGTTCGTGCAACTTAACATGTTGCCCTTTCTTAAAGTGTCTTCCTGTCTGTGTTCATAATATTGAGATCAATTCTAATATCAAGACTTGTATCGACTAGAAAATAAAAAATTATAATTCTATATGAATAGGTTTGAAACTATAGTGAACGCGGTAGAAATCAAAGCATCCAAGAGTCGATTATTAATGCAACAAGTAGAACCGTAATTGAAAAAACGATATATTATACATATTTTCATTTTAATATGTTCTATTGAATTACGAGCTGGGTACTTTAATCTCGCTCTGAGGAAATTTTTTCACTATGGAAACGTCCGCATAGTATGTGGCAGAAAGTTTTAGACCTTTGTTTTAAGTTCTTGTAATTTTAACGTTACCTAGTACATACATTTTAAAAACTCTAAAATTCATAAAACAAAATGTAAGTCTAATTGTTACCAATAAGGAATTCCATGACTATAATACCAGAAACAGCGTGACTTTTTGGACAAACATCATCGCTTACTTTTTTAAATAGAAAGTATACATTATTCTGGAATTAAGCTACGGTTTTTTTTTGATAAGTGTTTTAAAAATGTAACAGAAAGAAATTTTGTTAAAAAACATACTTTGTTTCTCAACATAGTCTCTTCTTCCTTGGTTATAAACTTAGCCCAGCGAGTTTACCATTTTTTCAACCTATTAGAAAAAAAGGTTTTGTCAAACTCCGCAAAATACTCAGTCAGCGCCTCAATTACTCCTTCATTTGATTAATATTTCCTCCCACCTAGCCAAATTTTACAGTTCAGGAACAAGAAGTCACTTGATGATAGGTTTGGTGAATAGGGTGGATGAGAAACCCATGGTAGTGCCATTTTCATAGAAATCTATAAATAAAAAGACACTGGCCAACAACTTTCCTCACAAAACGATCTTCGCCTTTTTGGGTGCACTTTCACCTGCTTTTTTTACATTGATTTGATTGTTTTTGGTCTCTGGAATGTAGTGATGGATCAAAATGACTTCGGCGGTCACGAATCTACGCTAAAAGACTTGTGGGTTAAGCTTAAACAATGCTAGATTCTGCGTTGAAATGTTTTTCCGAATCCTTTTCTGGTCCAATGTCAACAGTCGCGGCACCCATCGAGCGCAAAGTTTTTTCATGGAGGATGAAATGCACCCGTTCAGTTCAGAAGCGTACAGAACTTTTACTCTGCGATCTTCCATTACGATATTGTGAACTTTTTCGATGTTTTCGTGAGTGGTGACCTCATTTGGGCGGCCGGAGCGAGTTTCATCTTCCGTGCTTCCGCGACCTCGTTTAAACTCATTCATCCAGAAGTAAATGTTCTTCAATCTGGTACAGAGTCCGCATGAACTTCATCCAATTCGGTTTCGATTTGTGCAGCTGTCCAACCCTTCAAATGAAAGTGTTTAATGACAGTACGAAATTCGTTTTCTTTCATTGTGTCCACCTGACTACACATCTAACACTTCAGAACGCTGCCAACAATAAACTGTGACTGGCATAAAACTTTTACTAATATCTTCGAAAGGATCATCATTACCAACAATACCGCAAAAGTGAATAATTCCCCGCTCTTTCAGAAAAAATTACCAGACTTATCGAACAACCCTCGTATAATTTACTTCCTCTTAGCATCAAAAGCGTTAGTAGTATTTATACAGCGTATTTATTAAGAAATGCGAAATTCTGCTTATTAACGTCGCGCATTAATCTGTTAACAAATTTGTAAAAATCGACCTGAGCACCGCATATTATTTCTTTAGAATGTACTGCTTATTTTATGGAATGCTAATAAAAAATCTCTATTGTTTGTGTGTCCAATTGATACTTCACAATTGTTTATTTCAAGTCGATCGCACGAGGTTTCCCTTTGCTGAGAAGAGCTGTCAGTTAAATATCTTCCAGACACGACATTTTGAATATGTATATCATCTTGTATTGATCAAAGTGTAGTGTTTTATTTTGTGCAGCTCAGTGTTAATTGCGGAATTTAGTGCTACTTTTTACATTCCAAATAATAAATCTTATCCTTATATTACATATAATTTTTCTTATTTCTGTAATGTTTATTCTTTGTAATGTGCTGTAATCCTAACATTATATATATTTTCAAATATATACTTTTGCAATTATTCATATTACTATTCACGTATAGTCCTAAGTATCTATAGTATTTCTGTGTATCTTATTCCACTCATATGTGTAATCAATATCAATTTCTCAGAAAAGGAATTATGGAACTATTAAATTTAATCTAATGCCATCGGATTAAAATAAGTTAAAGAAAATAAGTGAAAGAAATTCAGGATTTTAATTTTTTGTTTTATGAATCTACTTTTTTATTTTTCAGATTTATTGAAGTAATAGAATGCTAGATAAATAAACAAGCAAATAAGAATAATATTTTCAACTATAATTTTTCAATTGAATATGTATTGCAGATGTTGAAATACAGAGTTGCTAGCGAATGATAGTGTTTCGCGTTTCCTATAACAATTTAATGTTTTTTCTTAATAGTCTATTTATTCGTTTAATTAATATCTTAAACACAATTATGTAACACGTTCAATAATTTTTACTAAATTACTGTTATTATAAAACTTAACAATATTTACTGAAAATTTTTTTAAAAAATACATAACGTTTAGACTGAAGAGGCGTTTCTTTAGCGGCAGAATCTAAAGGTTAGAGTTCAACCGAGGTAAACCTAATGCATTCTCGGAAACGCGAGACCGACGGCTGTTTTCTTTGTTTTCGAAAGGTACTATTGTCTCAAAAATAATTTCGAGGGGAGCGTTTACAGCAGAATGGCATATGGGGCTCACCCTGGCGAAGCATACCTGAGAAAGATTTGTCTTAGACAATCAGAAGGTAGTTGCGAATTGGAGATCATGGAAGAAAGAGAGACAGTCGTTTATGAGCGGTGAGAGGAGACAGACTGTTTGCGGTGTGAGAAGAGTCAGTTTTGCGATACGAACTAAATAATTTCTCAGTACGAAGGGTGAGAAATTGGTTCATCAGCCACAAAGCTTTTTATTCTTTACATGTTCAATGCAAGCCCATTCACACATCTACGAGATCGAGAAAAAGGAGCAAGTAGTGAGATTAATAGTTTTTTTTAAAGACGGATAACAGTGAAAATCCTTCATGGACACCTGAGAGGGGTCCGCACCTCTCCGGTAGTGTGAGACTCTTACTCAGTAAAACCACGAAACCCTTTCCAATCGTCTTGATTGCCGCCCGGGACCGCGTTAGCATTACTTCAGGGCAGTGAGATTAATAGTAAGCACATTACCAAGGGAGACAGTCGATGAAAATTCCAATTTGACAACTTTCATTGTCCAGCCCACTAATCCCATTCGGGTTGGAATTTTTTTTAAATAAATAATAATTTAAATTTCTTAATTTTTCTCTGTATAATTTTATTTTTATATTAAATAGCTAATAGTAATTTTTTTAAATAGTTTCAGTCCTTTTCTTAAAACCCAAGAATAAATAAATCTACATGTTGACTTTGGAATAGCAGAGTTTACCATTACTGTATGCTTTAGTATTTGAAAATAATACCGTTTGTGTGTTGACGAATAAAGCTATAGGATTTGTGTAAGGTTTTAGTAATGTTCCGAGGCGTTTCTCTTGTTTTAATACATGTACTACATACACACATACAGTTGGTAACAGTCGTACAAAAGTCTTAGAATATTTAAAATGGGAAACACATGTAAATATACAGAATTTTATGTAATTATAGTCGGCACCACTAAATGTAATATCAAGGTCAAATATCTATTTCCCCCGCACAATTTTCCTTGTCCAGCGGTATTATTACTCCCTCACAACTATTGGACACACTTTTTGGCAACTTAGTTGTAATACCAAGGTCAAGTAGCTACCCGCTCCGCATCGCAGCCCACTAATAGCGTTGTTGTCGGTCTGTGCACCTCTCACTACCATTTAACTTAGCCGTTCGTGCATATTATTGAACAAAATGTTTGGAAACGTAGTCCAACTTTGATATTACAGTTTTCTAGCGCCAACTATAGTATCCAGTGAACACTACATATCAAGCATTCTTCTAACAGACAAATTAAATGGAGTATTTAATTAGAAACCAATTACTTGATTTCAAATAAATTAGTGAATCGTGTTTCAAAACACGGCTTGGTCGTTTAAATGTTGGAAAACATTTAACTTTTATAAGCTTGTTGAACGTCTTCATTACACTCATTTCTTCCGTAAACTTTCAGTTTATAAATCATGTAATAGATGGCTCTCATAGCAGGAGGAGATACGTAGTGGAATGATATAGCCGTTGAAGAACAACATAGAGATCCCTAAAATGATAGGAACAATAATAAAATAGTTTGCTTATTATATTATACATCAGTCATTATATTAAACTATAATTATCTTTTAAATTTTGATATTGGGGAGTAATGTCTGCCTGACATAAATCATAATAATCATTTTTTAACACCTTTGCTCTTATAATTAATACTGCAGTTCCATTACAATACGTAATTATTTTATTTCTTTTATTAAATTTGCGTGTACTAAAATTAAAAAGACTCAACTATTTAAATTACTTTTATACACTACTAACAATATAACAAATTACAGAATCGTACAATTAATATATTTTTTAAAATTCGAAACAAATACTGAATTATTTTTTAACTCATATTTAATAAATTTAATCTACTCGTAATATTATGGTTCAGGTTTTCTAAAATTTTCTTAACCACATAGTACATTAATAGAAACGAGAAAGTCAGAACCCATCATAAAATTTTTTCATAAATCCGTAAAATTAAATTATGAAAGGTAAATTATATTTGGAAATACAGAAAAAATGAAGCACGGGCAATTTTAATATGTGCTAGGTATTTTTATAAAAATATAATATTTTTGAGTAATTTTAAACACATTTGAGTTTGATTTAAATATTAGCTGTGTTCCCGGCGGTGCCTGAGTACTTCTTATATTCACCCGAAAGTAATTTAAATAGAAAGTAACATCTTGGTTAACACGTGATATAACTAGTATCAATATCATGACTATTTTTGGAATCATGAACCTCTTCATTATCACTCCCCGACCTTTGCCGATGAGGATTTTGTTCCTACTTAACCAGGTTGATGATTGATAGTATCTAAACCGAGTCAAGATTACTCCTCGTGACATTATGTAAATAAAAAAATTGCAATACCTCAAAGGGGTTCAAAATTCTCCCGGTACATGGAGGTAGTCAAAAATAATCCTCTTACCTTATAGGAGTCAAAATTGCCCGGCTCTGTAAAATAAGTAAATACATTTCTTATACCTTAAGGGAGTAAAAACTACTCCCGCTATATTAATAAACTAAAAATATATTCCCGTTACTTTAAAAGAGTAAAAATACTTCATGTACCTTTAAGAGAGTCAAAAACACAATAAGAATATTTGCATAATAAAAATCACAGCATGGCGTTTATATAAATACGAAACGAACCTGAGTATAACAATTCTAACCTGCAGCTTGTGGTTGAAAGAATAGCATGAATATTTAATTGTCCGCCTCCTGGATACTTACTGGCATTAATGGAAAATATGTTCGTTTTTTCATCCAATCCATACTCTTGTCAGGGGCCATTTGTTTCTCCGGAGTGTAGGCATTGAACCGCTCCATCCCAAATTCATCTCTAGTATCAATGTATGGAATTCCAAGAGCCGACATACATTGTGCTTTTTTGGGGGCGTCAAAAACATATGGAACCAACAAATTAAATCACGTGAATGATAACCCTTTAGTGCATGATTTTTTGAATTTTTAAACTAAATCTTTAAGACGTATTTTTGTGAATACAATACGGAAGAAATAACCAAAAAAATATTAAACGAGACCAAAGAAAATATATCTCATAATCTTGCACGTATTCAACATAAATATAATTAGGTCTGATTTATCAATAATTCACATTAATTGTATAACTATTATTTTAGTGCAATTGGAATACCCTGAGAATGATTCTTAAATTATATTTCTTGAAAAAAAAACACAGAAAATAAATATTATGAAGTTGACCTGCGGGTAGAAAAATATGGCTTAAGGGGTTAACTCACAGAAAGCCAGGAAAAGCATGTTTTAACCTGTCCATGGTTGTCAAAATTTTCTCATTACCTTAAGTGAATGTTGTTTCATACCTGAATCACAAATTATCTCTCTTAAAAGTTTTGTTGCATGTATGCTACACAATGTACTAAAGGGTTAACAACAACAGATACAATCGCCATTTAACGCAAAGTCTCCGATTGTGGAAAACATTCGAATCCCTTAATAATATATTGCAATCAATGTTTTTGTCATTAAGATTATTAATTTTTTTATTATATATTTATTCGAAATTGTTAGCCCGTTGATCGTTACAGTTGAGTATGAAAAGGCATGTTTATGTTTTCTCACTACTTGTACACTCTGATTCCAATGAAGACTAGACTCTAGGGATAAAGAAATGAGACTGTACTGCTGTTACCAGCAAATATTGAATCGCCAGCGAGCGGAGCTACGTCTGTACTTGTACGATCCATTCTCACAGTGAAGAATTGACTCACCCATAAGATTTTTTTTTTGGTGTAGACAGGCTATGTATAGGGTAATCCACATAGTGGCAACTCCCCTCTTATAGCATAGGAAAGGGATTTGAAAGGGAGGATGCGGAAGGGTACCTGATGCAGGTTTTTCTAGGGTTTTCCCTGCATTTCTTTAGGCGAATGCCAGGTAGGATCCTTAAAAAATAGCCCGGGGGCCCTAGTAACCCTTGGCTACCTTCCTCTACCCTTCCGCATCCCGCCTTTCAAATCCCTTCCTATGTTATTAAAGGGGAGTTGCCCAACGTGGATTACCCTCATGTAGCCTGTAGCCCTAAAAAAAAAGTGTTGCCTTAACTAAATTCCATCCGGTTCCATGCGGCTTAAAAATTCTCCCGATACTTTTAGAGCGTGAAAAATACTCCAGGTACCTTAAGCGAGTACAAAATATTACTGTTTATTTGCCAGTTGCCTGTCGTAAGTAACTGTGAGTTTTATTCTAGCAATTAAAAAGTTTCTTGAAAAACGTTGTCAGTATGGCGGGATTGCATTCTTTGCACTTCGAGGCGACGACAAGCAGCAAAGCGCTGAACTACTTTCTATAAAATTTATACCACCAAGAATTACCACAACACATAATTATAAGCACGTGAAAACAGCCCATCACATACAATTTTAGAACAGAAAAACAGTAATTTTACGACGTTTTCTCTGCCATAATCAGACCTCCAAAGAAAATTATTACTGATGAGCAGGATGATGACACATAAAGTAACCAAATAACTTAATCACAAAGTAAGGGGTCAGAGATTCTACTCAATACATTCTTGTCACTTCGTGCATTTGAAGTTAACTTATTAATTCTAATGTTTATAATTTCAGAGATGATTCTAATATCAAAATTAGGTTCATCTTTGAGTATTTTAACAATAGTTCAGCCAAAATTATGATTAAAATTGTTGCTATGTGCAGAGGTAGTTTAAAATTGTATGTATGTTCCTTAATCCTACTTTTTAATTCACGTTTGGTTTGGCGTATGTATTAAGTTTCATCCTATTTTAAAAACCACAAAATAGATGTCTGCTGGTTCCAAAGGGTCTTCACCATTCTTAATTCTTCACTTTAATTGCATAAGATGTGATTCGAAAACGGCGGACTAGGAAGGACAGGGTCCCCGGGATATGGTTTAAGGATTCTGCCCTGATTTAGCCTAAATGTTGCAGGACAAATCCTAGAAAACCTGATCAGGTTGGAAGAGGGAGTGGAACGCAGCATTTCCTTCTCCGTGCCTCGACGAGTTTTTTCTTATTCTCTACATGAGGGTAATCCAAGTAGTGTCAACTCCACTTATTGATGTTTTTCCGACAGGTTACTTTCGCGAAAGTTGGATTTTTATTAAATAAAGAATATTATTAATATTTTAGAACACTTAATATATGATTTATCTTATAATACATTATTATTACTGTAAATTAAGTTACTCATTAATGCGTGAATATTGTTGACGCGAAAACATTCTTCCCGCAAATGTGTGTCGGGATTTTGTACTAGACCCCTCCGCGGTGGCGTCATATAACCTGTTTTAATAATGACGTGTTTTCACGTGACTTTTAGTGTGGAATTATTGTTCTCTCTCATTGATACTTATTTGATTGAATAAGATTATTTATATGAATAAGAAAGATAACCAATTCAGACAAAAAAGTGATAATATAAATACCACACAACGTTTGTGGGATCTTTGACCCTTTCGTAATGTGCTAAGAAGAGCCTAGAGCGAAACAACTGTACTTGTCAGTTGACAAAATCAAAAGCGACGAAAATTCAACGACAATGGGAGAGCCGAAGGGTTAGCGTAACAATAAGGGAGCAACCACGATGGGAAAACATAAGGTTTAGCCTAACAATAAGGGATAATATCAATTATTGAGTTTAATAGTTTATACATTAATAGCTGTGATGTTTGTTTTAATGTGAAACATCTCTGAAAAGAGTCTGCAATTGTTCCTGGTGTCAATGTCTAAAATCTTAGCATTTTGCCAATCAAAAGTATGTTTAGAACTGATTATATGTTTGGATACTACAGATTGTTTATCAATGGGAAGTTTGACATTAGATATATGTTCCTTGATATGTGTATTAAGGGAACGTTTAGATTGCCCTATGTAGCAGGAATTACAATTAGAGCAAGAGATTTTGTAAACTACACAATGGTTGTTGTAGGTGTCAAGTGGGTCCTTGTGGTTTTTAATCAAGTAGGAAAGGGTATTAGTGGATCTGTAAATGATGAATATTTGATATTTTTTGAACATTTGGATACATTTGTGATGTAGAAATTTGTAATAAGTGAGTTCGAGAAAAAATTGGCCTTAGGTGTTTGGGGACGATTGACAGTTTTTCAATCAGACGTCAAGTTTTTCATTTTTTACATTTATGATATTACTAGTTAATTATTCTTCTAGTTAGTACCCATAGCAACGTCTTCGAAGTGGTAAGTCTTGTCGGGACAAAACTTATTGCCGCTGGGCAGAGCCTTCGACACAAAATTTTGTGCCGCCTCTCGACTCAGAACATATCCAGCACCTCCGCTCATGAAACCATCTTTGTTGTGGTTCTTGAATCTCAGCCCCAAAAATAGAGACTCCGAGGCGTTTAGAGGCTTAAGGTAGGAACGTAAATTTTCCATCACAACGAACCTGAAAATGAATTCCAAATGTTCACATTTAGATATTTATACCAATCTCTCATTAAATTCATATAATAAACCCCGAGAGAAACCGACAAAAGAAAGTCGTATCATTCTATTGGTAATGAATTGAGTATGAGGTAATTAATTATTTCAGACAGTGATGCTTGCGTGATGGTTCATTTTGTATATAATTATTGTCAATAACTATGCAAAGAACAGATATAAGTTGTAACTGAGAAATATGGGAGAAATAAGATTAGAAGAGCATGACTAAGGAAAATAGAGAAACTATGCTGCTCAAATGAGAGACAATATTTTCATAATCTTACTTTCATCAATATTCGTAATTTCTGATTCATGTCTTTTACTTTCTTTAAATATTCTATCTCATTTTGTATTATAGGCAGGAAACATCAAAACTGAATAGTTAAATAACTATAATTATCACGATAGAATTATAGGTATTCTCCTAGTAATTAATATTTCGGACACACAACGATAAAATAGTAGTACTAATAAATAAATTAAAATTTGTGTGTTTTTGTGACAGCTACTACACTCGTAACTGAAAAATTGACAGCATTTTTGTTCAATCACTTTGTACAAGCAAACTAAATGGCCCTTCGACACCACACGATTTAAGTATGCTTTAACAAGTATCAGTTTGGGCTTGGACTATGCTGAGCTATGTCGACGATACACTTACTTTGGATGTTTCTTGCCTTGTCTCCAAAAGGAAAACGCGAAAGAAGAAACGAGACATGTAGTGTCTTGTTTATGAAAATATAAAAGTATTCCCATATTAATTTAAGTTAATTGAAGATATATCCGCATCATTATCCCATAATTAATGAAGAAACATATATGTATACCTTTCTTCAATGGTAAGACCTTCAAATTAAAAAGAAAGATACAATAAAGAGAGAAGTTATAACTCCCCATGCAGCAACATTGTGATTTCTCGCGACCCAGTTTTTTTTTCTGGCGCTATGTTGTGTGAGGACGTGGCATGAGCGGACAATGAGCGTAAAGATGACCCGATTCTCCCTTCCTGAGCGATGGGCGAGCTGTTAGAAATTTTATAAATAGTAACTTTTTCCTAAAATGAGAAATAGTTAAGAAATTAAGTTATGTCAGAGAAATGGTCAGAACGAAAACACACGAAGCATTTAAATAATCTGAAATAAAAAGTAAAACACTTTTCGGTCCTGACTTGAAACTTAAACAACCATAAAACAAAACTATTAATTTATAGATGTAAGAAAACAATTTATCGTAGATTGTAACAACTTAAGTAGAACATTTCAGAAACTTATCTGGATTTATAATTTCCATCTGTATACAAAATATGGAAACTGTTCCAATTGATATGATTGATAGAATAAATATGCACAGCAATGATAAATTAAGATAAGAAAATATAATCAGTTATATTTATCTAACTTCTATATAAATGAAAACATAACCTTTTTTGTTAGAAATTTATTATGTACTAAATGGGTGCCCGGTGATGCCCGCGCACCTCTTTATATAACACGAAAAAGTATTTTATTCTATATTAATCTTTACTCAAGATGTAATATAACCTAAATCTAAATGTTCCTAGCTCCTATAAAATACGATGAATTTAATTGCATCAATCCCAACAAACATACCTCCGAATTTCTTGACAAATAGAATAATTAAATATACTCATTGAGTATTAAAGGATATAATTGTCCCTCAGTCTTCAGACATTACGAAAGATTAAATTGATGAAATTGTTAGCTATATTCACAATATAAACAAATGGTCGCCATATTAGAGTCACTAATACGGCACGAAAATTACCTTACATTTTCCGCAAGGATCGTAAAGTATTTCATATTGTTTTTTTTATAATTCGATGGAGAACAGCTGGATATTATTATACTTTTTATTCAATCAAAATAGTTCTGCTTTACTTCTTTACGAAATAAGTTACCATTTTGTTGTTGCGGAGTAACGTCTCTGTCGTGTGTGCTGTGACGTCATAATTTCTTAACGCGAAGTAATTTAACACAAAATGATCACATTTTTGAATTATAATTCTTTCCACCTTTATGCCCCCACAGTACCGTTTCTCGTCTTTTGAAGAATATGTGTACCAAATTTTGTTACAATATGTCCACGCGTTTAAATACATGTATGGAGATAAACGTAAATACATACATACATACAAATATATATCCTTTTTTCTTGTATAGAAGATTAAATATATCAATTATAAAAAATTATAATAGAACAAACATTAAAATAATCACAACGCTACATCCCTAATTTATTGGGACCTCTTCAGGTGTTGTTAAAGTTAATTAAATAATTTAATTTCAAAAAGATTCAAAGAAACAAAATTTTACAAAAATGATCTACGAACGTACTTCAGCTTAGTCTTATGTAACTATTATACACAGAAGATGAAATCAATAAAAAATTGGATATACCGAAACATATGGCCAATCAATTATACAACATAGGATCACCAATGAAAAAATGTCCCGAGATTGAATCTTAACACGGAAAAAGTATTACAAGAATTAACTTATCTTCAATTCAGTATTACAATTACAAGTCGTCAATTGGAAGTTGCAAAAATCCTGAAGATCTTAAAACCGGGAAAAAACACAAATGACGTTGCATCATACCAGCTCTTCTTTCAATTTTATCAGTACCAATGGAACCTTTAGAATTAAATGCGAATAACAACACGTTAAGCTTTGCCCAAAACTATTAGATGTTCCACAGAGACTTGTTAACCTAACAATATATTCTTTATACACCCAATATTTACAAGAAACCGTCAAATAAGTATCGCTACATATATTGACGATATATCAATATTAGCATCACATGAAGATCCGCCACATTGGGTCTGAGCCTCTGACACAAATATTAAGGGTGGGCAAAAATTTCTGAGTAAAGTATTACTAAACATAGTAAATGCTCCACGGTATATACCGATATCAATAGTCACCTCCGGATTCCAACAATTAAAGAAGAAATAAGAAGGTATACGGGGAAGCATGTACCGTATATGCGTTTCACCTCTACGACAACCCATTGGTGCACCCACAATCGACACCTTGTCTGAAGATTGAAACGAAGAGAAACATCTGAGATTTTGTAATGAGCTGTGTGTAAAAGCACAGCACAGTGCGAGAGTAAAGTGTATACGGAACCAGAAAAATGTAGAAGATGGCACTGGAAATACAGTAGTCATCAAGTATATAGTTTAAGATTTGTAAGACGGAAATTAATATTTAACCTTTACACACTCCTTTTAATTGTTAGAACTTTACATGGCTAGTACACTTAATCAAAAAAACAAAACAACTAGGTGCAAAATTTAACTAAATGTATTGGAATCGGAGTAGAAAATCTGCATTATTGACTGCCAATAGGCTCTGTTATATAAAACCATCTTAAAAACTATCCTGACATATTTACATCACACTGGGGAACTGCAATTTTACGTATTATAGACTTAATAAATGTTTATCAAACGCATGCTCCCAACAAATAGGAAAATTCTGTAATAAATACAATGCCAGGGTTTCAACGCACCCCAACCAACTTGCAGGATGAAGATGAACCAAGAAGACGGAGAAGGTTCACAGCTGAAGATCTTCCTTACAGTTTGAACTGAAAGAGACTTTCAGTCATATTAAAAATTCAAGAAATGTTTTGTGTATACAAACATATAATATACCTATTACACTTGGTATATCTCGAGAGAATGTTCAAGACATGCATAACTTAGTATTGGTTATTTCAGCACTAAGTTAAGTATTAATACAGAAGGTAATACAAACCGTACATAAACAATTCAAAATAATAATATTGAATATTACAATTGAATTAAGAGGAATTGGGAGCAGCAGACTACAAGAAAGACAATAGTCTTCCGGAAGAAATAAATACTTTAAGTATACAAAATTTATTTATATAGTTGTAAATATCTGTTAATTAATGGAGCATATTACTCAGTGAAAGAATTCGTAGATATGAAGAAAAGATTAGATTCTCTTTAATAAAATAGTTTGCTGGCATCCTATTAAGTTACGTTATTATTTTACGATTGTAATATTCTAGAATTTAACTACTGACTTATTTTCTTTTTCATGTTCGACGGGAATCGATGTCCGATTTTCTACTGGAAACTCCGTCGAATGCAAATTGAAGATGGGTTGAAACACTTATCATTTCTTTCGTTATTAATTACTGTTATATTAATATATTTAACGTAGTTTTAAATCATATATTTTTTGGTAAAGTACAATGATTGTTTTTTAAACTTTGTATTTGTAATAATTATTCTTTTCATGTAATCTTATATTATGACGTATCCTATTTCCTCGACCGAGGACTAATGGAATTAATAATAAATCTAAAATTTAATGCCACTCATCGATATCCCCTCAAAATCATCAATTGTCTCAAAGCTCTCGTACAACACTGAAATGTTTAATAAACATGGAACAACAGCAATGGCGGCTCGTGGGCGGTGGATGCAGAACTGTCACTGCCCCCCCCCCCCACCCGCCACAGGAATTTCTGTTACACAATATCTTTATTTTATTGAAAAAAGTATTTATAATCCGCGGTAAGCTTTCGGTGTAGACTCCGTTGTGATTCAGTTGAGCGTCATAATAATCTGTTTCAAAATAATATGGACACACTTTCTAAAATTATAAACTGCATAAAATTCTGTGACTTTCATGAATTCGCTTTAAGGGGACATGATGAACGTCAAGAGTCAGAAAATGAAGATGTGTTCTTGGGGCTCATTAAATACACCCTCTTGAAATAGCATCTTGGGAATGACTCATTTTTTAAAGGAACCTCGAAACCCATCCAAAACGAGTTAGTGCAATGCATGCTTCAAGTTATCAAAGAAGATATAATGGAAGAAATTAACGCTGCGGAATTTGTATCACTAATGGCTGATGAGACTACTGTCTTGTCTTTAGATATTGCAATGCAGATGGGTGTTCCGTTGTAAGATTCTGGGGATTCTTTAACCCTAGTGACCAAAATTAAAACTCTATAAAAGAATGCATCATTGCTTTGCTCAGGCAGACCTTGAAAAAGGGAAATAAAATTATGAGGCAAAGCTACGCAGCTGTTATGAGTGGAGCTAAGAATGGAGCAAGTGAGGGAACTATATCCTATTGCTCATTTCGTTCATTGTTTTGCCCATCAAGTAAATCTGGTAATGGAGAGAGCTACCAGACAAAACACAAAAACCAGAATATTCTTTTCTAATCTTCCTGCGATTACAGGCTTTTCCTTCTCGCGTTCCACAATGAACACCGGTTTTAAATTCGTGTGTCACCAAACAGATACTTTAATACCAATTAAACAGGCTATTAACTGTTTTAAATATAATTTAATTGCTGGCGGTACGGGTACTTAAAGACGACAATCGCAGCGGGTCTTTCTTTGTTAACAAAGAGTGGAGACCGCGCGATTAGAGAACTCGGTGTGCGTCGAGTCTGGGTTGAGCCTGGGTCGAGAAAGGATACATAAAAGAGTGTGCGAGAGATACAACACAGTAAAGTTTGCTAATCTAAAAGCATGAATAGGGCTGTTCAGGAAGTCTAACGGCGAGATATAATAGTTTACATAAAACGCAAGTAAACAGTTTTGACGGAGAGACTCATAAAATTGCATTTGAGAAGCAGAAGTTTTGCTTCACAAACTGAACTAATTTTCGCATATAGAGACTTCAAGGAGATCTACGTCCGAGGGCTGACTGAGGGGGCGGCTAATCCAGGTTCCAGGATAGCAGAGATCGAGAGTAACGAACGCGTGTGTTCAAAATCTAAAGTGTAGAATCAGTGAATAATGGCCTGTTTGGTGGGTGTTGACTTCAAGATACAAGAGTCCGAACTGGTACCAGTAACACTGTTGTGAGTACAAAACAATTATTAATAGCTGTAAACGATAATTAAAGGGTATGGTCAGATTTCGTTAACGTTTTTCTTTTCATTCGTTTTATTTTATTTTTGTATTTAATATTGTATTCCGTTAACTTCAATGAGTTTAAATTGTTAATGTTTTAGTTCATTGTATAGAGAAACATCAAACCCAGTGATGACCCTGAGATAAAGAGAAATTCGACGTCGCTGATTGCAAAAATATAAGGTTGTATTTTCATAGAACGCCACGAATTAATGAAATAAAATTGAAATATTTGTTTGTTAAATTGATGGAAAGCAGGGTTTATAATGTGTAATTATCAACAATAAATTTTTAAATACATAATAATTTTGTTAATTATTCCTATTAATTAAGACCACCTTTTTAATCTTTACATAAATTGGCTTCCTAAACGTGGGGATAATTTAATTAAATCTTCTTGTTAATCATTACAATACCAATTGGTGGATAAAATAGGTGGACCTTTAAATCTAGGGCCTTCAATGTAGTGCACAAGAAGCAGGAAGCTCTAAATGAGTGTTTCGAGATTTTTTCCTGAATTTGCGACTTCAAGTAATGCAACCATTGATGAAGCATCAGCGTATTTGGGCTGTCTTCAAAATAACGTTAAATTTATTTCATTTAAACATGACCCATGTAGTCATTTTATATAGCCAGTTGCAAATTGATGCAGTCAAAGTTCAAACATATGTGAGTGCATTCACAGCTGAAATAAAAAAAAACAGTCTGTAGGACCATTTGATATGGAAATCTGTATAATAAAAAAGGATGTATGTATTTACGTTAATACGTCTTTATACAAATTTCAACTCTTGGACATATTGCAATAAAACTGGGTACAGATATATTCTTAAAAACACGGGAAACTGTACTGTGTGGTGAGAAACCCCTAGCATAACTAGGGAAAAAATTATAATTGAAAAACGTGATACGTTTGTCTTATATTACTACGCGCCAAGAGACCTTGACGTCACGAGACGGAGACGTTACTACGCGACGAACAAAGGAAATAGTTCATTTTTCCGGTAATGAAATAAAGTAGAAATATTTTCACTGAATAAGGAGTATAATTTTATCCAATAATACTCCATCGAATGATGATAAACGGCAATATGAAATATTTTATGAACCTTGCGGAAAATGTAAGTTAATTTTCGTGCAATATTAGTGACTCCAATATTGTTTACAATATTTGTTTACATTGTGAATTTAGCTAACAATTTCATCTTTCGTAATGTCTGAAGACTCAAGGAGTATATTTAAGTATTCTATTCGTAAATAAATTCGGAATGTTTTTGGGATCGATGCAATAAAATTCAATGTATTTTCTAACTGCACTAATGCACTATCGGTTGAAAGTATATACGGAACCAGGAAAAGTTAGATTTAGGTTAAATCACTTCCTGACTAAAGATTAATATAGATTTAAATACTTTTTCGGTTTTATATCAATAAGTACACGGGCAACGTCGGGCAACCGGCTAGTAGGAAATAAAAGGAGGAATATTTCAAATACTGAGTCAAGAACTGTTTCCGTCATGAAAGTATGCGATATAATTCTCAGCCAACTAAACGTGCGCTTTCAATCCTCAGACCATTAGCGTATATCGCCACTGCTGCAGAAATCAAATTTAGATATTTTAAAGGCACCTTTCCAGAAGAAGGTTTTAAAAAATGCACTAACTTTTTTCCTATTTTTTTATAAGGAAAACTACATACCTAATTGTAATTTATACAAGAGAAAAATCTTCAAGGTGCCGTAAATATTTTCCAATACCTTACAAGTAACAACCTAATGAAAATTTTTGCGAATAGCCGTAACTCATAACTCTGCCTCTAACAACAAGAGAACCAGAACGTTGCTTCTCTTCCCTAAAAAGGGTCAAGTCCTTTCTAAGAAACACTATAGGAGAAAATTGCTTAACTTGCTATGTTATCCGTAGAAAAGGAAATGGTGGAAAATATATCACGATTCAACGTTAGAGTAATAGATTAATTTGCTCTATGGAAGAACCTCCGCATGGATATAGAACAATAATTATTTTATTACCTTCTTGAGAAAGAAACAAACGCCATTTCCACTATGATACAAGGAAAAATTATCTAAGGGGAATAGGAGCAACCAGTACACACGGCAATGGACAACGTGCGTTTGTAAAATTGATTCTGAATGTCGAATGCCACCTTAGTTTTTCAAAGTTTCAGTCTAAAACACGAGGGTTCTTTCTGACCAGTATTCTTGGCGTATTTTCGCGGACACAAAGCGCTCCGAGATTACCCCAATCTTCTCCTCCGAGATTGGGACGTTATGCACTCCGTAGATTACACTCCAGTCGTTGGACGAACTGAAATGTGAGCGCAGTATCTTGGCGAATGCCTTTACTACTACACTTTGGTTCGTGTGGCACGGAGAGGTAGAGATCATAATATGTTTCTAATTCCGTTTTTTGATAGCTTTATGAAAGTATGTAAGATTGTTAGTGATCTTTAAGTCATAGCTAACTTGCGCCAATATAATATTCCAGCATATAGTAATTCCTGGTACTCCTAAGCACATAAAATATTCGAAATTTGATGCAGACGTTTGCCTAAAAATTATACATTTCCCATTTATTTGATAAAATGTAAGATCCAACAGTAAAATATTTAATGGAAAACTTTGAAACCTATGCCAGTGCATGGAAGCTTTTATAACGATGCCAACAAAACCAACGTTCTGGATGTAGTATCAGCTTTCATCGTTGGCCTTCTGCTTTGTCGATTGCCACAGTGAACGCGAGATCGGACGGGGATTCAGTGATTACAACTGAAAAAGCACAAATCCACCGATTATTAAGTCAATGCATCGCCGAATCTTCGTGGCTCAGAAGACTCATCGACGATTTACCGGATATCCATTCCTTTCACCAGCTGAGGTCGATGAAAACTTTGATAAATTCATTGAACGCTTCATACTAGAAGCGCTTTGGTTGAGTACATGTATTTTAATATTATAAATACATAAATAAATGAACCTGAGTCACAAAATTTTGTTTTATTAACAAAAATTTAATTGTTCCGTCGTTTCGTCCTTTTTTAATGAACCTCTTCAGGTTTAATAATCTTATATATATTGTAATGATTTAATAATTAAAAAAATTAAGGCAATTGATCTTTAAATTTAAACGAAATTAATTTAAATGATTTACCAAATTTTACAAAACAATTGATTTATTTCAAGTAAGATTTTATTACAAAATTTCTAGATTTTATATTACAATTTCTCTGCTCTCATCTCAGGGTCATTTATTTTGGGCCTTCTAAATAAAGAACCAGACTTTACAATTATTATGAAAGAATCAAATTCCTCTACAACTTAAAATGATCAAAAAACGGACATGAAATGAAGTAAAACAAATAAATCAGACGTGAAACGAAATAAAACAAATAAATCACACGTGAAACGAAATAAAACAAATAAATCAAACGTGAAACGAAATCTGACGATTCTATCTTTAGTTAGCGTTTACAATTAATGAATTTTCAATTAAACTTACTGTTTTGTTGGTACCTGGGCAATCAATTTATACCTTGTTTTGGAACACTTGCACACACTTAATTTTTACAACAGGCTTTATTTTTCACAGAATTTAACACTGCACTTGATAATTTTGCAAATTGTCTGTAACTCGAACGCTGCTCTGCTCCGCAACAATTTCGACAATTCGATCACGGTCCAACTCCTTCCCGTTGATTTTGATAAAGTTCAGTCAAGACGAAACGGCTACTGCTTTGCAATATTTACTTAAGAAAAAATTTGATGAATATTTTACTTTATTGCTGCTCTATATTCTCCAATACTTTTTATAATGCATTAACAGGAGTAGTCACTGCTCGCTTTTAACTTTATTTCAATTTCAAACCGCGATCTTTCCTCGAAGCAAATCTGTCCGTTACTGGCGTTTGGTCTGCAACTTTTGGTGTGCATTCGCTAATAATGGCTCGACCTTACATTGTTCCTTTTGATATATTTTCGCCGATAAAAATTCATTATAATTTCCAATTATCAAAATGCTAATGGCATCTAATTATTATTACGATATATTACTATATATATATATATATATATATATATATATATATTGTAATAACCAAATGGTTGGCTTTAATTAATTGAAAAACTTATTAACAATTAACAACCAAAAAATATTTATTTCATTTTGTGGCAATAAAAGATTTGAGATCTGTCCTCTCAGGGCCTTTACTGGGTTTGATAATGAACACAAAAAAAATGATTTAAAATCTTATTAACAAAACAGTTCACAATTTACCTAAACAATATGTTGATAGAATGAAAGAAATAAAAAAGTAAAGAAATTAACTTTGATTGCAAATTAAAAGAGAACGAAATCTGACTTTAACCTTTAATTTGCGTTTACAATATTATTCAAAATTATGTTACTTACGGACCGTCGGTCTGGTACCAGAACAATCAATTTTACCTCGTTCGGACACTTTTACACTCTTTAATTATTTAATATCAGGCCTTGGTTTTCACTGATTCTACACTTCACTTTAAAATTTGTCAACATTGGCTGTATTCCGTTGATTGCTCCGCTCCACAATAAGTTCCCAATGTTATTCCGCAACAATTCCCCCACGAAGATTGTACAATGTTCTATTTTGACGAAACTGGTATTACTTTACAATATTCACGTTTCAATACGTCGGTGAATGTTTTACTCTGCTCAATTTTATAAAGACCGTTCTTTGCAACGTTTTCACCGTCGGCCGCTTCTATTCTCCAATGATTCACCAACTTTATTATACTATGCTCGACGATGTCTGACCTCTGTACAATCCAGACCACAATGACCAAATAACTATCCTAGTGCTCTCGAGTTTGAGTGCGCATACGCCATTTTTTTGGCCTTTCGACAAAGCAAGCGATCTCGCTTCTCCATTGCTGCTTTGTACGATCAGACCGCTATAATGGATTTATCAAACAATTCAAATTTTATGTCCAAACAATTAATGACCTAATTAACTATTGCTACAATATATATATATATATATATATATATATATATATATATATATATATATATATATATAGTGCAAAAAGTGGGTGCAAGGTTAATCTATAATAGTGGTAGTTTGTTGTATTTTGTATTTGGCTCAGCTTACAAACTGCTTTACATCACGAGACTTTTTCCGATTTACGTTTTAGACCTATTTTAAAATCCTGTAGCGTGGAGTTTCTATTACGTAGCGCCGTTAAGAACGAGGAAAAACCTCCTGTGGTTGTCATAGAACCCTTATCAGTCACTGTGTTGACTTTAGCGTTATTCGATAAGAGTTCCGTTGCCGATAGGGGAATATTCTGAGGTCTAATGACGGTCGCCATCGTGGTTGAAGCAGTTGGCCGCTTATGGACGGATGATTCTGGAACGACATTAGCTTCTTAATTAAGGACTGTTGTGGTCGCCGCGAGACAAGAATAATTGTTAGTCTTGTAGGAGGACATGTTTAGAGTGAGCGAGGTTAATTAAACAGAGTTGTATGCACGAATCTTTGCAATACTCATTACATCGTATACTTGAATTTTGTGACAGTCTGGTCAACATTTTTGTATCAGGCAGGTCTAACTTTTGGACTCTCTTCTTTAACATTCTTGTGGTCTCCGCTTCAGGTAAAATTCGTGAGCGACGATGACTGGCTCCATCACGATCGCAGGTGTTAGTGACGTGACAAACGTGTTTGTCGCATTCTCTCACAATAGACATCAAGTGGTAATGCCGTTTCCGCACATACTGTGCACCGCCACCTAGAAGAAAATAATCGAGGTGTGTCATGTTCCCATCTCTGATCAAAGTATCTGCGACGCCACCGAATCAACTCGGCTCACGAGTCCATGTAGTAAGAAATACATTGAAAACTCGATTTAAAGGACGGCGAAACAGGAAATCTTTGCCCCTGTCGATAAACGTGTTAATTTTTGACGGTATTGTTAAAATTCTCTCAACAACGGCTTCAATCTAGGCCACCCATGATGCTCATCTCTGTTGCATCCCCATATCAGTGTCGTTTTTTTCATTCAACATAAACAACTTATACAGAAGCCTTAATTTTTGGAACCAAGATAAAAAAGTTGTTCATAGAACTAGGATTAAGTATACCAAAAAGTGATAGTTGTATATTCCCAAACTCAACACCATGTAGGTATCAACCAATACTAGTACACAAATCTCTTATGGACTACAAAACGGCTAAGGACAAACTAGCAGGATGTAACTCAGTAATAAACAACATTCTAAGGAAATAAACCAAGCTAGACCAAGCTCAACCTATACCGATGCATCCTAGAACGGGATGCCTACACGTTCAGCCTAGGAAGTAGAAACTGTTGAAGCTCGATTGCATCAATCTGTACGGCCAGTGTATAAGCCATAAAAATGACACTAAAATTCGCTGAAGAACAATGAATTAAAAACGTAGCCATCTTAAGTGATTCCATGGACGGATTAAATAAAATTGTGGATTATTAGCACATATCAATGAGCTTAGGAAAAATAAATAGGCATTCCCTTGACGGGAGATCAGGAAGGACAAAACGAAGCTAGTGTGGATACAGGCGCATAATCTAATATGGGGAAGGCATATTGTTGATACTGTGGCGAAATATGCATTAAGAGACTGCATGCAAGTAAACAAAATAAGAATATACTATCTGGATCTAGCGGCGGCAGCTGATAGGTTTATTGAGAGAAAATGGAAGAATACAAGGAATTTAAGTCACGAAGACATTTCGTGATAAAATGGGAAGTATGAAGTGCCCTATAGTTCGCAACAGACTAAATAGAAGACAAGAAGTCGTCTTAGCGAGGGTTCGTACAAAGCATACTCGACTTACGCATTCCCCCTATTCTTTGCAGGATTACCCCGCCCTGATGTTCAGGATGCAATGAGATATTGTCCATGATACACATCCAGTTCCAGTGTCCGAAATTTTCCGGTGAGAGAAAGGATACATTGCCAATAGAATACCAAACTTATCGATATCATCCGCAGCTATGCGGTTTTTTTTAGAGATGATGTGGAAAGGTTGAGCAAGAAAACCAAGGGTTGACTAGGGCCCCCGGACTATGGTTTAAGGATCAGAATCAGCAATTCGCCTAAAAGTGATGCAGAAAAATCCGTATAAATCCTGCACCAGGTAGGTCAGGCATTTGGTACTTGTCACACACCTTTCCGACGGTGGGAGTGGTGTTTGCTGTTGGGTCGCACCTTTCCCTTCTCCGTGCCTTGACTAATTTAGGAGGCAGATGGCCGACTATTCCAATAGGAATAGCGAACAACACATGTCCCATGTCTAGCACCGAACCTGTAACGTATGCACACCGTCACGACTTTTCGCAAGATACTCAAAACTTACTCTCATAGAACGCTCGAATGTTATTCGTCAACTATGAACTCGAAAATAAATTTAGAGGACGGCCAGCTAAACAAATCCATTCTCGCAACACTTTCACGTATGTATTCAGCTCGATAACCGTAAACAACGTAATGCTACGTGCTAAGCCAATTAATATTAGACAAGAAAAGTGTGTTTAAGTGTAACGTACGGAGCAAAAAATAAGTTTCATACACAACCACCGTTCTCAGGAATCCAGGCCCAAACATAAATTTACATAACTACGCAAGGAACGTTCGAGATGTTTAACCAAATGCATCATTCTCGGAGGAAACAAATCATCGTTTCGGTATCTGTGCTTTGATATTATGTAACGCATGTATTATTACAAAAATTAAATTATTTATCCAATCTGGACTACCACCTGGTGTTGGTGTCGATTGCTAATACATAGCCAAAGCCACCACAGATCCCACAGTACACAAATAGAATATGAATTAATGCCCCCGAAACCAAGGCACTATCGGTAGCGTCAAACCTCAAAACTCATTGAAGCACATAAGCGGATAAAAATAAACCTCTATTCGAAAATAATTATTCAAAGTCCGTCGCTGGACAGATTTAGAAAAGACGTAATTAAGACGGTGAATTAAGAATGATTAAGATTAGTAATTTATTATAATGAATGACGATGCTTTACGACAACCTGTACGGGAACTATGATAATTATTGGAGGTATGGTGGAATGACTTACGTGTCGTCGTCAGCTTTGAGGATCCAGTCAACCTGTTCCAGGTATCCGTTGTTGACAATGTGCCTGAAAGCACCACGGGTTTTATCCCATAGGAAATTTCGTCCCTCGGTGACATTCAGAGATACGATTGGTAACCGATCATCTGCAGAGAAATTACGTTAATTACGCAGTTAAACTTTAATAATAATTTTATTCTCATACGGAAGTGTTTTGAAATTTCTTGTACTGAATTCATATCAGTACATGATCGAGTAAGATTTTTAAATAAATATTAACAAACGGAATTGCTTACAAAAATTAATGATGTAAACGGTTTGAATTTTCATTAAGCTTTGAAAATTTTCTTGAACTCAAAACTATAACAATATGAAATAATTCGAAATAAACTTTTAGAGACCGTTGTGCCTGGGAATGACGAAAGCTGGAAAATGTACCGAGTTGGCAGGCGTCGAAAGAACGTGAACAAAAAGTAAGGTGAATTTATTTATAAAATATAAATTCTTTATTTATTCTACCAAATAAATTTCATCCCCTTCAAAGTAATCCCCGTCCAATAAAACGCACTTTTTCCAACGCATTTTCCAGTCCTCGAAACAGTCGGAATAGTCTTTTTCCGGTATAGCCTTCAAGGCCTTCTTCGATTCGGTTTTTATCTCCTCAATCGTGTCAAAACGGCGTACCCGCATTGGCCTTTTCAGTTTGCTGAATAGCCAGAAGTCGCACGGAGCCAAATCAGACGAATACGGTGGTTGCGGAACGATATGAGTCGCGAAGAACCAATGCAGTATGACATGGTGCATTATCGTGATGAAGGAACCAAGAGTTGTTCGCCCATAATTCCAGCCGTTTAAGACGAATAGCTTCACGCAAACGACGCACAACGCTCAAATAATTTTCTTTGTTGACAGTTTGGCCCGGCGAAAGGAATTCATAGTGCACCACACCACGATAACCAAAGAAAACTGTTAACATGACCTTGATTTTCGGTCTTGCTTCACCTCTTGCACGATATTCGCTGAATTGGTCGATGGTTTCAGGGTCGTATGCGTAAATCCAAGTCTCGTCTCCAGTAATGATGCATTTCAAGTGGTCCTGATAGTCAGACAGCAAAGTTTCACACAAATCAACGCGACGCTTTTTTTTCCAAAAAATTTAGTGATTTTGGCACCAATCAAGACTTGACGCGTTTGATACACAAAACATTCTTCAAAATGGTTTGGGCTGAGCCAAATGATATTCCAACACTATCAGCAAGATCTCTAATTGTCCATCGACGTTTTTCAAGCACCAAATCTTTGATCTTTTGGACATGGCCTTCGTCGGTAGACGTTGATGGTCGTCCAGAGCGCGATTCGTCTTCAACACGTTCTCGGCCCTCTTTGAACTCGTTGTACCACTTGTACAAAAAAAACGTTTTTTTGTGCCATAGTTTGATCACCAAACGCCTTCCGCAACATTTTCAACGTGTCCGCACAAGAATATTCTTCCGCAAACAAAATTTGATGCAAGTTCTTTGCTCAAAAAAACACCCATTGCAAAAATTAACAACTTCACTTTTGGTTGTTTACAAAAACACGTGTAAGTCGGAGATAATTAAACCTTTTAACAAACAGACGCTAGGTAAATATTATAGACAGTCCTACCAACCTAGGAAAAAATTTACCTGCCTTCCTAATACCCGGGAGTTTTAAATGACAATTTCACCTTACTTTTTGATCACAGTGGTATGTATGGAAGTTGGCTGACGGAGCTTGTAATATTATAGAATCCAGTAACTTTTAGAAGTTTGTTGAGTGAAATTGAATTTAGAGTTTTCAGTGGGAACAGCCTACTAATTTACCGTAGCCTGAGGAAAGCGTCGTGAGTCAATATTTAGCACAGGAAATGTTGAGCATTGGCCTTATTCACCTGTAGGAGTTGAGGTGAAACCGTTGAGATACCGCGTCAATTTTCGTTTTATATAAAATTCTTACTGATCATCTTAAGTAAAATCTTCAATTAAAGTTTCGGACCCACTTTTGTGGCTTAGAAATGTACAAGTGTAATTGTTCTGTTTTAAATATTCAATAAATTATTTAAACTAATTAAAGGGGTTTGTTAATTGAAATAAATCAATTTAATAAATAACCATTAATAATTATAACTCTACCAAAATTCTAGTATCCCATCAATACAATTTTTTTTATAAAAATTGAGTAACACTAGAGAATTGTTTATTAACCAAATATTTCAGCACGTAAACATCCATAGTGCAAATTTAAACAGATATAAACGTCAGTAAGAATTAAAACAATATAAACGAATCTGTCTTAAAATATGTAAACAATAGGGAAAATAACAACTAATCTATTAAATAATTAACAATTAATTTGGATGCAGCTGTTTTGCAACTGTCACATTACTGGAACATTTTGCTTGAAGCTTAAAGAAATTAATTAAAATACTTAATTCATATTAGTAATCGATGAATAACATTTTGGACTGGCAGATCATTACTGGCAATTCATGATGGTAGTACTGAGAAGATAAAGGTCTTAGTAACGATGACGTCAATCCACTGAGTAGTTGAACGCAACTGTTTGCATGAATCACGCAACTTTAGAATGAAACTTTTCTACTGACACCACTCACAGAAAACATGGAGAAAAGAATTTCTTGCATTAATTCTCGAGTAATAAAAATCAGAAATGGGTGACCCGACTAAGAAACTAATGGGAATAGTCTCCATAATTAGTAACGACAATAGTAATAATGACCACATTTTTTGTTTTAAATACACGTGAGCAATGTACACCAAAATGAAACTATGTGTATCACTGTGATTCACGTGAGATTAAAATCCAAAAATTATTTTCGTCCGTATCTAACTTCTCTGAATCTGGAACCTTAAATGAGAATATTCCTGGTTTAATTTTCAAGTTGTTTACTCAGAAATTTTATTCAGTTAACAGAATACTGCTGGATTCATCATTATAATAATACTATATAGTGTCATAATATATTAAACAGCCACACAAGCTTTAGTTAACAAATTAAGTGAATACAAAAGCAGAACGCTTCAGGCTGTATGGACATCAGAGCCAAGGTTCAATTACTCATTTCCCTATGGCTGGTGAATGTAATCAATTTTGAAATAATCCTCGGAACAGTATCACCATCACGAACAAAACCAATATAGTTACAACAATACAGATGTACTTTGAAAATTCAAATCCAACTGTAATGTATTGCGTGAAAATAATCACTACATTAATACCACTATTCACAGTGACTGACGCTCTTTGACATGTTCAACTTATTAAATCAAGTAAAGCTATTCCTCGTAAATAATTGAAACATCAAGTTCATTATCAGTTTCAAGCCACGCACCAGCATTAGGTGATTTATCTTACATTCGTCATGACTTTTTAGACTTCAATATTTGACCCCTGTTCTGAAATGTCAAACAAAATTTTAAAAATATGCACCGATCTCGACCAGCTATTATAAAACAGAATCATACAATGACGACATGGGCAAAAACTGCAAAGAGAAAGTGAAAAAAAAAGAACAAACTATATAATAGAGTTTTCATTTGTTAGTGGTTCTTCTGTCAGTATTTGGTTACAAACTTTCTAGGAAAGGCAATAAAGATATAAATATACAACAACCAACTGAAACGCATATGTAAATCAGTTGAGTATATTTATACAAAATGATTATCTGATATAAACCAACTCAAAAGAAAAAAAAATACTTTTACCCTAATACAGACCTCGGTGTGGCATGAAACAGATTGCACCCAGAGGTAGGGGAATGACCTAAGAAATCAAATAAAAATATCGTACAGGAAAGCGTTGGGATTGCCGTTGACGAAAAACATTAGTTCTGAACGATTAGATTACAACCTATACGGAAATCGTTTATGTTTTAGCTGGATTAGTGTAAGTATTGAGGAAAGCTCAGAATAAAAATTATTCCTCAGGTAAGTTTGATAGGATTATTTGCGTTCCTAGCATTCGTAAATTATGCCCATCATTGTAGATGTAGTTCAAAGTCATTTGAAAAGAAAACATAAGTAATATGATTAAACAATTTGAACCAAAAGTAACAAGATTGTTTACACAAATAAGAAAATTGGAAATCTAGTAGATTGAAAATATCGGTGATAAGGCGTGAAGAAAACAATTGTAGTAAATCAGACTTTAAGGAGATGCCTTACTTTTATCTATCGAGTTTAAAGAAAAGCTATATTTTAAGTTAAACCCATTATGTAAAACGGAGTGGTATGATGGGACCAGTACAGAAGTGCACAAAGTCGTATAAAATCACATATTGTATATTGAACTATTAGAATCTCTGACGCTTTACTTGAAAAAAAAATGAGAATCGTAATGTAAAACATAAAAAATTACTTTAATTCAAGAACTGAAGAAATTCTTTCAAGAAAATCTCAGTTGAAATATAATTAAAATGATAAGGAAAGATAAATATGAAGGATATTGACGAATATATTATTCTTATTTGTGTCAGAATGTGATTTAAAAATTGTAGGAAAGTGAGTATTTTCAGGCCTACAAAATGAATGGAGAAGTCTTGCACTTGACGGGGAGTCGACCTGGATAGCTTAGTTGGTAAAGAGTAATAAGTGGTGGTCTCGATCGCGATTACAGGACCGGTCGAGGATTTTCTATCTTGATTCCTTAAATTACTTTAAATGAAATAGGTGCGGAATACGTAACATACTAAGGAATATTTGTCATTCTACCCGTTTTAGAGGTTGACATATTATGAGGTGGTGTGTTATAACCATCACGGAAGAGACAGAAGTGTGGCAGTGGGTTGCGAATATTTGACTCATGTTTTTTATTTTAATATTTTATTAAAATTAATTAGTAAATAGTATAACATCATATATATATAATGGGGGGGGGGGGTAGGACTCAGAGTGGGCAGAGTGGATGGTTTATGCTGAAGGTGTTTAACAAGAATCCTCGAAACCGATAACGACCAAGGGGAAAGTATTTTATAGGTCGAACAACAAGAAGATGTTAGGGACTAACTGCATGATAACAAATAAAAATAGAGGAGAATAGAGAAATATAAGTCGGAAATGTACATCGACGGCTTTAATAATCAAATTAAGCTACTATGGACGTGACATTTTGGTTTTTATGAGTTTTTCATCTGTCAATAATAGGCAGTACACATAATAAGTTCTGTCATGCAACAACATACATTTTTCCTTTGGTAATGGTGTCTAGTTTTTTGCCAAAAGAACAAGAATATGCGAGAAGCTCTGCTTTTTTACTTAAATTTAAAGAAGTTGGCTGCCGAATCGCATCAAATGCATGTGGAGGCGTCTGGCGATAGTGTTTTATCGGAAACAAAGTGTAGAGATTCGTTTTTCCGATTCAAAGACTATTGACCTTAGCAACCACAAGCGTGAAAATAGGCCCAGGTAGTTTGTGAATCATCAATTGCAGGCTCTATTGGACGAAGATGTTACTAAATCGCAAAAAATGCTTTCGGAGCCATTTACATATGCCTACGTGCTTTGGGAAAGGTTCACATATCGGAAAATGGATGACGCATGAATTGAATGATAGCCAGTTGGAGCGACGTCGAAACAGATGCGAAATCTTGCTCGCCAGATGGAAAAGATAGTTGTTCCTACATCGGATTTTGACTGGCTATAAAAAGTGAATATAATTCGAGAATACTAAACGCAAGAAATTGTGGGTTGATCCTGGCCAACCATCAACTTCATTCGCAAGACCGAATCACTTCGGACGGAAGACGATTGCGTTTGGTGGGTTCAGCAGGGTATCTTCTAATATGAACTGTTGTAACCTGGTGAAACTGTCTATGCCCACCGCAAACACCAACAAGTGATCAAATTGCACCGTGCTCTGCGTGAAAAAAGTCCGGCTTATCAGCAAACACATGACAAGCTGAGTTCCCTCATTGACAACGCACCATCGCACATTTCAACATTGGTCCGAAACTACTTGGAGGTACTCAACTAGGACGTTCATCCTTATGCCTCTTATTATTCTTTTTCGTTTAACTAACCTAGTGTGGAACTGATGAAAATGAGAACTGTACAGTGCTGACCCCAAGTCACATTCACAGCCGCAGCCTTCGTGGCATGGTTCTTAGGATTAGTCATCACCCAACACAGGACACGCACTTCATCCTTCAGAGAATCCGCTGCTGTTAAACTGCAATCTAAAAATAAACAACGTGATAGTTAAATTTTGTCTTGTTTTTTTTTAGAGTAACAGGCTACATGAGGGTAATCTACGTGGTGGAAACTCTTCTTTAATAGCATAGGAAGGGATTTAAAATGGCGGGGGAGGGGTGCATGGGTAGAGGAAGGTAGCCAAGGGTTAATTTGGTTTAAGGATATTCGCCCAAAAGTCATGCAAGACAAACCCTAGTAAACATGCATCAGATAGGTTGGGTATTTTGGTACATGTCCCATTCCCTTCCGATGACAGCAGAGGGTGGTGAAAGTTTATATATCGAGGGAGCGGTGAGTTATGAATGAGCGACTGGTTCCGTTCCGTTCATTCAAAAGAACGGTTTTGCCCATCTCTCTCTCACAATGAGAAGTATGCTTGGGTGCGCACGATCGCTATAGCACTCACTGTGTGTATATCCAAGGCCGACTATGTCATGTACTTTTGTGATTGCAAATTAATAACAATTGTTCTCCCTTTACAAGATTGTTTTGCGTAAATAACTCTTCCTTATATAATCATTTAATATTAATTTAAATTTCTTAAGCAATCTAAAATTAAGTTTTGTTATGATTTGAAATATACGTAAATATTTAATACTTTAACGCCCACTCTATTACAGTTTTCCTAGAAAACTTAAATACGATGTTGTACGAAATGGTCTGAAAGGTTTTATGAGAGTTACAGCTGTGCTCAACCTGGGCCTTCTTTCTTTAACAAAACATTCCAAATATTTTATCAAAGTTTGTATCTTTTTTCTTCAATATATATATATATATATATATATATATATATATATATATATATATATATATATATATATATATTTCAACTGAAGACTTAAAATATAATTAAACATAAACTGATAAAATTCTTACTTCTGCTTTCTGTAGGTGGTAGAGCTATAGAGTCCAAGATAGGACTACTTTCCGAAGTGTCTTGAACAGAAGTAACGATATTCCACAGCGAGTGAGGAGCGACTATGAATGCCAGCATGATTCCGGTGCCAATGCCAAGAACGTACGCTGCAATCGGTCGGCTGCAACAGACCAACTCTAATCCGCTTGTCAAACTATTCGTTCCGGACGGACACTAATATTAACGCAAATTTATGTATTTATAATATGACATAGTAAATAAGCAATCATCCTTGAAGATAAGGTGATGCATACAAATAAAGAAACATATATATGTATACACCAGGTGTATAAGCTTAAATCCGTTGCTCAGTCAGAAAAAAACATTATTTATTCGTGGAAACAAAGAAAAATAAATTAATTAATAAAATATCGGTCATCGCTAGCTGCACAGTTTTCCCATCAATCGGACAATTTGTGGATACCTCTCCCCAAAAAATGCTTTATTCGAGGCAAACCACTCATCAAGTCATTTTCGGACGTCTCGTCCGAATCGAAGTACTGCTTAGTTACCGCGTAGTCCATCAAAGTAAAACAGGTTGTAGTCGGAAGGGGCCAGGTCTGGTAACTAAAGGACATGGGGTAGCACCCGCCAGTTGAGTGCCTCCATGGTGGACCATTGATGACGTGATCTGGTGCGTTGTTGTTTCGGAATATCAGATTGTTATGTCTTTGCTGATAATCCGGTCTTTTTCTCACAGACGACGATGCAATTTGTTTGTTGGTCGTACCGGTGGGAATTGACAGTTCCGTCAGGTTTCAACAGTTCATAGTAGTCGATACCCTGTTGATCCCACCAAACTCAATCGTCTTCCGCCCGAAGCGGTTGGGTCTAACGGACAATATTGATGGTTCGCCGGGATCAACCCACGATATCTTGCGTTTACGGTTTCTATAATATATATTGTAATTATTAGGCTTTATTACCATATATAAAATACTTTATTACATAAAAATATAAAAATACATTAAAAAATTTATTGAGCGCCAGCTCCGGCTTTGTTAATGAAATACTCCTTTTCTACAACGTAATGTGGGCGGCTTGGTTTCTATTCAAAAACAGAGCTTTGTTCCGTAATGTGTAAAAAAATCTTAACTTCTGAAGGCACTTTACATTAATGGTGACCCTTTAACTTGTGGCGCCAGCCGACTTGCAGCGGATCACTGGTCTTGCAGCAGCCCTCGATCTCTTTCTCGGCCTTCCGCGATGGACGTCTCTCCAAAACTTTTGTTCTTTACAGCTCGCCAAATTTTCCACCCTCTCGCCTCTCTCACTCCACTTTCAGTCCTCTCTCTGTCTATCCACTTTCACCCTGGTTCGGAGTATACATTCTTACTCAACCCCCCCCCCCCACCAAACGATGCACAAAAAAAAGGACGCGTTCCCCTTCGGCTTCTCGGGGCCTCTTGGGCACACGTGCACGTTTAATTAATTTCTTCTGAGGCCCGCGGACAAAGGGCGGTCACTTACCGATGTTATTCACTACAATATATTTATCCACTTTTCATCGCCATTTACAATCCGATGCAGGAACGACTTTCTATTTCTTCTGGCGCGTAAGATATCGCATGTGTTTCGACGTCGCTCCATCTGCCTTTCGTTCAATTCATTTGGCAAACGTTTTCCGATGTTTTAACCATTTTCCATGGCACGTAGGTGCAATTAAATGGCTGTTTGAGTAACACCCAATTTCTCGGCAAGATTTTTTGTGATTGGGAGTCGTCATCGTCCAAAAGAGCCTGCAATTGATGGTCCTCAATCTTCCTGGGCCACATTTCACGCTTCTTGTCGCTCAGGTCAATAAACTTTGATCCAAAAAAACGAATCTCTGCACGTTGTTTCTGATAAAGTACTATCGCCAGAGGTCTCCACATGCATTTGATGCGATTCGGCAGCCTATTTCTTTAAATTTAAGTAAAAAAGCAGAGCTTCTCGCATATTCTTGTTCTTTTGGAAAAAAAACTAGACATCATTACCAAAAGAAAAATGTATGTTGTTGCATGAAATTGCTTATGATGTGTATTGACTATTATTCACAGACGACAAACTCATAACAAAAGAATTACACATCCATAGTAGCTTAATATTATAACTAACACTATGAGAAAACAGCGGATTTAAGCTTATGCACCTAATGTTTGTAAAATTGCAACATCATGTAGGATTCCTCTAAAGTGAAAGAAATTTTATGTACAAACGATCTGTGTTAATATTACAAACGATTAAAATTTCCCAAAAAAAACTATATTACATATCGAAAATAAGCATTTGATGAAGCCACCACGAGGGTTTAATAAGTGCTGCTGGTTATTTAGACACAACCTTTGAAGGTCAATTTACTAGTCAACATTCACTGAATTAGTTTATTCACTTTTGGTTTACCTCAGTTAGTGATTACAAATGAAACATATAACTGTATTGTGTTTACAATTTTCAAAAATACGACATCTCATAATCTATTTGCACTAGAATCCAGCAAAAAATACCATTGAGACTATAATGTAGTCTAACGCCAACGGGCATGGTTCCATGTTTTAAAAACGCATTTTTTTTTTAAAAAAATAATCACTTTCTAATAATTATTAATATCCATGTTTGGGCTACAAATAGGAGCCCTTGTCTGCAGTTCAACTCTACGAAAACCGCACATCAATGGAACTTTCAATTTTAGAAATATTTTCTGTCTAAGCTATTAGTAATTGTATAATTATCCGAGTAAAACAAAAATGAGCTGGAATATTTATTTTAGTGTATTCCTATAGGGTCTGCCAACTTCTGTTAGATCCTTAAAATCATATATTTATTATAAAATTCTGTAATTATATTACATTCAATATGTTATATACATTGGAAGTTTATTCATTCAGAGTTATTCGGCCTACAGCAGTTATTCGATTTGCTTACTATATTTACAGGAATGAGTATCAGTGCTTGAATAATTTTTATTGAATAACATTTTAATCGAAATAACAAAGTAATATAATTGAAGAATTTTATTAAAAATAGATTATTATGATCTAACGGAGCTTAAGGCTCCAATAAGAATCATCTAAAATAAATATTGAACTTTGCTTTGTGTGGTAATTCGATTCATCAGCCCTTGATAAATATTGTTTAATGATGTGTCTACGTGTTAATTAATGACATTTTTATGCTATTTAGTGCAACGGCTTCTATCTACGGTTGGAATTGTAAGTTAGAGTAGACCAGGGGTTAAACATTGTAATAAATTTAGATTGTTAATATATGAAGTCTATGTGTTTTTGTATTCCCCATTCGTCGAACATTACAATTGAAGAATAGGGTGCGGCACATATTAAAACCCAAATAAGTCGAATGGTGGAAGATAATCCTTACATCGATGAATAGAAATAAGAACAATGAAATATTACACATTAAAGCAGGAAAGTCCAATTTTATGAGCAATGAAAAGAAGAAATTGATATTGAAATGAAGAAACGTGGAGGAACCACTTCGTGAAAACCTGATATTAATAACAGAACAAAGTTGGCCCAATCGACATTTTTTCGTTTATTTGGAATTTGCAGGAATAACTGTCTTAAAAATACGGCCAACGTATAATTGATCACTGCAAATAATATTTTCAGTTTAAAATAACAATGTCAACAAAACTAAAAATATAAAAAAATGTTGTCAAGGAAAGCTTATTTATCACCATTAGTTAACTTAGTGGGCCAAGTTACAACAGCTCTTATACCCTAATAGTCTTATGTAATTGCGTAACAGCTATGCCTCCACATAATCCGTAAAACACCACAAAAAGGCAATATTCAATTAATAGACAGAGAGTAGCCTACCTTTTCTAACCAAAATAACAATCACTCCGTTCAGCCTAGTTATCGAGACCGCAGTCACCATTTTGCACCGCAGACACCCGTCAAAGATCCTTCTCTACACGTCTACGGACGATATATATCCTAGATGGATGGAAATTAGTACAGCGTCTTGACCTTCACCTTAATCTTTACCGTAATTTTATATAATTCAAAATAAAATTATGTCTCATTAATATATTTTCTGTTTATTAATTACTACATCCGGATGTTTGTTTTTCCTCATTAAATTTTTATAATTGTATAATTTTTAATATTTGATAAATATTACAAAATCCGTGTTGCAGAGTAGGCTAATAGATACTTAAACTAGAACCTAAATTTTTGGAATAGCTTTTGTAGATGACAGAATATATATAGAACGACGAGTGGAAAATTTCTCACGATACTAACATGACTGCTAATATATAAAAGTTCTAAAATTCCAATCGTGTTATTAACGATGATAAAGTTAACATAGTTTTGAGCTAAGTGTTACAGTGAAATCTAAATTTGTTACAAGTAACGATTATACGTAAATGATTATTTTTTAAAATAAATCATAATTATACTGCTTTAAAGTAAAAAAACCCGTAAGTACTTCTTTCTTTGGTCAGTACTGTACTGTACTAAAATTTTGATTTACTTGTGGCCCAATTTTAAAACAACAGCTGGTGTACAGCCCCTGATTCTATCATCAATTCAACGGAATCTCTAAGGAAATGAAGTTCTGTAGCACAGTAATATCCTGTAAGTGATACGATTATAGTAAGTAAAAATTAGAATAAGTGTGGTATAATAATTTGTTTTGTGTACATTTTATTTGAAGTAATAATTTTTGAAAGCTTCTTTTTAACACTGATTCTTAATTTATTAAAAAGCGCCGGTTTCTTTAGTTTAATTATTCCCCGGTGGAACATTACCGGAGATATTATGGCTTGACGTCCGTAATATTTCTTTAGGGACAAACAAATTACTTGTTCACATCGCTAAGTTAAACACAACGGGTGAACTCATCTAAAAGATAAAGCGTTGAAAGCTCTAGAATGACCCCAGTATTTCAATGGCAAAATATAACAAATAAATCAGCAAAGAAAAAGGAGCTGAAAGTTTTACAATCTGCTATATCTTAACACGGAATACTAGTATGCTGAATTTCTGATATGGGAAAACATTTACAAAATTTGTGCTCCCATAAATATATTTAAAACTGCATTGGTGGACAATGGTCATTATATTGAATTCTAAACAAACAAAATATTATTTTTATAAACTGCAGTACCTTAGTACTGCATTTTTGAAATATTGTAGCAATACTTTAAAAATATTTCCTCGTGAATTAAAATCTAATATTGATAACATTGATCAGTAACTGTTAAATCTGAGATAAATATTATATTTATTTATTTTTGACATATTTTGTACATATATGTACGGTATCAACAGAACAATTACCATGTAATAAACTGAAAAATCTACATAATTAATAGTATAATGCGGTTTTTATAAATAACTGAGTGCCGGGCGTTATCTGCGTATTTATTTAAATTATCCCTGAGATGGAACTGATTCGTCAGAAACCTCTTGGTAAACATTTCATTTAACCGGCACCAACAGCGTCAGTGTTTGGAACATTTACCCCTCCCCGACCGAACCCCTCAGCAGATAATTTAAAATAAACCGGGATGGTGACTGACTGTACCGTTTAAAACTCGGGAATTCTCCTACTACATCAAATTAGAATGTTCATAAAATCTCGCCGAATTAAACGTTAAAATACTCGCTAACTAATGAAAGTCTAAAAATGCTCCGGGTACCTTAAAGGGGTAACAAAATACAACCGTTAACTACATGTAAACCAAAATACGTATAACTGTTACTCTAAGAAAATTAAAAATACAAAGTAAGAGGGTCAAAACTACTCCGGATAACTTTTTGTCAACCACGTCCACCTCCAAGACGGGTAAAATAAAATTTTATTAACCACCATTGTTAATGTGAGAATTAAACTCTGCGATTGCTATAACCCAGAAATCGACAACAATATCGTTTTTTTTGCCTTTTGGAATTGAAATTTGACGCTGAAAAATTTCACAATAATACTATCCAATTTCGCGATCCTGAAAAACTTTCATTTCACGCTACTAATTGGCTGTTTATAAATGTTTTTTAAATGCCACCCCTACTCCTAGAGGTGATAGGTTTTTTTAACCTCTCGACGTTTCTTTCCGGATAGTAGCATGTGTATAAAGTTGATAGAAATTTCTCTGATTGCTCACGGAAATTTGTTTCACCCTCTTCCACCCCTACTCCTAAGGGCTGAACGCCATTTTAACAAGTATTGTATCGAGAATGACTTCCATTACATCCAGATTCAACATCAGTCTCAGTTGTTTACTCATTACTTTTATATACCAGCATTTATTATCCATATAATAATAATCCCCAACTCCCATACCCAGTAGCTAAACTATAACTTAACTGACATAGTGAATGTCAGAAACAACCTCACTGACTTCTATAACCCTGAGTTTGACACCAATCTCGGTTGTTACGCGTTAGTTTTATGTAACGTCCCTCCACCCCCTCCAATAGTAATTCTGACTTACCATACCCTAAGGGGTTGAAATTATGCGTCTATTAATCTCATCGACAAACACATATACAGACACACAGTCATTTATATACGAGGGTGGTCTGAAAAGTTTCCGACACAACAATGATATTTTATTTTTATTTTTTTAATTTTCAACATAGTCTCCTTGTAACTCTACACACTTCTCCCAGCGATGCTTCCATCTCTGTAACCCGTCCAAAAATTACTCGGCGTTTCTCTCTGCAAAATAAGTGTTCACGAAGGTGATTGCCTCTTCATTTGACGAAATTCTCTGTCCTCCGAGCGCAATTTTTAGATGAGATAACAAGAAGAAGTCGCTTGGGGATAGATCTGGTGAGTAAGGCGGATGGTCAAACAGTTCAAACCGTAATTCGTGGATTTTCGGCATGGCAACCGCTGAGGTGTGAAACAGGATTTTCTTTTTCTGTAAATGTGGCCGTTTTTCCGCAAGTTCTGCCTTCAGCTTGTCAAGTAATGATGCTCCTGTAATGGTTTTTCCTTTTTGAAGATAATCGATTAAAATAAAAACAGTCGCCATCACTTTCCCAGTCGAAAAACAGTTTTTGCTTTTTTTGGAGCCGGTTCCCCCTTCGCAGTCCACTGTTTGGACTGTATTTTTGTTTCGGGTGTATAATGATGTATCCAAGTTTCATCTACAGTAATTAATCGGCACCAAAACTCAGATTTATTGCGCCTAAACATCGCCAACAGAGCGTTGGAAATGTTCATTCAAACACGTGAACAAACGCGGCTCCCAACGCGCGAACAGCTTTCTCATGCCTAAATATTGATTTAATGTGTGACAAACACGTTCTTTTGACATGTTCATGACCTCTGCTATCTCTCTCACTTTAATTCGGCGGTCGTGTAGCAGCATTTGGTGAACTTTGGCGATGTTTTCGTCGGTAGTTGCAGTTTTTGGACGTCCCCAACGTTCATCGTCTCCCAAGCTCTTACGGCCACGTTTAAATTCAGCTCCCCAAAATTTCACTGTGGTAAATGATGGTGCAGTGCCCCATACACAGAATACAACTCAACTTTGATTTTTGTAGGCGTATTGCCTTTAAAAAGCAAATATTTAATAACAGCTCGATACTCGATTTTCACAAAACCACACACATCAACTCACTCAAACGACTGCTACATAACAACTGCGCGTCCAAAATGGCTGAAACTTTGGTGAGTAACTGTCAACAGATGAACAACGAAATTCATTAGTTTTTATTTAATAGTGCTGCCATCTTCACGTTGAGGTCGGAAACTTTTCAGACCACCCTCGTACATTTATAGATGTGTAGTTTCCTCAAAACAATTCCAGTCGATATCAGATTTTTAATATGTCGCCATCATACGATATATTCATTATAGAATAGTTAGTTTATAGAACAAATAGTTTTTTTTAATCAAAGTGAAGTGTAAAATTTCTAAATGTTCACTTGAGTAAAGGATTCGTCAGACAAATGTTTCCTTTTCGTTCGGTAAAACGCCGTAAAAGTGCTGAGCTGACTTGAGTCTGCATTTCAGGTGCAGGTATTGCCAACCCTGCAGGTGGGGAGGAAGTACATCTGTCTGATTGACTATTGTTGGCGTGTCAAGCGCATTATATGGACTCGGGGTGTTGATTAGAACGCTTGTATTGTACAGTACGACCTTTCGCTCATTTGCAATCTCGCGCCAACGAAATAAATTATACAACACTTACATTGTCCCGTATTGTATTGGTTTACACGAGCAAATGATTCTAAAATCGTTTTCATGTTCCTACTTTAAATTATGCTGTATCGAAACTATTTGAAACATTTACAACTCTAATAATCAGTCTAACTAATTGATACATGTCGGCCAACACACAATAGTCCCAGCTTTTATATAAAAGTAAATCATCAACAAAAATATGTTTAATATGGAAAATAAAAACACTTTCCAAGGTTCATATTCTCGTAACAGAAAGTAACGTCTGTCATCCAAAATAAAATATTCTTAATATCCATATAAATAAAAATAGATATGTGTATGCAGGTCTACTGTAATATTTAACAATATCCATTTATAATAAGTATTTTTAAATTCGTTGCGTGCATTAGTTTAAATGAATACAAAAGACTAAAACAGTCAATTAATTCGTAATTTAATGAATTTATCTGCATTTTTAGGCTTCACTAAAAATCAAAGATTATTAAAATCAGTTGAAATAAAAAAATATAGATGTTGTTTGCGAAGGTTTAAAAGCTGAAAGATCGTCGGTTAAAAGATCGTTTACATTACTTAATTAATCAGTTTCCTTTTTCAAATTGTGTGAATGTGCATTTTGTTTAATGTGAAACATTTCTGTAATTAATCTAGATTTATACTTACTGTCTCTGTCTAAAATTTGATAAGAATCGCAGTTGATGATATAGTCCGTGTCAAAAATATAACAGACAATTTAAGTCATAAATTTTGTTATAAATAATCCACAAATTAACTAATTAATTAATGTCAAAGTAAATAACAGTTCAATTGCAAGGTCCTAAATATTACAGCTCGTATGAACGAAAATTGTTTAATAATAATAATAATATATGATTCTACGACTGAAGTAATACAGTAAACGGAAAAGTTGTATTTTATGCACAAATATTATTTGATGATCCTTGTTCTTCAGAATTTTATTTTACGATGAAAAATAGAGAAAATATTCACTATATTAGATTATGAATCTACATTTACTTTTGTAAAGGTACATTGAACTACACCATATTTTATTACGTTTTTAAAAAGTTACATCTACGGAATGTCAGTAGATAGATAAATACATACCTAGTATATTTATCCTAGATATACATAAATTATAATTTAATTTAACTACTTCTTGAACTGTTAAAAGTTTTTATTTCTAGTTTCAAATAGCATTAAACATTTTACGATCCAAAATTGTAAATAAAATGGTTTTTTTAATGTGATTTGAACTTTCTTCTTCCAAGAAAAAGCGTTTTAAAATCATCCAGAAACATAAATGTATACTGCGGAGAGTTTAGTTCTCTGAAAACTAATGCAATATTAACGCAAAATTAAAGTGCAAATCGTTATTTTGGTTTATTCGTTCGATTTTCCACCTAACCCAATGGAGCTCTAAAGGAAATAACACTTAAATCATATAGATCTTTTATCAATTTTCAATTTCATTAAAACACATTGAAAATTGTGTTTAACACGTATAGCTAAATCGTCAAAACCCTAAGTATAAATTCCTGATTGTAATATTAGAGCTCTCACATCTCTCTGGTTTTTTTGAACTAAGGTTCCCACATGCCGAGGCACCTCGATCTGTTTTGAGAGGTGTATGTTCCGGGGTCGCAGACGTTGGGCATACGGCAAGAGTTGTCCGCTATTCCTATTGGAATAGTCGGCCAGCTGCCTCCTAAACAGGCCAAGGCATGGCGAGGGGTAAGCTGCGTCCCCACAGCAAACTCCTCTCCCGCTATCGGAAGGGCGTGGGACAAGTACCAAATGCCCGACCTACCCGATGCAGGTTTTTCTAGGGTTTTCCCTGCATTTCTTTAGGCGAATGCCGGGTAGGATCCTTAAAATATAGCCCGGGGGCCCTAGTTAACCCTTGGCTACCTTCCTCTACCCTTCCGCATCCCCCCTTTCAAATCCCTTCCTATGCTATTAAAGGGGAGTTGCCGTAAGTGGATTACCCTCATGTAGCCTGTTGCCCTAAAAAAAAAAAAATTAAGAGCTCTGGCGGAGGCTATCTTTGGGGATGCCTTCACATCTCTCTGGTTTTTTGAACTAAGGTTCCCACATGCCGAGGCACCTCGTACTGAGATGAGAGGTGTATGTTCCGGGGTCGAAGACCTTGGGCATACGGAAAGAGTTGTCCGCTATTCCTATTGTAATAGTCGACCAGCTGCCTCCTAAACCAGTCAAAGCACGGAGAGGGGAAAGCTGCGACCCCACAACTAACCCTTCTCCCGCCAACGGAAGGGCATGGGACAATTACCAAATGCCCGACCTACGTGAAGCAGGTTTTTCTAGGGTTTTCCCTGCATCACTTTTAGGCGAATTGCCGGGTAGGATCCTTAAACCATAGCCCGGGGGCCCTACTTAACCCTTGGCTACCTTGCTCTACCCTTCCGCATCCCCCCTTTCAAATCCCTTCCTATGCTATTAAAGGGAAGTTACCACCATGTGGATTATCCTCATGTAGCCTGTTACCTAATATAAATATATATATATATATATATATATATATATGTTAAGGTAAATAAAAATAGTACATTTTGCAGTGTAGTTAGTAAAATTTCTTAAATTACATTATTTCTCATTTATAATTAATTACTAAATACACTGCAGGATTTTACTACTACTATTTTGATACTAATTTGAAAAAGTTGAAATGAGTCCGCACTATGGAATAATTCGAGCCGGAAATGATAGTAGCTGGTCCACTACGGTACATGGCCAGGAACAATATAAAATATTATAAAAAAACAACTTTGGCAAAGAAATATGTCTTAATTTATAGGCTATGACTCTATTATTAAACGTCGAAGCTTCAGAAATTAAACATGGAACACATGGAACGCAGTTTGAATCGATAAAATTTCTGATAAGTCAATATTATTGAAATTATAAAATATAAAACGTCTGTGTCAAAGGCACACTAAATAGCCCAATAACAAACAAAAATAAGTGATAAAAGAAATTTCAGACAAAGTTGTTGCTATCTTTGTTGGCTTCGGCTGGTGATTCAAATATTCAAGAACAAAACACCGCACAAACCAGATGACGAACTCAATAGCAAAGCTAAAACTAAGTTAAACGCAAAGACTGTAGAAAATCAAAGGGGATTTAGCGTAACAATAAGGAATCCTAGCCGTAGCTGAGTTTCATAGTATCCGATTTGCATTAATAGCAGTGATGATAGATTTCATATGAAGAATTCATTATATAATTCTGGAATAGTACCTAAATATAAGTATTTTGATAATCAAATGAATATTTCTAATTAATGATGTGTTATGTGACTACAGATTGTTAATTCTGTGGGATTTTTTATACTGGACATACGTTCTTCGGTCCGGGTATTAAGTGAAATTTTTGTTCGCCGAATCTAGCAGGAATTGCAATAAGTGGAAGACATTTAGTAAACTGCACAATGTTTTCTGTAGGTGTCAAGTGGGTTTATGTGGGTTTTTATCCAGAAGAAAAGACTATTAGTAGGTCTTTAAATGTTGGATATTTAATTTTCTTTCGCAGACTCTTATATGTATATTTTCTCAACCCAGGCTCAACGCAGACTCGCCACAGACTGAGTTCTCTAAGCGCGCGGTCTCCAGTCTCCATTGTTAACAAAGAAAGACCCGCTGCGATTGTCGTCTTTAAGCACCCGTACCGCTAACAATTATATTATATTAAAAACAATTAATAACCTGTTTAATTGGTATTACAATACCTAGCAAAAAAATTATTTAAGGCGATTCCGGGCGGGTATCAGTAGGGATTTGAAAACGTTCAATCTAATGTTTATGCATTAATTAACAAATTAAAGGGTACTCATTATAAATTAAAATTTTACATTCAGTTTTTATGTTTTATTGATTGGGTTTGAATTTTAAAAGATTATATACTATAGCTCTATTTATTGAAAGTATTGACTATAAGGATTGCAGAAAAGTTGTATGGTATTTATTTTTCTACTTATTTTTGTTTGTTATTCGGATATTTACTTATCCAATTAATATAAGTTTATATTATGATTCAATCTAAAACTATTGCTATTTTCTAACGAAAAAAAATCTTTTGATCTGAAATTCACGCCGACGATGTTGTGGCTCGAAGAGGGAGCAGTGATATGAAAGTCGCTCACTTGCAATCAATATGAAAGACGCGAGGGTAAATACGAGGATTGACATGGATGTATTTACATATTCTATTTGGCAATCTGTGGAGAAATCTGTTTACGTTGACTCTGAGATATATTCACTAAACAATATTAATTTTGAATATGAGTAATACAGCACTAGTCTGAAGTTGCGAAGCAATATTTACAATACTGGAAACGCTGAATGCATTGGCTGGAATGTTGTGAAAATACATAAACTTTTTATAGAGCGTAAAAAAAACTTGTTTTCTATTCAGATACATATTTCAGAATATAATGCAAAATTTAGATAATGTTAAAGAATTTAAAGGAATACTACACAGTTATTTTAATTATTCCAGAAGGATTCATATGCCAAATGTAAATTTAGTTTTAACATAGAATATAAATTAACGTCTATTAAAATAAATAATACTAAAAACGACCTTCGTACAGACAAAAATAAAAAAAGAGAACCAAAAACAAAGAAAATTTGAATTATGAGGGACGTTTCAACGCGTGATTAGCATGTTTTTCTAACGGCGAATAGTTTAAAACGCTAATCCGCGTCGAAACGTCATGCATCTTTAAATTTTCTTAGTTGTTGTTTCTCGTTTTTAAGTATCTGTACAAAGGTCCGGTTTAGTATTATCTTCATTTATCATTCAATTTAATATAATAACGTGCATTTGGCTGTACCTTCTTTTCTTCTCTCTTCACTTGAGCGGTCTCAGATGACGGTCCATAAATCTCAAACAAAGGCACCAATGACGTAAGAAAAGCGAGATTAGCTTTCCTAATAAATAACCCATTCAAACAGGATATAATAGGATTTTATGAATTTTTATACGAGAATCGAGAGCTTAACATTCAAATAAACATTGAGTTAATCATTCAAATACTTGTACCAACCAACAATCACTCAGACGGAGAGGTGAAAGAGCACTATGAAGTAGACAGAATTCCCTAATAAAGAAATATGTAATTTCTAATATGTCATTGGAAACCTCAACTCCAAATATAGCGCAAAATAATTAATATGGCACAATAAAGCAATAGTAAGTACCCCATAAGAACTCCAGAATTCAATCAATAAGATGGAAAGTAATTCAAGTATAGAGCACATCAAGAGTAAGATTCCGCTCCAAATTATCCCGCTCAACAATGTAATTGATGGACGACAGATGAATGATAAAATGTCTAGGACAGACAAAGAACTACAATATGTATTGATACGTAATATATTATCGTAAAGTCTAAAATCCTTTGACATAGACCAAATATTTCCAGTGTAACATACTTCCAACCGCTGGCACCATGTTACATACTTCCAACCGCTGCCGCGATGTAACATCCCGCTTGCCATCATGTAACACTCCACCACTGTGAACATGTCACATTCCAGCAGTTGGAAATGGGAAGTCCAGATAGATCGTTCACCAACCGAGCTATACCTCCGTTAGCTCACCTGGCTACCGATCTAGAGGATAAAGGAAGAATTAAGAACAGGAAATAGGAAAGTCGGTAACGTGAGGGTTCGGGTTCAACTAATTGAACCTAGGCGTAGTGGTTGGTGTTTCGCTGCACTTCAGTCAAATAAGAGCTGATGAAGAGTAAAGAGATTTAATAGTTAGAAATAAAATAAAGTAAGACAAACTGGCGGATAGCACCAGGAGCCACCGACCCGTCTGGAGGTTGGATCACGACTGACTTTCCCCAAGAGCTCTGAACCATTCGAAGACTCCTTTCCCCCTCCCTGATGATTTTAAGTCTCCAATGGGAAAAACTCTTACAGGGTGGAGATTTCTGCTGACGTGTACATGTCTGCATAAAGTACTTAAAATGCTGACGTCCGTCTAGACGCAGCGTCATCACAGCTGCCTAGGTGCAGGGGTGAAGACTTATGTGTTGCTGTGTTTAGTTACTTTAACTGCATCAGCGTTCTGCAGCTGCGCCCTCTTAGGTCCGCTAAGCTGAAGAGACGTTATGATTAGAGGGCACGTGTAGACTATTATATTACACCAGGGAAGCTACAGCTACACTAAAATTACAGGAAAAATCAGAAATTCAGACGTTTCGTAAAAGTATACGTGATATCATTCAAACTGATCGCAGATGGGAATAGGAGCAAATTATAGAAAATGATTGAGAATTCCCAGAGAATCCTGGAGGAGGGTACCTTTGGGAATACCTTTCCTTCTGTCTTCTTTTTTGAACTAGGCCTTGGGCATACGATAAGAGTTGTTCGCTATTACTATTGGAATAGTCGGCCAGCTGCCTCCTAAACTGGTCAAAGCACACGGAGTGGGGAGTGGTGTGACCCTACAGAAAAATCCCTCTCCCCTAATCGGAAGAGCGTGGGACAAGTACCATCTACCAGACCTACTTAATGCAGTTTTTTATTGGGATTTCCCTGCATCACTTTTAGGCGAAATGCCGGGTAGGATCCTTTAACTATAAGCTCGGATGCCCTAATTAACCCTTGGCTATCTTTCCGCATCCCCCTTTCAGCCCTTTTCCTATGGTATAAAAGTGAGGTGGCCACTATGTGGATTACCCTATAATTAGCATGTCTTCTTCTTTCTTGTAATTAATACAACAAAGCCTGTTCTCAGTTCTTCGCAGTGGAAATATTCCTGGACAGATGGTTTCAAATATCTCTGTTTTTTTGAACTAAGGTTCCCACAAGCCGAAGCACCTTGTTCAGTTTTGAGAGGTATATGTTACACGGTGCCAGACGGTTATAGTTGTCCGTTATTTCTATTGGAATAGTCGGCCAGCTGCTTTCTAAACTGCTCGAGTCACGGGGAACGGAATGCTGCGTCACCACAGAAATTCCCTCTCCCGCCATCAGAAGGGCGTGGGACAAGTACCGTCTGCCAGACCTACCTGATGCAGTTTTTATAGGGTTTTCCCTGCATTACTTTTAGGCGAATTTCCGGTATGATCCTTAAAATTACATCATAGGAACCCTATTTAACCCTTGGTTTCGTTGATTTACGTTTTCACATCCCCTTCCTTTCCTGTGCTATAAGAAGGGAGTGGCCTCATCGTGGATTTTCCTATACGTAGCCTGTCTACACACACTTCTTGCGATGAGTAAATAGCATTAATATATAATCGTCACACATTTGATGTAGGAAAAGGTGTTCGTCTGCTATTGACAAAGATTAAATCTTTCCGAGGATCGGCAGAAGAGACGGCGTAACATAATGGTTTCATAGATGCTTGAACGACGAAGTAGCCATTACACATGTCTTAAAGAGACGCAAATTAATAATGTTTTCTCACAATGGAAGTAGGGTAGGGTCAGTCAAAGGAGACACATACTTCACAACCACTAACAAGTTTTGCCGAGTCGTAATTTGAGAAATTTTATAGATGGGCCTAGCTGTTAGTATGTTAATTGAATTAGTCGTAACCTGTGAATTGGAATAAATGTCCTTATAAGCACTTTGTTGATCTGATGGCAGTCACAATATTTAAGTGTGCTATTTTTCAGGAGGGCACATCAATGACTCCAACGACAAAGACTAGGGAAATCAAACCTTTACCAAAATGAACTTGAACTTCAAAGCAGCAATTAAGTCGTTGCATAGGCCCACTAGAAATGAAGATGATTGCAGTGGCGGCTCGTGAGTTCTTGTAGTGCTACATCACCCCAACCAATCATTTTTACGATGATAACTATGTAATATCATCAGTGATAGTGATACTAATACTTTGACCCGGCACGTAATATGCTACATTTCTAATTGTGTCTAAATAATTTTCAATACTGATTAATTTTTAAGCACGTAATAATTTACCGTTTCTAACCCGATAATATTTTTCTCAGTAATACTCATAAATAAAGCAGAGTTTTTGTTTGTTTGTACGTTTGCTTGTTTTTTTTGTATGTTTGCTTGTTTGTTTGTATGTATGTATGTAAATATATTTGTATGTTCCTTATACAAATCTACCTGGTGGAGCGAATTTCACCACATTTCGTACACGTGTTCTTTGCAACCAGGAAACAAACACTGTTGGTGTAAGACGCGTCTACCACCCCCAGGAGCGGGGGTGGAAATATTTAAACATGCTAAAACAGCCGATATTAGAGTCGGATAAATATTTTTAGGGGTGAAAGATATTGATAGTGTATCTATCGATGTTATCTGAATATATTTTTCATCCCTTACACCATGGGAAAAGGGCATCCTTAGGGTTTGGGGTGGAGATGCTTTACAGAAAAATAAAGCGAATACAACCGAGATTGGAGTCAATTCGAAGGTTATGGATGTCACTGAGTTTATTTATGACATTAAACTTGGCATTTACCCCTCAGATCCAGGGGTAGCGGGGTAGAAATTTGGGAACATGCAACCACAGTAGGTATTTGCGTTTAATAAATATTTTTCAGTGTTTATTACGTTGATTGTATTTCTACTGATGTTATTTGTGTATAATTTCAACCCCTTTGGGCATGCGAGGGGATGGAGGGGCGTTTCATATAATTAATATAACATGTTAACCGGCCGAGTTTTGCGTCGAATCAATATAATTCGGGATCAATTGAATTTATAACATTTCACTACATGTTATCTGTGTATAATATTCAAACTTATTTTAGGCATGGGAGTGGTCCCCCATTAAGGGTTGGGGTTGAGTGCCATTACATGAAATTACGCAAACACATTCGAGTTTCTAGTCGAATCCGGAGTTAGATTAATAACTGTGTTTAATTATGACATTTAACTTACAGTTTAACTTCCCCAAACGGGGGTGATCGGGGGTTGAAATTTTCAAATATATTAAGCAGTCGATATTTGCGTCCATAAATATTTTTCTGGTTCACTGAGATTTGTTATATTTCTCTAAGTGTTCCATGTGTTTAATATAACCTGTTTTGATATTTGGAGAGAAGCAGAGCACCCTTAAGGATGGGGCTGAAGTAGATTTATATAAAAATAACGCAAACACAATCGAGATTGGATTAAAATCCAGGATTATGGTTGTCAGTGAGTTTAATTATGATATTCAAGTTGCCGTTTAAGTCCCCCAAGCGGGGATGGTTGGAGGTGGAAACCTTCAAACTTGCTAACACGTCCGATATTTGAGTGGGATAAATATTTTCCGGGTAAAAGTGATTAAAAATGTTTGTATCAATGTATGTCAGTAAAATTTCAACATTTTACGGCATGGGAAAGGATCACCCTAGGGGAGGGGGTGGAGGAATGCTACAAGAAAATAGATCGAATACAACCGAGACTGCAGTCAAAACCAAAAGTATAACGCTGAGTTTAATTATGACATTAAACTAGCAATTAACCTCCCAGGGACGGGGGTGGTCGGGGTGATCGGGGTGGAAATTGTCAAACATGTTAATCTACCGATTTTTGCAACGACTAAATATTATTCGGGATCAATGAGATTCATAAAATTTCTCTACATGTTATCTGAGTATTGCTTCAACCCCGTTTCGGGCTCATCAGTAGAGCACTTTTAGGGGTGGGGTGGAGGATCGCTACAAAAAAATAACGCGAATACAACCGAGATTGGAGTCAAATCCAAGGTTATGGATGACGCCGAGTTCAATTATAGCATTTAACCCCCCAGGAGCGGGAGAGGATGGGGTGGAATTTTTCTAACATGTTAAACGATCAATATTTGCGTTAAATAATTAATTGTAGAGGTTAATTACAATGATAATATATCTACGGATGTTGTTTCTAAAATTTCAACCCCTTTCGGCATGAGACGGAAGCACACTTAGGGGAGGTGGTGGAAACATTCAAACATGCTAAAACAGACGATATTTAGGCAGATAAATATTTTTAGGTATCGAAGAGATAGTGTTTCAACCGAAGTTATCTGAGTATAGTTTCATCCCCTACAGAATGGGAAGGGAGCATTCTTAGGGGTGAGGGAAAACGGGCCTTACAAATAAATAACGCGAATAAATCCGAGATTACTGTCAAACCAGGGTAGTGGATGTCGCAGAGTTAAATTATGATATTTAATTGGCCATCTAACACCCAGAGCAGGGGTGGACCGGGCATGGAATTTATCCCTAATACAACCGAGATTCTACCTTCAAATCAAAGGTAATGGATGTCCCTGAGTTCATTTTTGGCAAACCGAGCAACCTGTGGTGGTGGACTGGGGTGGCAGAAGTTGGGAAATGTAGGTGGGGTGTAGAAATTTTAAAATATGTGAAACTCCAAATTTCGCGTCCAATAAATATATTTCGGGAACAATGAGATTATTAAAATTTCTCGAAACGTTATCCGTGTTTAATTTGAACACATTTCGGGATTGGGAGGGAACTCACTTTAGGGTTGGGGGATTGCGGGAGTTACAAATAAATAACGCGATTAAAACAGATTAGAGTCAAATGCATGGTGATCAAAGTCGCTGAGTTTAATTATGATATTCAAATGGCCATTTAACCCCCAGGCACGGGGGTGGATAGGGTGGAGTTGCATTAATTAAAATAACGGAAAAAAACGAGATAGTAGTCTAAATCTGGGTTATGGATGTCGCTGAGAATAATTATTACATTACAATTACAGTGTAATCCCCACTGGTGGGACTGAACGGGGATGCAAATTTTAAAACAGTTTATCGGCCGATATTTGCGTCCAATAAATATATTAAGGTGTCATTTAAATTAATAATATTTCGGTAGATATTCTCTGTGTATAATTTCATGCCCAGTCGACATGGGAGTTTGATAGAGCGTTACATGAAAATAACGCGAATAGTCCGAGATACGAGTCAATTCTGGGGTTATGGATGTCACTGAGTTTCATTGTGACAAACTGTGTAACGCGCAGGGGTGTGAGGGGTCTGGGCGGGAGTAGAAATTTTCAAACACTGTAATCTGCCGATTTTTTCATGGAAAAAATACATTTTGTTTAACAGTAGCGGGTGTGGAACATGTCGAACATGATCAATTGGCGATATATTCGTCGAATGAAACATTTCAGAGTAAATGAGTTCGGAATGGGAGGTGAACACATTTCGGGATAGGGGTAGAGTTGCGTTACATAAAAATAAGAAATGATTCAAGTGTTGATTTGAATCGAGTAGCGTTTCAATACGATTGCGAAATAGACCACAGTTCGCATCATTTCGTTCGAATTGGCCCAGTGGAGGTTGTGTGCGACCATTGCGGTGCATTGAAGCTTTCTGGAGGAACGCATGGATTGTGCTGTCTCAGTGGAAAAGTGAAATTGCCATTATTGCCTCCACCACATGAGCCATTGCATTCATTGCTTCGTGGCGAAACACCAGAATCACTACATTTCCTATCGAATACAACGAATGTTTCCAAATGACTTCATTTGGAGCAGACATTATCAAAGATCGCAAATTCAATCCGACATTTCTGGTCGAGAGATTAAATCTCCATTTTCTTTTGGTGATCATAAATCAGTAATTCTGACGTCGCCTTCGACTTTACAGATACAATGCAAAATTCACCAACAAAACGAAGAATGTCTTATATCACAAGGTGCTTCAGAGAAAGGAAACTACCCGAGTGCTGCGACGTGAATTACATTCATTTCAATGTAATTATAATTTTTTTTGTACATTTATTGAACTTCATTCTTTTAGGGTATATTAACACAACGTTTCTTGATTCTGAGGCGGTACGAAATTCGCCGGGTCAGCTAGTTATAAATAATTATAATTTTCTGAAATAAATGTTGAAAACACCAGCCTATTAGAAAAATTTTATTATGAAATTTAAAACATAGTATTTAAAAAACACATTTGATCTCTGATTGGGACCTCTTTAGGACTACTATTACAATTAAAATCATTCATAATTTTTATAGAAAAATTTAGATTAACAAATTTGCAGTATCTTCACACGAGGTTCCAATCAGGGATGAAATGTTGTGTTTTTTATATATTATGTTTTAAATTTGATAATAACATTTTTCTAATAATCTGGTGTGTTTGTAAGCAGCCACCGAAACCATGAGAGAAAGAATTCCTGGCTGTCAAGTAATAATTTAGCAAATTTTATAACTCTCCAACCCTCAGTAGTTTTCTTTTATTTATTACAATATGATTATTATATGACATTGTCTTATTCTCTGTAAATGTCAAGGAATTAAGAAAATTAATACTGAAAATATGGAAACTGAATACAGTAATTTAGCAGGCCTTATGATTAACTAGAAGATAACACACGTGATGTTGAGCAAATAAGTAGAGTAATCACAAATATCAGTGGTAAACATCAAAATAAAATATTCCTATTGATTAGTATCAGTACTTACTTCCTGAAATAACATAAACACTTATGCAATCAGCTCAAAGGAATATGAAACGAGTCATATTAAGAACGAATAGAAACTTTAGTAATGACTTTGCTATTAGTAGTAGTAAAATAACAGACGTATTTAGCGTATAAGAAGTCAGAAATATTAAATGGGCACATCACACAGCAAGAAAAGAAGAGGGAGGATTCAGAAAAATACTTCAGTACTGGAACCCACGTGACCAAGAGTGACCATTTATAAGAATCAGAAACTGGCTGGATGAAATCTGCTAAATCTAGAAGTAAATGGGGGAAATATTAGTTGCCTGTTCATAACGAGAGTGTGAGACTAAACTCTGAAACATTGGTCGAAACAGCAGATAATAAGGACGATGAATAAACATTTAAAACACAGAAGAAGGAACAATAGATCTAAAATTTTCATAGACCTCGTGCTCGAAATCAGCAACGGAAAGCGTCAAGGAGACTCTTTATCACGTAAACTAAAATGTAGAACGATTGCAGTGTGCACTCAGCTATCAGTCTGGACGGATAGTACTTACGACTTACATATTTGCATACTGCGTAACCAACCACAAACGTTGCTTATAACCGTAGGTAGGTAGTAGGTAATTATCGGAAACTAACATAATATGATATTATGATATATTCGAGAGAAGATTAAGACATCGCTTAGAACAGAACGAAACTATTCTCGTTTCAATCTAGTTTTTTTAGAAAATCTTAATGCTACATTATGAGTAATAGCTAAATAACATACCAAAATAAGTGATACATAATAAAACAGACCAAAATAAGTGATACAAGGTTTCTGGAATCCGTTAATTCCAATGTCTGAGAAAAAATAATAATAACCAAGAAAAGAAAGCATGAAATTGATTAAGAACGAAAACATAAAAGAAACGGCAGAGAATATATCAGTGGCGGCTCGTGCGTAAGTTCTCATGTGCTACCGTAGTAAAAATTAATGTTTCTCAACTTTAAGAATCTTCATAATAATTTTCTATAACACTGTAATTGCATGCTTCTATATCGAAGAATTTTAACTCCCCGCCTTGCGACACATCGCTCCTAAAGCAGCCAGCCGGACATTCAGTGCTGACCCAGCGATAGCACAGGATCTGGCGTTTTAGTGACAACTGCTCGGCGCAGTATTCTGTTTCAACCCACTGCTCCACCCGTAAAGCTCTACAAATTCACTCATTTTCTGAGAGCACTCCAGAGCCGTGTCGTGCAATGACAGAGAGACGGCCGCATCAGGCTGCATAAGCAATGAAATCGAAATAAATTTCAAGTGTTCACGAATCATAAAATCTTAATTTATTATAGTTTATATTTTCAGAAGAAAAATAATATTCGTTCTTTTTTGGTAAAATAAAAAAATCATAATCTCAGATTATTTTAAAGAAAACATTTCAGAGACAACATAGTGTGGAAATATACCACACGACCCAGCAACAACATTGCTCAGTGGCTTCTTCTGAAATTTAACTTCATTAGAAATATTTGGCGAGGAAAAATACTTCCAAGTTAGAAATGCAATATTATTCCGCGTTAAAAAAAGAGACATTATTGGAAATTATGTGCGCAGAATTACAAATGTAGCATACTACGTGCGGGGTCAGAGTATTGGTAACACTATCACTGTTGAAGTTTTATTATTTTACTGAGTTATCCTAGTGAACATAGTTGCTTGGCGTGATGTAGAAAATAACTTAAAAAAACTCATGAGCCGCCACTGGAATAGATCAACAAGCAAGAAACGCAGAAAGATACAAAAAAAACTAGAAGATAGGCCACGCGGCTTAGGTTAATTGAGCGAAAGTGACAGGATGAAGTAATAAATGGTAAAGAAGAAACAACTGAAGGAAAATGATAATATAGAGTGAAAGTAGAGAATATTCCGACATTTCCAACAGCAAATGAAACTCTGTTCGTGTACCGGGAAAGAGAACATTCAGAGCTGCAGTACGGGAGTCCGATTGTGTGGACTTTTTATATTCGGCCTGGACACCTTACATCATTCGAATGACCTTTCTCCCAGTGGTTTTATTATTCTCTATTACCTCAGTCCCACGACGTCTTCTGAACATCAACTTAGTCACAATGATTTCCATCTTCTATTTTATCTTTACACCTATACATTTTCTCCTATAAAACAGGCATTAAACTGGTGATAAGTATGCTCCAACGTAAGTAGAATATACAGGATCTTATCACTTATCAAAACGGGCATAATCACTAAATGTATTTTATTTGCACATAATTCTATGGTATTCCAGTCCTCTGTATTGATTATGTAGACCATAACGTTCTGTTAGAAAAAATGAAATTACAGGAACTTAATTTTCTTGGTTTAAATCATATTTACAACATAGAATGCAATGAGTGGTATTAAAGGACTCGTGCTCAGGTGAAATACATGAACCAGAATGGGGAATTATTAAAAATAGAGCCACACAGGGTTCAGGCCATTACTGTAAATGATCTTCCAAAACTGTAGATTTGTCTTTCAAAACCATACTTTTGACAGATGATAGTAGTATATTAGTAAAAAGTGAAAATGACCCATTAGAAGATTCAAGTAACAATAATTTAAGTAACCTTTTAACCTGGTTTTTCTGTGAATGGCTTAACAATTAACACTGACAAAACTCACCTCATGCAATTTCACTCTCACAACACAACTTTACAATCTATAACTCTAAAATACAATGACAATGATGTAAATGAAACTTCATCTATTAAATTCCTAGATCTCCTAGTAAATAATAAATTAAATTGGGCTGATTAATTAGTTAATAATAAAACTTCGCTCGGCTACATATGCTGTAAAATTATGTCCACCTTCAGTGATTTAAAAACAAGAAAACTGGTCTACTTTACGTATTTTCATTCTGTTTTGTCATACGGGATTATATTCTTGGGCAACTCAACAGGTAAAGACAAGATTTTTATTGCTCAAAAACGTGTTGTACGAGCAATATGTCACGGCACCTCCAGAACTTCATGTTAAAAAAAAGGGATATTTTCACTCTGTCGTGCCAGTACATTTATTCGTTTAAAGTTATTTATGACTACAAATAGGCATGTATAAAATGTAAAACATTGTCAATTTCACATAAATATGTGCATTATTCTGGGATCTCCGTCTTTAACAGACTTCCACAAAGAATCAAACAGTTGTCCAATAAACAAAGTGAATGTAAAGCGGAGTTATCTACGCTATTCAGCTACTCCTTCTATTCAGTAAAAGAAGAATTTATAGAAGACTCGGAGATGTACTATTAATTTGTAATTTAAATAGCGTGAACTATAAATCGGAATCCTTTTCGTATGTTGTTTCATAATACGGTACTATTATTATATGACTGTAAATAGCAAGCATGAGATATTCATAAGTTTATGTTATTAGTCTTTATTAATTGATAGTATTCGCATAGTATTAATGGAATAAATGTACACCCTGATTCATTGCATATCCTTGAAGCTAAGCTTCTCACAGGACCTACGGAATATGGTATTATTATTATATATTTTATTACGTACCAATGCAAGAAACAAAAGTATATTATTTATTACATATAAATATGGCCGATAACTGCGTAAAAGTTTTCTTCATGGCCTAAATACAAAGTTAATTGAGGTTCATATATTTAGTTTATGTAACATTAGAAACATCAGCGGAGTTCTTATTACCTTCGAAACAGGAAGTAGCATGTCCGCCTGCGTTTGGCATTGAAATACAAATATGTACAGTGAGATGTGACCACACTACAAAACGTCAGCAACATAGCTCCTGCCAAATTCTGCGGAATCATTCGCTTGTTTCGTGAGATTGTTATTAATAGTGTTGTGATGTTTACGGACTTGATGAGGATCACCAAAACAAAGGGTGTCATCTGTGGCGTCTCTGGTTACACTGACGCCTGGCGTAATGAAGTACCTGCGGAGGAGCTTGTATTTACCCGTACCTGCGGGACTGCGCATTGTGGATCTCGTCCCACTGCCACGAGCCGACTGCGTAGGACAAACGGACTCGCCACCTACGTAACCACTGATAGGACACACCGCTGTTCGTCTCGGCCAAATATAAGCAATACTAGAATTACGTGATGCCGCGCTATGAATGGAGCATTCGTCGATTTACTTCATGGAGGGAACGCTGATTACATTGCGTCCATTTCAATAATCCTCACTTGAGCACATAAGATACTTATAAAAACTATCTGACCTTTAATACAATTATTAATGAGGAGAGTAATTGTTTTTCGAGATTGGTGAACGAAATGCTGAACATAAGATTACATAATGAAGCTAGTAAAGTGAAAAATCACACTCAAAATAACATTTATGATTCATTAATATTATAATTGTATGTCTTTTTAATTTGTGATTATTATAAAATTTGTATTTATAAATTTTTCTCTATTTTTGATTGTTTAAAAACCAAATTATGGGCATTCAAACATTGTGTCAAGTTTAACAATGTAACCGCCGTCTTAACCTTATTTTATTTCCTTGTTCACTTCATTTAAGTTCGACCCTTGTTGGCTGACAGACAACAATACTGTAATGTGTAATGGATATTTTTAAATAATAATGAAGAGATTTGTGGTTTTTAATGATGTTTCGGTTTAATTAAAAGTAAGTTAATTGCCTGTTTATTCAATTTTTTTGGTTTTTAATGTAATCTGCCATTATTTAATTCATTAATATTTTTTCAGAAGTTCTTGATTGAAATTCCTAAAAACTGAAGATCTAATCCAAGGACGAAACGTATTTTAATAAATTATTTTTTGAAAATTGTTAATTGTCTAATAATTGTATTAGGAAGTAGCTTTATTTCTGACTTATTTGCTATAAAATTTTATTAAATAAGATAGTTATTACACTCATGATTGTAACATTTTTCTAAGAATAATTCATTAAATTCTCGTCAAACATCTGTGATTAAAAAATGTTGTTTTTGTAATGGCGATCATTGAATATATGCTTGTGATGCATTAAAAAATCTGTCAGCCTTCAATCGGAATTCTTATATCCGAAAAAATTAATGCTGTATTAAATATTTAGTCAAAGGTTAAAATTTCCAGGCCTGCCCTAATAAGTTTTCGTGCAAACATTGCCATAAGGGTAACCATTATCTGTTACATCAAGAATCAAATATCAATTTGAATTCTTCGAATCTAGTTTCGTCAAATAATTTAAATTCAGAAAATTCGTCTCATGTAAGTCCATCAAACCCGTCCATTAACAGTATTTTAATTCTACTGGAAAAAAGCAAGTTTCAACCTGTGGTACTTGTTACAGCTCGTTTTGTGTTACAAGCTGCTAACGGTAGACAAATTCAATTTGTTAGATAAGGTTTCTGAAGCTTCCGTTCTAAACTAATCTATTGTACAAATATTATGTTTACGTCGTTCCCGAGTATTAACTTCTATTTCCTCAGTCGCAATTTTTTCTAGTTCAGTGAATGTTATCATTAAACCAGTTGATAATCCGGAAATTTCATTATCTACCACAACTCTTGTTGTGCCAAAAAAAAACTAAATATGTACCTAGACAATTTACCATCTTGAGCGAATTGAACCATTTGCAAGATCCTTATCTTTTTTCCGATGATAAAAATGATTTCCTTATTGGTGCTGATTTATACAGTTCTGTGCTTCGATATGGATTACGTACACCGGTAGCGCAATTAACTATATTTGGATGGATAATTTCAGGGCCTCTACCTCTTCACCCAATGCGGTCTCACACAGTGCATATCCATCATGCTATTTATACTCCAATAAACGAATTATTGGAACAAATTTGGGAAACCGAAGATACCTCTGATGTTGTGTCGCTTTCTCAGAATGAAAAGGAATGTCATTCTCCCTTCGTAAAAACACATTATCCTTTACTTCGAGAATACGATTCAAACACTAAACTGCGCGTAGTTTTTAACGCAACTTGTCCCGCATGTAATGGCAACTCTTTAAATGATATGCTTCACGTTGATCCTAAATTACAACTGGACTTGTAATTCGATGGCGATTACATAAATATGTTATGTCATCAAATATTGCACAAAAGTTTCGACAAATTCTCGCTGCTCCTGAGAATAGGCGTAATTCTGCAAATGAACCAATGAGCCTTAGAATTAAATACTGTCACATATGGAACTGTAAGTGCACCCTTTATTGCAAATAGAGTTTTATTACTGCTAGGGAATGACGAACGAGCTAAATAATCTTTAGCTGCAAAGATTATTAAATCAGATTTACGATGTATTCTTTGGAACACACTTTAGAAACTGTTCAGGAAATGTAAATTCAAGTTACCGCCTTAACTAATTCTGCATGGTTTTAACTTCGTAAATGGTGTTGTAATTCACCTGCACTACTTTCTAGTATTGATTCGTCCGATCATGTATTGGCAGTTGAATTTCCCTTTGAACAAAATAAGAGTTTGAAATTATTGGTTATTTTTTTAGGATCCTAAAGAAGGAGCTTATAAATTTAATGTTTCCCCATCAATAAATTACACTATTAATAAGCGAAACATTCTATCTTCTATAGCTAAATTATTTGATCATCTCGGCTGGGTAATAATTAGTGCTAAAATACTTCTTCAATCATTGTGGCTAGTTGAAAGTTTCCTGGGATGAAGAACTGCAAAAACCAATTGTTAAAAAGTGGATTGAAGTTAGAGACAATTTATCAGCTCTATCTTCTATGAGTATTCCTCGTTGGATCCATCATAATCAATATATTGCCGTTGTCGAACTTCAAGGTTTTTCAGACGCTTCAATCTCGGCTTATTATACTGTTGTATATATAAACATTGTAACCAGATCAGGTTTTATATTTGTCTCTTTATTAAATACAAAAACATAAGTCGCTCCTCTTAAAACTTTAAGTATATCTCGATTGTATCTCTGTGCCGCTTCTATATTTGCGAAACTGATTTTTTCTGTACAAAAGACATTAGAGATTTCAAAGATTTCATTATAGTGTTGGTCAGATTCAACTATTGTTTTAAGTTAGCTGCAGAAACCTGCCGCTACATGGCCAGTGTTTGTTGCAAATATAATTCTCAATATGTACGCCCTATAATAGAAATTTGTAAATTGCCTGTAAATAAAGTTATTATTGTAATTACCTCAAGTCTATCGATATATATGTACATTAATAATAGAATTCAATAATTATCTAAGCAACAAATCTTAATATAAAATTTGTAAAATGGTAAATCTCCAATGAAACTGTATGTAATTATCAAACCTATACGATAAATTGTAACCTTCTTCTTATCTTCTTTCATCTTATCTTATCTTATAAACTAGCAGGGTGCCCGGCCTTGTCCGGAATGTCGTATATCCATAATCCCCAATTTGACTCCAATCTTGGTTGTTTTTGCGATATTTTTATGTAATGCACTTCGACCCTTATACATGTGCTCACCTCCCACGAAAAAATGGGAATGAACTCATTGACCTCGAAAAAGTTTCAACATTTTACAAAATTTCCTACGACGTCCCTACTGTACTTTTGGTTAAACAAAAAGTCATAATTAAGTTCAGAGATATCGATACCGCAATCGTATTAGCGTTATTTTCATGTAACGCTCCACCAGACCCCCACCCCTATGCTTCCTCCCGTCCATGCCGACAGGGATTGAAATTATACACAAAGAGCTTCTAGAGAAATATTATGGATTTAATTTACCCCAAAAACTATTATTGCGACATTAAAATCGGCCAATTAACAAGCTTTAAAAATAGTTAAACGGCAAATTGAATGTAATAATTAAACTCAGTGACATACAAAACCTTGGATTCCATTTGAATCTCGATTGTTTTTCATAATTTTAAGTAATGTCACACCACCCTTAAGGATGCTTCCCTTCCAAACCCGAAAGGGGTTGAAATTATACACGGAGAACATGTAAAGAGATATTATAAGGCTCATTGATCCCGAAATATATTTATTCGACGCAAAAATCGGCTGTTTTAAATGTTTGAAAATTTTAACCGCTGCCCACCGACGCGTGTTGATCAGATTGTCATAAATAAACTCAGCGACTTCCATGTCCCTGGATTTGATTCCAATCTCGGTCGTATAGGCATTATTTTGGTGTAACGCAACCACCAAACATCTCCTCTAAACGTGATCGTCTCCTAAGCCCGAAAGGGGTTGATATTATGCACAAACAACATAAAGACAAATATTTCGAATTGAATAAACTGCGAATAATATGTGGCGCAAACGTCGGGTGATTAACATGTTTGAATAATTTCCACCCCCGTTCACCCCCGCCAATGGGGGTAAAACGCTAAGTTGAATATCATAATTTAAATAGGTGACATCCATAACACCTGATACGACTCCAAACACGAATGTGTTTGCGTTATTTGTAATGCCAATCCATACCCAGCCGCCCTTGAGGGTGCACCTCTTACAATCCACAGAGTAGTGAAATTTGTCGAATCCCGTAGATCCTGACTTCAATTGATTCGAAGCAAAATCGGCCGGTTAGCATGTTCAAAGTTTGTAGTCGCTCCCTCCACCCCGCCCCTCTAATCCCTTTCTAAGAGTTCTCCTTTCTCATTCTGTAAGGGTTTGAAATTATAATCAGATAACATCGATAGAAACACTATCAATCTCTTTGACCACTAAAAATAATAATACGACTCAAATATCGGTGGTCTTAAGATGTTAGGATGTTTCAATCCCTACCCCATGGCGTGCTCCCCTCTCACGCATAAAGGGGTTGAAATTTTATAAACAACATCGAAATAATTACTATCATAATCAATGCCCCTGGCATTTATTTATTCCACGCTAATATCGACGAATTCAATAATTATCTAAGCAACAAATCTTAATATAAAGTTTGTATAATGGTAAATCTTCAGTGAAACTGTATGTAATGTATCAAGTACGAAATTTGGTGAAATTTGCTCCACCGGTATAGATTTGTATTCTCCACCCCAAACGCTAAGGGTGCTCTTTCCCCGGGGTGCAGAGGATGAAAATTATATTCAGATAACATCGGTAGAAACACTATCAATATCTGTGACCTAAAAATATTTATCCGACTGAAATATCGACTGTTTTAGCATGTTTAAATATTTCCACCCCCCGTCCAACCCCACTTCTGGGGGTGGTAGACGCGTCTCACCCCAACAGTGTTTGTTTCCTGGTCGTAGAGAACACGTGTACGAAATTTGGTGAAATTTGCTGCACCGGTATTGATTTGTAAATATATTTGTAAATATATATACATACATACATACTTACACACATACAAACAAACACTCTGCTTTATTTATTAGAAGAAGAAGATTTGATAGATAAGACAAATCAGAGTGTTCGTTTGTATATATATTTGTTTGTATGTTCCTTATACTAATCTACACTGGTGGTGAAAATTTCACCAAATTTCGTACACGTGTTCTTTGCGACCAGGAAACAAACACTGTCGGGATGAGACTCGTCTACCAACCTATGGAGCGGGGTGTGGACAGGGGTGGAAATATTCAAACATGTTAAAACAGCCGATATTTCAGTCGGATAAATATTTTATTAAAGAGATTGATAGTGTTTCTAGCGATGTTATCTGACTATAATTTCAACCCCTTACATCATCGGAACGGAGCACCGCGTATTACAAGTAATAACGCTAATACAATCAAGAGTCAAATCCAGTTTTATTCATGTTGTCGAGTTTAATTATGACATAAAATTCTACATTTAACCCTGGGGCGGGGCCACACGAGGGGTACATTTTTTCTAACGGGTTAAATGGTCGATATTTGCGTGGAATAAATAACTTTTGACGTCAAAGACGTTTATAATATATCTACCGATGTTTTTTTGTAAAATTTCAACCCCTTTCGGCATGAGATACGAGCACACTTAGAGGTGGGGATGAAGACATTCAAACATGATAAAAAAGCCAATATTTTAGGCAGATAAATATTTTTAGGGATTAGAGAGATTGATAGGGTTTCATTCGATGTTATCTGAGTAGAATTTCAACCCCTTATTACATGGAAAAGGAGCACCCGTAGGAATGGGGGTTGTCGGGCGTTACAAATAAAAACGCAAATAAAACCTAGATTACAGTCAAATCCAGTATGATATGATATTCAATTAGCCATGTTGTCTGTGTAAAATTTTAACGCCTTGTGGAACGAAGGTTGAGTACGTTAAAGTGAAGGGGGTTACAATAACGCTAAAACAACCGAGATTCGAGTCAAATCAAAGGTAATGGATATGTCTGAGTTAATTTAAGACAATCTGGGCAACGCGCGGGTGTAGGGTAGGGTGGGAGGGGTTGGGTGGAGGTCGGCTGAGGGTAAAAATTTTAAAATAAGTTAACCGGCAGAATTTTTCGTCGAAAAATTTATTTCGGCAACAATAATATTCATAAAATTAGAGTCAAATCCAGGGTTATTGATGTCGCTGAGTTTAATTAAGACAATCAATTCGCTATTTAACCCCTAGGGGTAGTGGTGGACGGGGGTGGAAATTTTGAAAAAATATATATATATATATATATATATATATATATATATATATTGTATTATACAAAAAATACTGGAAAATAAAGGTACCACGTTACAGATTACAAATTATGTGGTACTCACATTAAATGAAATATTAAAATGCCAATATATGGCGAAATTATGTAATATTCAAAAACTATTAATGAAACCAAGAAATAAAGTTAACCGAATTTTATCTTGAAATTAAACAAAATTATTTTTAAGAGATAAAAAATTATTTAATTAGAATTTCGATTTACATTGAATTTTTAAAATTTTTATGTTTTTAACAAATACCTCAGCTTTAATGAGAACAAAAATCTTCAGGGCCCCTTATAGGTCCTCAAATAATGATTATGATTTGAAATTGTCTCCAAAGTTACAAAAAGAATATACAAATTTAATCTACAATAACAAAATTTTATAAAAAGAATTTAACAACAAAAAATTAGAGAAATCTGGTGGTAAATGATATTTGCATAAAAGTGTACAAAATTACGTTTCTACATACCATTTTTACTCAGAGCTGCTCCGGTACCGGTTTTTGCACTCCAGTGTTATTTCAATTTGTAAATAAAAATACTTCATTTGCAGGCCATAGCACTGGCTGCTAAATCGTTCACTTCACAAAAATTTCGGCACCTCTCTAACAGTTCACGGACTTAAGTTTGCCGTACTTATTGTCACACTCAAATTTTCTGTAGAAAAACCATTAATGCCAAAAGGTGATATATTCAGGTTACACTTTACTGAATTACTCATTATTTATTCACCAGAAACCTCGGCTGGTTTCGAAAACTATGTTCCATCTAGTTTTGGCCAGACCGGTCAGACTCTCAAACCACTCTGCCATGACTAGACTCGTCAAGCCCTCCGAACACACACTGACTGTTTTCCGCCAAAGTTCTGTGTATGTACGTTTTCCGACAACAATCGCCGTAGCAACCTTTGCAGTCTCACTGACTGTTCTGGTCTCAAAGTTACGCCGATAATAACATAAATGAAAAAATTAAAATAAAATGTACATTACAAATTGTTGATCTCTACAATATATATACTTTTAGATGTCCCCTCTATTACAAAACAATAAATAAATCACCAGACAATGAGACAAACATTGAACTACTAAGGAAGACCTGCAGAGTCTGTCTAACAGGATGATTTGTATAGCAGTCTTCAGAGACTGGTTGACCAGTCGATTTAAGATGTAAACCGTTGTCTCCTAACGTGGGGCCCATGCCCCAGAATGACGCAATTTGAATGTTCAAGGGAGAATTTCTTAAATTAGCTAGTATAGAATTTTAAAAAACGCTAACTATGATTTAACTTATACAAAAGTAAAAATTGTTGGTAACTCAATTTGAAATAGGAATTTCGTAAATTTGGTGTTTTCCATAGATCGACTCTTGAAAGATTGGAGTAATATAAACCACGATTTACTCAGACAGCAGGCATATTATATACTGTGTCTACAATAACACAGTGAAGGAATAGTACGTACTGTGTTGGACGACTGCTACGACATACGCTAAGTTGTTGTCTACTGTAATCTAGCGCCAACTCTGCGTGTTAAATGAAATAAGAACTTAATTTAGTACAAAAATTTTCGATTGGGTTTTGCGATCTCAGATGAAAATAATATCTTACTTTTTGTAATGCACAGAATTCTTACTATAGAAGAACCGTGATACATAAGTTGAAATTAGGCTTCTTTAGGAAATAATTCAACTGTTTAATATAAAAATACTTAGGTCGGTCTTGGTAAGAAAAAGATTCTGAAACGCTGGCGTAGACAGTTTCCGGGATTGCCAACAATTGCTTTGTCCTTATAAAGTCGTCTTTACTCGAAATTCCTCTATAAAAAGATGTATAAAATGAATTATTTGAATATATCTGCGGTTGCTTAAGCAAACTTATAATAATTTATCAGAAGATAAGTGCTCGACCTACCTTATGCAGGCTTTCTAGGGTTTGCCCTGCATCACTTTAAGGCGAATGCAGGGTCTGATGCTTAAACTACAATCTGGGGGCCATTTTAACACTCAGATACCTTCCTCTATCTCTCCGCATCACCCCTTTCAAATCCCTTCCTATGCTATTAAAGGGGAGTTGCCTCCATTTTGATTACCCTCATGTAGCCTGTTACTCTAATAAAATAAGAAACGAGTGCTGGAGTCCTCTGACAGAACCTTTCTAGAGATACGGAGAGGAATGCATTTCCTTCTCTCTGCTATTGAACTCCGGCTCCCACAAGCTGTTGCCTGTTTCGAGAGGTGTATGTTCCTTGTTCGCAAGCCTTGGGCATAAGGTAGGCGTTGTTTTCGCTCCCATTCGAACAGTCGGCCAGCTGCCTCTTAAATCGCGAAGAGTGAAATTCTGTGTCTCCAAAGACGGAAGGGCGTGGGAAAAGTACCAAGTGCTCGACCTATTTGATGTTGGGTTTTTCCTGCGTCACTTAGGCGAATTTCCGGGTAGAATGCTTGGGGATGCTCTCACATCTCTCTGGTTTTTTTGAACTAAGGTTCACACATGCCGAGGCACCTCGGTCTGTTTTGAGAGGTGTATGTTCCGGGGTCGCAGACCTTGGGCATACGGCAAGAGTTGTCCGCTATTCCTATTGGAATAGTCGGCCAGCTGCCTCCTAAACAGGCCAAGGCATGGAGAGGGGTAAGCTGCGTCCCCACAGCAAACTCCCCTCCCGTCATCGGAAGGGCGTGGGACAAGTACCAAATGCCCGACCTACCCGATGCAGGTTTTTCTAGAGTTTTCCCTGTATTTCTTTAGGCGAATGCCGGGTAGGATCCTTAAACCATAGCCCGGGGGCCCTAGTAACCCTTGGCTACCTTCCTCTACCCTTCCGCATCCCCCCTTTCTAATCCCTTCCTATGCTATTAAAGGGGAGTTGCCCAATGTGGATCACCCTCATGTAGCCTGTTACCCTAAAAAAACCTCGTATCTACTACTATTTAGGAAGCCGAGGTTGTGGAGAAGGCGACAGCTAAACAAAGAGAAAACGAAGCGCAATGGCGTTAGTTAAAGGCACATATCACCATAAGTGAGACTGTAACGTGCACCAATATTGTCATCATTTTTCAAGTTTGTGATGTGTATGTTAATTTACTATACGTACTACTTTTAAAGTTATATTAACAGGTAACTTGGTTAGCTTGACCCGTTGGAAACCAAAGTGTCAGATTTACCATTACTTTTACAGTTAGCTCATGTAAAGAAGGCAAATAGACAAATTTGATGATTGTCAGTTGCTATAAGTTTATTAAAATCTCACAAAAGTCTTAACACTGGACAAAAATTGAAATTTTCTTTCATTTCTTCCGACAAAAACCCTTCAATGTTCGGGAATGCGCAGCAATCTCACACCGTAACAATATTAGACAGAGAAATTTATATAAATTTTTAATAGATAAACATTAAAAAGATTTTGGCCAGTATTGACACCATTAAAAAATTATAAACTCAATGTTCCCTCTACAATAACATTAGACCACGTAAGGCTAACTGCAATGTAAAACGTAGCCAGGACACGCACAAGGAGGTTGTAAAGATAACTCCGAGTCATAAATGTTGTTTAAAGAGTTTGTATGGCTGTGTATGTTGAAATTGTTAAGTTTAATTTGAATAGTTTCTGATATAATTCTATCTCTGGATGCAATGTCTAAAGTAACTGAAATGAATCATTTTTATATTAATTATAGAAATTATTATTTATTTAATTCCGCATTACTACCATAGGCTATTTTACAAATTTTAAATAATATACGGGGTGTAAAAAAATTTATGACAAAATTTCAGTAATTGTTTCTTCCTACTGAGAGAAGAAAAAAACTCATAATAACAGAGTTATCCGAAATTCCGTATCTGATCGATTTGCTTGAAATTCAACTGACTGGTTGGAGCGCTCGGCTCATATATAAGATTAAATGTTCATTTTGACTGAATACAGGCAGCTGCTCTGCCTCGCAATCAAAAATGCCTGGTGTAGTGTGTACTGACTGGATGACTGCCACAATTCGTAGTATATATATATATATATATATATATATATATATATATATATATATATATTGTAGTGAATAACAACCTTAAGTGGCCGCCCTTGTGTCCGCGGGCCTGAGAAGGAATAAATTAAACGTGCACGCGTGCCTGCCCGAGAGGCCAAAAGAAGCCGCGGGTACGCGTCTCTTTTTTTGAATCGTTTGGGGGAGGAGGAGTACGAATATATACTCCAAATCCGGGTGAAAGTAGACAGACGCTGGCAGACCGGAGATAGAGGACGGAAAGTGGAGTGAGAGAGGCGAGAGGGTGGAAAATTTGGCGAGCGGTAGCCTACAAAAGTTTTTGGAGAGAGAACCATCGCGGGGAGGCGGAAGAAGATGTGCTGCTTACTACAAGACCAGTGATCCACTGCAAGTCGGCTGACGCCACAAGTTAAAGTAAGGATCACCATTTCTGTAAAGTGCCTTCAAAAGTTGAATTTTTTTACACAGTGCGGAAATAGGCTCTGTTCTTGAATAGCTACCGAGCCGCCCACATTACCCTGAAGAGAAGGAGGATTTTTTTGTAACCAAGCCGGAGCTAATTATAATTTTTTTTGCAGGCCAATGTATATCTGCTGGCGTCCAATAATATTTTTTTAATGCATTTTTGTATTTTTATGTAATAAAGTTTTTTTTATATATAGTAATATTTGCAAATCATTGCAAATTGGCGCGCCAACTTGAGGCTTCGAAATTGTTTTGGGTGGATATTCAAACACAGAGTTTATAGAATTTCATTGCAATCTCTTTTCTGTGGTAACTCGAAGTTAAATATTTCAATTATTTTCGTATCAGGCATTGTTTAATATTTTTCGCAGACGTAAATATTGTCCTCAGTATGTATTCATTGTTTAGTAGTCCTTAAATTCAAGCTAGATCTGTGTTTCTTTTGCACGCTGTACCAGTCTGGCATTTATTTAGTTTTGTTTCGTTAAAGTCTGGCAAATTTCTAAGGATGAGCAATCAGAATAGTAGTGAATTAGTAGCAGTTGAAGGAGAATTAGCCTCTGTGGAATCAAGTACAGATTCACCAGGGGAGATGTGAGAAATAGTGAAAGACAAAACATATGGAATGTTAGAAAAATTGTTACAGCTGATGGAAGATGTTAAGGAACAGATAGAAAAAAATACTCAATGTTTTAAAGAGGATACGAATAAAGGTTATGAAGACTGAAAAAGGGAAGTAAAAGGCAATACTAGAAATATTGAAATCCTGCGGGAAGAGGTAAAGGATTTTAAGGGGCAAGTAGCAAATGATGAAAAAAAAAATAGAGCACATATCAAGTTACGTACAGCAAGAGTTAAAATTGCAGAAGGTTGGTATTTTAAAAGAAATTGATGAAAAGAACAAAAGTTTAGAAGAAACAGTGAAGGAAAAAATTGATGACTTGCAACAATCGGTTAGGAAAGTAGAAATTCGAAACGATGATAAAATATCGAACACTATTGAGGAGTTAATAGAAGAAATCGCAACTGAAACTGTTTATAAAGAACGGACGGTGCGTAATACATTTAATGAGGACAAAACTGGGAGTGTGGCTAGGACCAATAAGTTTGCGACTAAAATGAAGAAATTAAATAATGCTTTCATGAAACATATCCGCCTGTACGGACTAAAGAATGCCAGACTGATACCGTGTCTTAATTCTATGTTAAAGAAGGACATACCAGAATATGGTAAACCTAAACGAATTGTGTCAGATAATGGAACCCAATTTTATAACTCCAGGTGGCGTGAAGCTTTAGAGCGGGAAGGTGTGAAAGTAAATTACACGTCCATTAGACACCCTCAGGGTAATGCGTCTGAAAGATACATGCGAACTGTAGGGGCAATGTTGCGCATACTGTGCCTAGAAAAGCATAACAGCTGGACGACCTATTTGCCCCAAATTCAAAATTTTGTAAATGAAAACTTTAGTTGCGTTACTGAAAAAATACCCGGTGGAGCTACAAAGCGGGCAGCACATGGAATTGCCGTTAGAGAAATTTATTGAGTTTGCCTCCAGCTGTAAAGTTTGGGACAACGATACAGTGTCAAAGGAAGTAATGACACGATTAAGTAAAATTGCAGCTTCTCGGAAAAAAAAGAAAAAGGTAAGAAACCATGTATTTTATGAAGGTGAATTAATCTTAATGAAAAGTTTAAGATCCTGCTAACAAAATTTGCGCGAAGTTGTTGCCGGTTTACGAGGGTTCATATGTAATTGTTAAATGTGGAAACAAAAAGTATTACCATGTGCAGAAAAGAGATGGCGGTCCAGTTAAAGTCTTCAACTTGTATAATTTGGTGCCATATCACCAAAGACATTCTGCTTAGATTTAATATGCGTAACATTTTAGTATAGAAACCTGTGTAAAGAATTAACGGAATGAACGTACTATTTTAATGTGGTGATTACATGTAAGTAGACTGTGACGGAGCTGATGACATCGCTCTATAAACATTACCATGGCGAAGTGTACGGACTGGATGAGATAATGAGCGTGTTATATGCTCATTAAAAATAGATTGTTTGGTTTGCAGAATTGGCGATACCCTCATTTTATATTCACTGGAAATTTTGCCTTTTCAACTTGTCAAAGTGCATGCATTTGAAAAGTGTGAACTGCCAATATTTGGGGCAATTGTAGTGAATAACAACCTTAAGTGGCCGCCCTTGTGTCCGCGGACCTGAGAAGGAATACATTAAACGTGTACGTGTGCCTACCCGAGAGGCCAAAAGAAGCCGCGGGTACGCGTCCCTTTTTTTTAATCGTTTGGGGGGGGGGGGTACGAATATATACTCCAAACCCGGGTGAAAGTAGACAGACGCTGGCAGACCAGAGATAGAGGACGGAAAGTGGAGTGAGAGAGGCGAGAGGGTGGAAAATTTGGCGAGCGGAAGTTTTTGGAGAGACAACCATCGCGGGAGGCGGAAGAAGATGTGCTGCTTACTATAAGACCAGTGATCCACTGCAAGTCGGCTGACGCCACAAGTTAAAGTAAGGATCACCATTTCTGTGCCTTCAAAAGTTGAATTTTTTTTACACAGTGCGGAAATAGGCTCTGTTCTTGAATAGCTACCGAGCCGCCCACATTATCCTGTAGAGAAGGAGGATGTTTTTATAACCAAGCCGGAGCTAATTATAATTTTTTGAAGACCAATGTATATCTGCTGGCGCCCATTAATATTTTTCTAATGTATTTTTGTATTTTTATGTAATAAAGTTTTTTATATATAGTAATATTTGCAAATCATTACAATATATATATATATATATATATATATATATAATAATTAACTTGCTTCACGTTGAGGTCGCCAAAATGTAATAATCATATGTTATTAAACAATTTAAAATGAAACACTGCCTACATTGGTGAAGTCAAAAATATGGTATATAAATGAAAATACAATTGAATAAAACAGTTAGCCCGCGTTGAATGCATTTATTTAACTACTTTAATTTTGAATGAAAGGATTTTAATATATAAAATTTTATTTAATTTAACATACATTAATTTATATGCAAAAAATTTAAGTTACAAGATAGATATTTTTTTTTAATTTAAGAAACACATTAATTTACATGCAAAATAATTTAAGTTACAAGAGAGATATTTTTTTAATTTAACAGCATTTATTACATACAATCCAAAACTCTTCCTCTTCCTCTCACGGTCTTTATCTGGGTCTTTAAATAAAGGAAGGCATTACTCTGTTTAAATAATCAAATCACTGTAAAGTTATTCCAGAACACAAATATTTACAATATTAAAAAAAACTAAATCTGACATTTTATCTCTAACTAAGGGTTTACAATTAATAATAGAATGTATTTATGACTTACAGTTTCTCTCTACCTCCCTCCCTTCCATCCCTTCATCTTCATCTCTCTCTCTCCCTCTCTCTCTGGTGCCAGGACAATCAATTTTCCCTCGTTTAGACACACACTTTACTTTTAAGATCAGGCCTTGGTATTCACTGATTCTACACTTCACTTTAAGATTTTGCAAGATTGGCTGTATTTTGTTGTCTGCTCCGCTCCACAATAATTTACCAATGTTCTCCTGGCACTATTCCTCCACGATTTTGGAAATTTCTATTCTGACTAAACTGGTATTACTTTCCAATATATACGATGCAATACTTCTTTGAATGTTTTGCTTTGTATCAATTCACTACTTCACCTGGCAATACATTAACGTCGTACAGTCTCCGCTCAAACTTCATTTGTTCCGTTCCCTGCAAGGTTTCACCGCCAACTGCCCTATACGTTCTCAGCGCGCTAACAGTCCTACAATGCCTTATTATTGTCCATTCTTGTGTGTGATTTGTGTTTGTTTGCCGATAACAATTCAAGTCCACAATGTTTTTAATTTTTAATGATTAAGTTGCTTTTTAATTACTACAATATATATATATATATATATATATATATATATATATATAAATAAAATTTTATGAAAATTTGGGGTGAGTAACCATAACGAATATTTTTCATTGAATAATTTGAATGTTTCCAACCCATATTCTCCAAACTTATCTGCGTCAATATTTTGACAAAAATTAATCGCTGATAATATAACACTGAATCGATGGATAATTTCCACATATTTGTTATTCTTATTTCTAAATATTTGCTGTATCATTCCATTATTAGAAGATCAAAATCCGCGTAGAGTTCAGAATTAAGCAATGCAAGCCAACTGCGTGCCTGAATGTTCGATCAGACGATTCATGAATATTATAAGAAGTTAATTTTCGATGTTGAGGCTATTATTACGTTTCTTGATAGCTGTGATAATCATAAGAATGCTTTAAGAAATGATACTAGAGACGCCATTTGTGAATACTTAATTAAAAATCAAAACATGGATGGGTTTAAATTGGATACTGTTACTTCGCGAGGGGCGGCTGATTGTTGCAAAACTATATTCTCGAAAGTTTGTTTAACAAAATATGTAAATTCCAAAAAGGTGTTTTTGGTGGTTTATTTTGTTTTAAATCACCGTTAAAGTTAGTAAGTTACACTAAGATTGAAATATATTCATGGTGTAATTCTTTTCCATAATTTTTATTAAAAAATCAAAAAGTATGTATTTTAATTTGTGAAATGTGTTAATAAATATCTCAATAATTATACATAAATTAAAAAATGGCAAAAACTTATGAAATATAAAAGTTATAACCGTTTTAAGATAAGTGTGTTTTCACGGCTTGTCAATGATGGATGTTTTACGGACAAATGACACAAATTTGAAGTCATTTTATACGAAAAATAATTGACCACATGTTTTAATTTTCCGATCTTCTTATTTGAACAGTTAATACTTTATTAATTAATGCAATGAATAAATTATTTTAATAAGTGTTTTTTTTCTACGCGCCTGTGTTTAGTTGTTTCCGACCACCGTGCGACGCCTCAAAAAGTTAAAAGCTTCATTGACATATTCTTAGAACGCATACTTACTTTGGGTGGGCACTAATTCTGACACGGTATCGAACACTAAATTTATGTATTGCCCCACTAACAGTGTCTATTCCAAGATCACTAATGATAATATTGTTCGGGACGTACCAGGATACAGTTGCTTGTGTTGCTGGCTTTGTCTCAAAATTGTACACCATAAGTCCACATTGGCTTGATATGGTTGACGCCCTACAATACTTGATTACTCATTATTATAATATTATAAATCTTATAATAAAACTTAATAAAATATTCAATTATTTAATCACGCTATTCATATCCATTTTAATATATATATATATATATATATATATATTGCAATGATAAAAGGGCAATTAAGAATTAATAATTAGAAACTATTGAACTGAATTGTTGCCGGCGTACACACAGAGATACAATAATGGTCGAGCATATTGAACAGGACAAGACATTTTTAGACAATTGCGCGCGTAAGTGAATGAGTAGGCGGTCAGCCACGAGACATTGCTGAATACGGAAGGAATTAAAATTTGTCAGTCAGCCACGAGACATTGCTGAGTACGGAAGGAATTAAAATTTGTAATTATGCTACGAGACACTGTGGAGTACAGTATAATTAAATTTAGCAGTTGGTGAAGGATTTCAGTCGAGGGCGGAACTAAACTAAATTGAGTTGGAAATCAGAAGCGAGAACATTGAGTTGTGTTAGAAGTCTGCAAGCAGAGGCTGATGATTTTGTGGTAGAAGTCTCCAGTTTTCGTCGCAAGTTCCAAATATTGGCAGAGATCACCAGTTTTAAGTGTTTGCAAACAATAATAAATAAATTCAGTGTTATATGGCCTGTTCATAAGTGTTCGAGGTGAAAGCGCGTTGCATAATCTTTACAATAGCCCTGGTACCGGTACAAACAGTGAGTAAAAAAGAAACATTAAAAATTAAAATTGTAAACGTTAATAAAAGGTAGAATATCGTCAGATTTAGATTTCATTTCGATTTTCATTAAGTTTTATTTCGTTATGACTCGATTACATTTCGAGAGTTTATTAAAAATATTTGTCAATACTAAATTGTAAAATTATTTTTATTTACTTTATTTAAAAGGCCCAATAAAGACCTTGAGGTAAGAGAAAAGGAAATTTTTGTATAAAAAAATTGTTGTAAATTTCAGAAAGTAATTCGTTTTTTAAGGTAAAATAGTTGTGTATAATAAACTAATTGTTTAATTAAATTAAATAAATGTCATTATTTAATGTTCCTTTCATTATATAATTTTCAATTATTAGGTCAATTTAATTAATTATCTTCATTATTGAGTAACCACATTTAGATGCCTTAACGTGTGGACAATCAAATCATTTCAATTACTATTATTATTGTTTATTACAATACATATATATATATATATATATATATATATTGTAGTGATTACAAATATGTAATTAATTAATAAATTGTTTCTTTAATTATTGGCGGCGTAACTCGGAGGCCAAGGCATTTTAAATAACTGTATTGTTTGGCGAGAATGCAGAGCCTAAAAGGCATATATAGACGTTCAGGACTTAAGCGGACTTCAGTGGGTATTTGTCAGATGCGAGTCGCCAGTTCTCATTTGCGAGTTCTCAGTTTCTAGTTGCCAGTCGCCAGTTCCCAATGGTTGTCAGATATTGAGAAAGGAGAATGTAAGCAGTTTTTAATCAGATATTCAGAGAGAGCAGAATGTGAACCGTAAAAAGCAATTAGTCAGCGAGCGATATGTGATCTGCAAACAATTAGAGATTCAGCGAAACAGAAAGTCCAAAGTGTTGGAAGAATTATAAGAAAGTAGAATCAGTGCAATGCTTGTTAGTGAAAAGTGGTGTAAAAAAATAATTAAACTAATCATGTGCAGAAACCTGAGCAGCCCAAACAAAAATTGTATATAATTAAAATAAATTTTCACCTGTAAAACTTATAAGTAAATATAACTTATCGTCAGATTTAGATAAATTTACTAGAAATATATAACTTTTCAGATTAGTAATAGTTTTTTAATGTAAATTAAAATTTTTTACGTTCTTTATTAGAGGTCCGATAAACGGCCCTAAAATTGAGATTTCTCACAAAAGCCCTGAAATTGAGATTTCTCAAAAAAGCCGAGGCATTAATTTAAAATGTAAAACAATGTAGTTTAGATTTGTAAAATAATTATTTTTGTCTTTTAAAAAGTAATTGTTTAATTTCAATTTCCTTCTTTCGTTTGTTTAAAGTGTATATTACAATATATATATATATATATATATATATATATATATATATAGGGTTAAAAACGGCAAAATTTATGTAATGGATTCCTCATATTGAGAGAATATAAATTGTATTACAAGGAGAGTGGAAATACATAATTAAAAAGTTATTCGGACTTTTATGTATGTTACTGAATAGTGGCATCGTTACAATTGTTGCACAAGGAAACGTGTTGCGAATAAAATTCATGTTCACGTGATTGCTTCTTAGCACCCGCAAATAATTGACCTTCATGTTTAAGTTACTTACCTGATCGGTTAGTATGAAGACTGATTGCAGCGGTTTACAGTTCTACGATAATTTTGTTGACAGTCTGTGTGATGCGATAGGTATACAGTGAAAAGAACAGTCTCTTGGTTGTAGAGTGTTGTGAAGTACATAAAAGAAGACCTCGCGTGTATGAATTACATGTATGTTTGGAGGATGATAATGCTTTGAGGGTATGTCGTCTGTATCAGGATCAATACCCAACGCGAAAGTGCCAGATCGAAAAACTTTCGAAGGAATCCATCACCGTTTATGCGAATACGACAGTTCTGCAGGCGCTCAAACCTCGGGGACCGTCCAAGAAGTGTAGGTGGATCCTGTTCTCAACATGTGGAGCAAAGTCCTTGAGTCAGCTTAGAGCGGTTTGGACTGCAGAGGAATTTGTTACACATGATGGTATGGAGACTACTATGAGAAGAACTACATCCATATATTCTACAACGTGTACAACTCTTGTCTCCTGCGGATTATCCTTCAAGGTTAATGTTCCTCCAGTGGTTCATCCAACAAAGTGGAACGGATCCTAACTTTGGAGTTGTCGTGTTGTTCTCAAAAAAGGCAATATTCACTAACGAAGGAATCAACCAGTGCGTGTGTTCAGATAAAAAATCCCATTGCAATTATCACACCAACACAGATTCTCCAATAACAATCATTGTTGGTCACTGGGGCTCGTGCATATGTATTCATGTGCTTAAATAAATTTAGTAAGAATTAATTTTTCTGCATTTTAAGAACATTCATAATAATTGTGCTTTAATTCTGCAAATTTATGCTTCGGTATCGAAGACTTTGAACTCCACGCCTTGCGGCACTTATCTCCTGCTAAAGCAGCTAGCTGGACAGCACCTGAGCTGGTTTTTTGTGACATCTGCGCATGCGCACTGTACCTTTTCACCCCCTGCACCACCCATAAAGCTCTACAAACTTCTGGCGTTGTGTGCTGCGATGCCAACTGCACAAGGAAACATAGACCCCCTTGCTATTATACAGAGAGGCAGCCACATAAGGCGACATAACCAACGAAATCTAAATAAATATAAACTAGTCACTGATTATAAATCTTATATTATAATATTTAAATTTTAAAAACAAAAATAATATTCGTCCATATTTTGTAAAACAAGAAAATTCCTAATCAAAGGTTATTTTAAAGAAAACAACATATAAGATGCATTATAGTGCGCAAATCTACGCACGACCCTGAATACAAAACTGTTCAGTGGTTGGTTCCAAAAATTAACTTTATTTCAAATTATTCCCGAGGAAAAATTCTTCCGGATTAGAAATCCTACATAATTCCGCGTTTAAAAAATTGACACTATTGGAAATTAGGTAGACTGAATTATAAATTAAGCATATTACGTGCGGGGTCAGAGTATTGATGGATTTTTATTATTTTACATAGTTATCATCGTAAAAATGATTGTTTGGGGTGATGTAGCACATAACTTGCAAAACTTTCGAGCCGTCACTGTTGCTGGTGATTGTTGGGACCCTGTGTTTCATCTCTCAGACTAAATGGACGTAAAATTTCTTGCGCTATAAATTACATCTGTACTTGGAGGGTATGCTACTACCGTCTCTTCGACAGCTGTTCATCATTCATGACGGTGCTCCCGCACATTTCTGTCATTTTGCTCGCCGGCACCTTAATGCAAACTTTCCTCGCAGCTGTATACGTGGAGGTGGACCAATTGCTTGGCCATAACAATCTGCAGACTTAAACTTTGTTTACTTTCATCTTTGGGGCCAACTAAACTTTTTGATGTTTTCAGCTGTTGTGGTTGATGTACTAACTCTCTGTGAATGCATATATATATATATATATATATATATATATATACATATTTTGTAATACTAATTAAGGAGGCCATTATTTGTTGATTTATAATAATTTGTTTGGCGGCGCCGATCTCAAAGAACGACAGTGACGGCGGGCTCTTACATTAGGGAGGCCATGGATTGTTTGGTTAACAACGTTTTGTTTGGCGGCGCCGATCTCAAAGAACGACAGTGACGGCGGGGTCTTATTGATATTAAATTAGAGAGAGCATGGATTGTTGATTTTAAAATATTTTGTTTGACGGCGGGCAATCTCAAAGAATAACAGTGACGGCGGAGTGGCGGCGGGCTTCTTTGTCGCCGATATTTATTGGGAACTGCGAGCGTTGTACGGAGTTCGGTTGGTGGCACTCTGGCGAAGATAGTTGGTTGGTGATCGTCGAGGAGATAGGCAGCTTTTGGGGCGATAGGAAAGATCGGACAAGGAATATTGAAGAGTTGAAAAGAAAAGTTATAAATCATTGTAAAGAGTCTATCTGCATAGTTCAACTTTGAAAAAAACATTATTGGGCAAAATGTGTATGGTTCAGTAGCCGATAAACTTAATTTCTGCTAATTTTATCGTCGGGTTCCTGGAGGAGTGATCCACGAAGGACAACCGTGTATTTTGTTCAAGTGTAGAGTGTGTGAATAATGGCCTTTTTAGTGAAGTGTGTTCCCACGCTCCGAAAATCTTAAGTCTGGTACCAGAAAAAGTGAGTTGTAAGTACAAACCAAATTAATAAATGTTTGTAAACGGTTATTAAGGGTATAGTCTGATTTCGTTTATTTTCATTTCATTTTCCGTTCGTTACAATTTGTTTGAATTGTTAATTTTAATTTAATCTTTATTGCTTCTTGCTTATCAAACCCAGTAAAGACCCTGAGAAGAAGAGTTATTTAGATGTATTTGTTTGTAAAAAATAAAAGTTTGTATTTTCCTTGAATGTCACAAAAAAAATTATAAAAAAATAAATAATTGGTTTGTAAATTTGATTGAATGTGGCATAACAAAATAGGACTAATAAATGGTACTTTTAATGAATAAATTTGTTTTAATAATTAATAATATTTTAATTAAAGTCCATCTTGTTGATTATTACATTTATGATTACCTCAAAGTGGGGAAATTCAGATTATTAATTCTTTTAAATTAACTATTCTTATGATTATTACATTATTGGCTTCCACAACGGGGGGCAATTTAACTAATTAATTAGTTCCCGTTGATCATTACAATATATATATGGTATCCGAAGGGAGTCTATACTATCCGAAAAGTTAGTTAGAGTTTATATTTTGATGTTAAGTATTCGTAAAAATGGATAGTTGTGCACGACTTGTATTGATTATGATAGTAAAATCTGTACCAGAGACTACAAATAGTTTCCCAAGATTTTTAAGACAGCAAGTTTTAGTAAGAACACGTCCTACGAAACGGCAAACATTGTTGTCTTTGTGCGCGGAGAGAGCGAGTAAATTTGTAGTTGTTTTTGTAGTGTTGACGTTGGGTTGTGGAGAACAAATTTAGTTAAGCAGAGCGCGCAATGTTTCGTGACCGCATCTGTGGGAGGACATGTACACGTGCCATTGTTTAACTTTTCTGGAGCTTTCTGTAAATTCTAAAATTACTTAAGAGTTCGAGGTCGATTAGTCGCAGCCTCGAAATTGGACGGGTGAGCTAATCTTGCCCGTTGCCAAAGCGAACCATGGTCATTCCACTCCAGAAATACCAAAGTTCATAGTTCTCTGGATCGTACAGATACATTGTTAGTCACGATACCTTTTGATAGCGGAATTTCCTAGGCCGCGACTGTTTCAACATTGCAACGACTCAGAACTTTACTAAATCTCCATATTTTGAATTTAAATTTCACTAAAAAGTGTTGCTCTTGTATACGGCATGAAATAATTTATTCAGACCCGAATAAAAATCCTTACAGTTATTTCCCCCTGATTTATGTCTTGCGGAGTACGAGGCTAGTTTCTCACTTTATAATGAATATGACGTCAGTTTAAATTATTGGTCAGTTGACATACTTTGTCCCTACAGCGATGTCTGTGAAGTATAACATCACGGGTGCTTGGCGGGTGCGGTGCAAGCGAATTTGCCGAATCCCCTTTCCATTTAGAATTGTTGTTAAAAAAAATTATGATATCAAGCAATATCATAAGTTTCCACTACTAAATTTAAACAATCTATGTCACCCTCTCATTCAATTCTACCGTTGTTACTTTGTACGCGCTTTGTATCTTCGGCTCTTCGTCTCGAAACAATTTATTCCACCAGAAAAACGGTTAAGTTTTAATGCACTTTACGGAAATAGTGAAGAAGTGCTTATTATATCTTCAAATAAATGAATATGTACACATACACTGTTATTGGACAATCCTTGATCTACTTTGAATTTACTATTTGATTATATATATAATATTTATATATACATATATATAATTGAATATTAAATTCTACTTTGACTAAGCAAATACATATATATATATATATATATAAACATGCATATATTACTTTTTTTTAGGGAAACAGACTACATGAGGGTGATCCACATTGGGCAACTCCCCTTTAATAGCATAGGAAGGGATTTGAAAGGGGGGATGCGGAAGGGTAGAGGAAGGTAGCCAAGGGTTACTAGGGCCCCCGGGCTATATTTTAAGGATCCTACCCGGCATTCGCCTAAAGAAATGCAGGGAAAACCTTAGAAAAACCTGCATCGGGTAGGTCGGGCATTGGGTTCTTGTCCCACGACCTTCCGATAGCGGGAGAGGAGTTTGCTGTGGGGACGCAGCATTCATTTCTCCGTGCCTCGACCAGTTTAGGAGGCAGCTGGCCGACTATTCCAATGGGAATAGCGGACAACTGTTACCGTATGCCCAAGGTCTGTGACCCCGGAACATACACCTCTCAAAGTAGGCCAAGTTGCCTCGGCTTGTGGGAACCTTAGTTCAAAAACGGAGAGGAAAGGGCATACCCAAAGGTAGCCCCTTCGTATCTCTCCTAAAAGGTTCTGCCTGCGAGAGAACATCCGTCGCAAGTTATCCGATATACATATATTACAAACCATATGATGTAATTATAAAGTAAATTGCATCTTAACAATTTTGTTTAATTAATTTACCACTAATCAGTTGTGATTATAATTAAAAATCAATAATATGTGTTAAATTCATCTGTTATAATTGAATTCTGCACGTTAATTATTATGATTCATTGTAGACCGTCGGAAATTTTCTCTCCAATGTAACAATAGCTAAAATACGACGCAAGTTTTTAATAATGTGTAAAAAATTTTACGAAGAAGTTCCCTCATGATGTAAGTGTAAACTAACAATGTGATACGATAATCGAGTGAACTGGAATACGCATTCTAATTGTCGACCGCTGAGTTAAGCTTCTATAAAATGTGTACTTAAAAGGGGAAAATAAAGGAATTTGGGAGTGCTTTTAGTCGGAGCACATTCCCCTAACTTTGATCGCCGATATTTTGGACATTGAAAATATTCCAATATTTTCTGGACTTATAAATAGCTCAATGATTTGCGATACTTTCAGCACTTGGAAACATTTCGGCTTCTTACTTACACAAGCTTTCTAAGCACGATAGATAGCCAGGTATCGGACTGCTGTATCATCGCAGAAAGGCGTACCATCTAGGCTAGCCTAGAGATCTGCTGACCTCGGAGTTCACGGACCTAGCTGTGTGGTCCTGCTCTCTATTTCCACGGAACACGGAACGCGGTTCCAATACACCAGTACACCTGTAAGAGATATTCATACGAGCCAGACATCAATCACAGATGCCAGTGGTCAATCCGAGAGACCAACGCCTTGCTGTGGCACAGCTGATTATTCCCTGCAGTGGGTCAGTCCCGCTCGCTGCTTATTTCAACGGCCACAACCGCGACCAGCTGCGGACATCATCACGCCTCTACGGCTACGTGCTGCCACCAGCAGTAAAAAGTAAGAGAGTGCCAATAAGTCGTGTGACGTAGTTCACGATGTTTTACTGCGGAAATATTGAATTTATAGAAGTATTCGCCAACCCCCACTTAAATACCTGACGAGAAAGTTTACTTTTGCCTACTAATTGAAATCTGTGCCTAACCATCATAAATTTTACTGTAAGTCATTACATAATTTTGAACAACTTCCTAAGGAATATTACTTACATTAAGAATTTTGTGTGAAAAAATGTTTCAAGTGCGAAGTTTATATGTAACTATTGTCTCTGAATAAAAGAAATAAATCATTTTTCTTATCATCATTATCTTATTTATTCAATAAATTACCATCAATTTATAGTCAACACTCTAAACAAGAGTATTTTCTTTACAATATATATTGTAATACTAATTAGAGACCAGTAATTATTTTAAATAATTAGAATATTAGCGGCAATTCTTCAAAATACGACAATGGGTAGGCCAGCTTTGTTGTGAACCTCGGGGCTGTCTGAAGCCAGTCTGTCTGAAATTGTGGTTGGGAGAGGAAGGAATCTGTCTGAAATTGTGGTTGGGAAGGAAGGAGTCTGTCTGAAATCGTAACATTGAGAGAACGAACAGCTTAGCCCAAATTTAAAATCCAACCGAGAGAGTTATATATTTAAAATCCAAGTATAAAGTCTGGACAGAGAGATACTTTGTAAAACTAAGTCTGGTACCAGCAGGACATTTTTGTAAGTAGAAACCAATTTAATTAAGTTTGTAAACGATAGTTAAAGGTATTAGTCAGATTTCGTTGGTCTCATTTTTGGTTTTGGATTGTTAACTACTTAATTTATAAATTCTTTGATTGTTCTTTACTTATCAAGCCCAGGCAAACGACCCTGAGAGAAGTGTTATCAAATTGCTAAACTTTGAGATTTTAAATGTATTTAACCTCAGAGCAAATGTTGTAAATTTCCATAAAATAAAATAAACTTCCATAACGATTTATCAATTTGTTAAAATTGAAAAATAATTGTTTAAATAATTTAATAAAATTTGTTTTTTAATAAATTAATCAATGTTTTTTAATCATTACATTTTTGGCTTCCACAACGCGGACAATTCATTTAATTAACTTTTCTATCTATTCGTTACAATTTGGTCCACAACGTGGAGCAAATTAAATCAAACTTTTTTTTATTTATTAAATTTCGGCGTGCCAACGTAGGGTAAATTAATTGTAACATTAATTAAATAATCATTTGTTAAATAATTTAGTTAATTAGCTAGCGATTATTCATTACAATATATATATATATATATATAGTAAAGATTTTATTTTTGTAAATATAGCACATGTCTTCATCTGTTAATATTTCTGTAACATGTTTTAGTTAGTGTCTATATTAATATATATTGTAATATTTCCCAATGTTGATATTAGTATAAGTTTCAGAATTTTTAGATTATATTATAATGGCCATGACACTGAACGAATATTTTGGAACAATCAGTAAACCGTGAGAAAGTAGAATTGAGAGTTTCCAGACGTTCATCATCAAATGGTGTTCTTCCGATGTATGAAAGACCGGACTGAGTCACGTTCTCACAGTGGAATCCTTCAGGAGGAGATGAATTTGGTCAGTGAAAATAGTTAGTTGGTCTGCGTCCATCTAGGAGAGAGGTCACCATGGCGATACGTCCGTAGTCGAATCAGTAACATTTATGTTGTGGAGAAAGTAAAATTACAAAATATATTAAATATTGAATCTGTAGTAGTGTTATCATTCTGTTTATCGTCGTTGAAGAAGAATGTCGTCATTGCTAGAGGTTGTTAAGGGTCATACTAGGAATGTGGAAGTTTGTTAAAATATTTGGAACATCGTAATTTGCTTGTCACCATAGATGAACTACCTAGTGGTATCTGTATTATTCTGATCACTATTATACTGACCGGATTGCCTGATAAAATATATTGAATGTTGGCGAACTTATTTGAGGCCACGAGCGTAATCCTGTAGCCTGGATGTCTAAATGAACTAATTTGTGTGTGCTGTGAAATTTAACATCAAGAAAAATTGGTATGTAAATGCATTACTATAAATTTGGAACATTTTTTGGAAAAATTGTGCAATTATTGTACCGTGAAATTTAATTTTTTGTTCGTATTTTGGTATATTCTGTAAGCATAGCATTTTGTAAACTTAATTTAAAACTTTTATTGTAAATCATATATTTTATTTTAATTTTATACTGATCCGAGTTCCGATATCAAATAAGATCCCAGATTAAATAAGAGTCTCATGTAAATAAGAGGCCATGGAAAAGATATGTAAAACTTCTGTAAAATAATTTTTATGTTTTAAATAAATATTTATATTTTATATAAATTAAATTTCGGTTTTATCATTTCTAACCCTTAACTAAATCTTAAGAATTAATATAAAATTAAATAAAATGAAAATTTCATTAATTTTATTTAAATTGTAAAATAAGTAAAATTCAAATTCCTTTAAATATTCAAAAGTTCAGTAATACATTAAATTGCTCATTAAGGTACATAAAAGTTATATAGTTGGGTAGTAAATTAATAATTTTAAAAGTTTATAATTATATATATATATATATATATATAAATGGAGAGAATATGAACAAAATTTAATGTAATATTTAATTATAACCGTTGCCATAATTTGTAATAGTAATTGTATTATTCAAATAATTAATTTTAAATTAATAATCTTCTCACGACGTTGGGAGACAAACAATATAAGGAATGTATTATTATATTTGAATAATAAAAACGATTTTATTAGATAAATATTTTTATACACCTTACCAACAAAATATATCCAAAGGTCGTCATTGGGCCTTTTGTGAAAAAACAGAATTATAATTGTATCTGATCAAACGATATATATTGGCAAGCAAAAAATTTATTTCAGTTGTTTACATTACTCCGGTTTAATATTCAAGCGTCTCCTCTCCACTTTGTTTGCTCGTGTCAGCGACGGCAACCCGAAATACAGCGCCGTCTGCTATCTGGCTGTATGGAAAATCACGCTACAGTAACACCGAAAACTTTTAACTAGGAATTTGCGTGCTAGCGGTCTTTTTACCGCTTTTTTTTAGAAGGAAGGAAGTTCCAGACGGAGATTGTTTTGATGTGCAGAAAAGTGTTCCGGTCGAAACAACGAATTGCGTAAACGACTCAGATATTAAATGACTAATTGCAATCTTTATGAAAGCAGTCTTGTTCACAGCTTCTCCTCCTACCCGACCCTCCATGATTGTCTTAAAATATAAAAACTGACCACACTTGATTACGGGATTTTCAGGACGTGTACGGAGAAACGTAGTCAACGACGAGAAGATAATCGATGTGCATGATGTCCAATCAAACAATTTGAATGTTACAAGAGCAGTGTTCTAGCTTCTTCTGCCACTCAACCCACATAATTATCGCTGAGGTTTTTTTCCAGGTAAGGAAACCCTTCAGGTTGAACTATCGCCATTTTTTCCCCTCAGCCCTACGCTCTTCATTCAGGCTCTCTCACAATATATCTCCGTGAATGGCCGTATTAAAGCGTATTATGCCCTCAAGTGCGGATCGGGATGAAAACCTGTGAGGGATATTCTCTCGCAGGCAGTACCTGCGAGGGATATTCTCTCGCAGGTAAAACCTTGTAGGAGAGATACGAAGGGGCTACCTTTGGGGATGCCTTTTCCTCTCCGTTTTTGAGTTAAAGTTCCCACAAGCCGAGGCACCTTGGCCTGTTTTGAGAGGTGTATGTTCCGGGGTCTCAGACCTTGGGCATACGGTAAGAGTTGTCCGCTATTCCCATTGGAATAGTGGGCCAGCTGCCTCCTAAACTGGTCGAGGCACTGAGAAGGGAATGCTGCGTCCCACAGCAAACTCCTCTCCCGCTATCGGAAGGGCGTGGGACAAGTACCCAATGCCCGACCTACCTGATGCAGGTTTTTCAAAGGTTATCCCTGCATTTCTTTAGGCGAATGTCGGGTAGGATCCTTAAAATATAGCCCGGGGGTCTTAGTTAACACTTGGCTACCTTCCTCTACCCTTCCGCTTCCCCCCTTTCAAATCCCTACCTATGCTATTAAAGGGGAGTTGCCTAACGTGGATTACCCTCATGTAGCCTGTTGTCCTAAAAAAAGTCCAGTGCGGATCATACACAAGTTCCCATTCATTGTCTTGCAAGTTAGTTTACTAACAGCACGTGTAGAAAGTTGTAGACACTCATGCTTGGACGTGCCTACTTTCATGGGGGAAACGGTCTTCAAGGACCTTTGGCCCATAAAAAAAAGCACGACGGCATTTCAATTCAGAAAGTTGGAAGAGCACGCCACCGAAACGTCGTGGCTTAAGCTTACCTTAACCCGGATAGAAATCCAAGCTCTGTTTATCCAAGTTTTAATTTGTTTATTGGCCATTAACGTTTATATTATATATTTTAAAAATATAAGAATATTTTAAATTCAATATTTAAGTTCACTTTATAACTGTTTAACTGCCAATATCTGTACTTATAAGAGTAAAAGAATTCATAATTTATTTTCTGGCAGATTAACGATACGGCTTATTTAAGGTCAGTAAAATATTTCTCAAATTCAGTCATTAATATTACAACTCTTTACAAATATTCAGTTTAGTCAGTGAGTTTTTATTTTTATATAATTTAGGAATACCTTTAAACCATGAATTCTATGCATACTCTGTAAATATTAAATTGCACTCCTAATAATGTTAAGTGAGTTTAATGTGATGCATCGTAGTTATTGAAATTCATACGTCTTAATACTATTAATTAATTGTATTTATTATAACACATTATTTTGTATCATGTATCGTTGCCTACGCTAAACGTCTTACACTTATCTACAACCAACGCCTGGGACATTGAACAGCCTGCTCATTCCCGACACCTTGGACGAGACCTCTTAATATACATATTCAATTCATATTTTGTTGCACCAAGAGTTTCCTTGTGAGTCGTGTCTCTGCTACTAGTCTCAAATACCACGTGAGAACAATTGTCTTGGTATTAACATTAAAAAGTAAAATAATTTTTGTTTTTTTCTGTAAATAACATTTTATTGTGGCCTAAGTAACAATCAAAGTGTAAATTTACCGTTTCAAGTAAAGTCTTATCAGTGGTATAATTTTTCCCTCCATAATTGAATATATGCATAGTCATAGCAGCAGAATTCATCTAACTAGAAAGGGTAATTCTTTACAAGTTGCTTTATTTATAGGCTTAATTTTCTTCTATTGTCAGAGAACTGTGTCTGTTTCGCGTCATTTTGCTAAAATTTTCATCTTCGTCTTGAACTTCTTTACTCGTTGAGGGTATTGGCTCCAGTCGTTGCTTGTTCTGATAGAGTTGTACACAATTGTTTGATTTGGATTCTTATACATTAATTGCAATTTTTAGCTCAGAAGAACACCCCCAAATTAATTAACAATTTTTATATGTTAATTTGAATAAATCACCTATATAGCCATATTAAAGCTCTGTCTGGACTTGCTGGATGCTACGGCCACAAAAGTTGGCGCCGAGGTGACGGAGGTTTACAGACGAAATCTTTCCTCGAGACTAAGGGCCCGGATTATGAGAGGCAAATTGACCTATCTCAGGAGCCATCGACCATTAATAAAATTCCCGAAAAATCAATTCCTCCAACCTGCAATATTGTAAGACTAACGCAGTTTGGCTGAGCAAAACGATGTGAAGAGGTTTCTACCCAGTGGTGGAGAACGCATAAAGTCTAGCTAGAAGGTCGACAAGCAACTAAAATGGCACTTGGAGAAGAAGAAAGTCTGGAAAGGAAGAGTAGGAGTGAAATGTAAACTTCTCATCAACGACTTCAAGAAAAAGTCACACCGTCGGAAGAGGAAAAGAAGATTGGTTAACATCACCGAAACCAAGAACTGTGGGTTTAGCCATTTTCAGAGTAAACAGATGACCTGCAAAGATCAAGGTTCAGCACACCGACACATCGAGCAGATTATGCCGACGAGACAAGGTAGAAGCAACACTGCCATCCTTCACCTGACTACGGATTAGAGATTTCCTGCGAAGATATTCCTGTGGCTCGACCCATTTTGCCTGCCTGGTGAAATTTTTAGATGCAAACTGCGAAACAAACTGGTGTTTTTCTGACTCTGATGAAACAATTGAAATTTCTGATGCGCATATATGCCCACACATGCGACCCTTTTTAATTATGTTTCAATAACGTTCTGTCTCACATGAAATCGTCCTTAGTTTTTCCCCTTTAACGAAATATTAATATGTTTTGAGTCCTTTCTTGTTTGTTTCTCATATTAAATTAAAGATTGATTAGGCCTGAGTCTTTATTGTAGATAGTTAAATTGAATTAACTTAAATTTAAATTCGTGAGTGATAAATTGAAATTATTTCGATATCATTAGAAGGAACCTGTTGAATTTTTAAACCCTTAATTCATTTAATAAATTTGAATTAAAACATAAATTATATCTTTTATAATCCTATTAGTTACAAATTATAGTTGTTGAAAGTGAGGGAAATTGTAGACGGTTACAGGACATTCAATTTGATGATATTGTTGTAACCTTTGCATTGGTGTAGTACATACAATTACTTTGATATGTCAATGGTATATTAGGAGCAGATGTTTATTCAAATCTGTTCGGCTGGAAATCCATTATATCACTCTTGCTATTAACGTATCTTCACTTTTTCACTCAAACGTTTAATATATCACCAGTAATCGATGAATTGTTTTTATTTTAATCATAATATTTAATAATTTTCACTCAATTTGCAGCACTGAAGAGTTTTATCTACATGCTTCTATTTGTTTCCCGTAATGAACTTCGACTAACTGTTTCATAAGAGAGAAACACGTACAAGACTTCCACACAACTTTTAATACAATTCACCCAAAATTAAGTTAGACAATTACGTTGAGACAATGACCATATAAATTATTTAGACATCTCCATTAGGAAGAGAAAAATGAGATTATGCACGTGATATACATTGGTATAAAAATAAATTATTTAAATAAATTATTTTTATAACCCATACAAATTCAAAGCGTCTAAAAATTTAATTCTTATAACGAAAAACCTAACTGACACTAAAATATGCAAAGTTATAATTAAATTAAAGCCAAAAATCGTTACTATGAAAAAAAGAATTTTTACCCAACTAAAGTCATAAAATAAATTACGGTTTTCCTGTACAAAAAACGATAAAAACATTGGATCGGCAAACAAATCACAAGAAAATTTAGTGACAGAGACAATAAATATAAACATTTTAATCAGTAAATAAAATACATTATTTTTAACAGATAAAAGGTGACGTGAAAACGACAAAAGACCTAGAGAAAAATAAAAAGTATCAGTACAGTTCTATAACTTGCATAACACCATAAAACGAAATTCATTAAAACATAAAAGGAATTTAACAACTCATGTATAAGTCAAAAAATAATGCTAATGCTGTATAATAAAAAAGAATTACCACTTTAAAATTTGAAATAAATAAATATGTGGGATACGCATCACTCTTTTTCAAACCCGGAGTATATAATGACTTAAATAATTTAAATATATGTATCAGAAGCCCCATTATACAGCATAAAACGGATAACGAATATCGGTGTCACATAAAGTAATTCTTAACTATACAAATTTGAAATACAATGAGTACGGAATACCTGCGTTTCATTTGCCTGGAAATCATACAGTATGGATATTAATGAAAACTGATTTAATGGCGCGTGTTTTTGCAGGAACACTTAACAGACCTGAGTACTCTGTCGGCAGTGCAACAACTGCAGTAGTCGCTCACGAGTAATAAGCAGAGCACAAACCTATCAGCTAATCATCAACTAGACATAACGCTATCGAATAGTCCGCAATACCCAGACTATCAGTTGGCCTCGGATTGCACGTATCACCACCCAGTACTTTTTCAGTTCATCACACTACGTTAAGCACGAACTGTGCGGGCGATTAATGGCGTAACGTGTCTTGGTGTACTAATTTCGACCGATTCCTGTTAGAACTGCACGAAGAAAGGTATAACCCTCCTCATTTGAAGGAAAATTTTTCAGTAGGAGCGAGCCGAGGTACAGCTGATCACCACAAGGTGCATTTTTTGGTTCAGCAAAGATCGATCGAAAATTGGTCGAGAACATCGATATTTCACATCCAGCGAAGGGGCTGTAAAGCAAGTGTAGAAAGACTCCTCGACGAACCATCGCCAGGGACGGACGTACAGCCCCAAACGTGCATCATCCAGAGGACTGGGAGAGATCGAAGGGTGCCACATGATCACGGCCAGAGATCAACGCGAGGTAACTGCCAAGTGTCTCAATCCTTGACGCGCCTTGGAGTAATTACCGTAAACCATGGTTTAACTTGGGATTTAAGGGATCCGATTGTTTTGCCCGGCTAGCTGAACATACATATTTATTTTATTTTTCTCATGTTAAGTTATATGATTATTAAATTCTGTAAAATATCCCTTTATTTCATCATGTAATAAACCTACCACTACATCACATTAATTCTATCAACTATTGGTGGACTGGGTAATAAATTAAAGAAAAGTTAATTGTTGTAGATAGTAGTGGGTAAGGTAGTTTTAGCGTTAGTAGGAATGTCGCAGGATTGTGATGAAACAGGTTACAAATTGATAGTGTATAGTATTATTGGTGAGGTTGAGCAGATGGTAGCAGATGGTATCTGGGGTACTAGGAATAAATATAAACAATATGCTGTTGGATTAGATCATGTTTCAACAAGCTAAAGTTTTTGAGAAAATCAAATATAAATAACATCAAATGGTGGTTTGTGGACATTTAAAAATAGTAAGCATACAATATGGTCAGCAGGGAGGTTATACTAAATATCATTTCTTTCTTTCTTTATAGTATAGTAGAGCCAGACAACAGCACTGGACAAAAACTAACTCGACGGTTTAATCCCCGGAATAACGTCATCAGTAAGACCTTGGTTCCACCAGAAAAATTGTTATTCATATTAAATTGGGGCTTATGAGCAGTTTGTCAAATCACTGCCAAGAAATTCAGATATCTGTGATCCAAGTTACCGAAAGTGATTTAATTCAAGTTAAAATACAGAGTTTTCACCGGTCCCGGCATACCTTTTATCTACCCCTCTGCAAACAATTGGAGAAAATGAAAATGAAGCGCGGGACTCTTTTAATAATGTAGTGCACAAGTTTTTGTAGAATTCTAAGGATTCTGACGACAAAACCATTGTACATGATGGCAGGGTATTAAACTCAGAGTTGCTTAAAATATTCCGTATTGACTATTTTATGGAAAACTAGAGAGTCTGCAGTGAAGAACAGTGTGAAAGATTTCGTCAGGACGTCCGTGATATTGAGAGACGTTACCAAAGAAAATTGGATGTCAAAATGTCAGCTGACTATTGTTAGTTGCTCAATCCAGAAACCGTAGAAGGGAATCGGAAACCAGTTCGGAGAATCATCAAAGATAAGAAGAAAAAAAGGATCCACAAGAAAAAAGCGTAGACTTTAAATTGCGTATAAACATCAGAAACGATTTTTTGATGTTGTCAGAAAATATATTTAGTTAATTTGTATAAATACGTGTTTTTATCAAAAAATTGTTTTTATTATGCAAAAAACCTGTACGCGATGGGATTGTATTGAAGTCATTTTTAGAAACTGCTATCTTTAAAACTTATAATTCAGAAAAATATTCCATGCAAGCAGGAATTTTTTTTCAGACCTGTGATAATTGTACTTCACAGGCTTTTACTCCCTAGTTCCATTTCCGTTCCTGTAATATTCAGCACTGTATTCACCATTATCGTATAGCGAAAAATTGGACTTTATTTGCATTGAAGTACACATTGTAATGGTGTAATAACACTACTGTTTTGGTGTCATTATATTTCTCCTATTGTATAATTCATATTATATGTACCAATTTTATTACTTTCGAATTTCCAATATAAAACTTAAGTTAGTGTTTCACGCGGAGCTAAAATACAATCACGTTAGAATTAATTGTATGGCAACAAAAATAATCGTATTTCCTCTCTCCGTTTTGGAACTAAGGTTCCCACAAGCAGAGGCACCTCGGACTGTTTTGAGAGCTGTATGTTCCGGGGTCACAGACCTTGGGCATACGGTAAGAGTTGTTCGTTGTTCCGATTGGAACAGTCGGCCAGCTGCCTCCTAAACTGGTTGAGGTACGGATAAGGGAATACTGCGTCCCCACAGCAAACTCTTCTCCCGTTATCGGAAGGGCGTGGGACAAGTACCCAATGCCCGACCTACCTGATCCAGGTTTTTCTAGGGTTTTCCCTGGATTAATTTTAGGCGAATGTCGGGTAGGATCCTTAAACTATAGCCCGGGGGCCCTAGTTAATCCTTGGCTTGGCTACCTTCCTCTACCCTTCCGCATCCCCCCTTTCAAATCCCTTCCTATGGTATTAAAGGGGAGTTGCCACCATGTGGATTACCCTCATGTAGCTTGTTACCCTAAAAAAATAATCGTATTTAAAGAATGTAACTTTTTCTGGTGTTAATTATTAATTAACTTTTCACGGTTAAGCACCAGGTTCAGATTTCTCAATGCTGACGTTTCAGCGGTCATTCAGTAGACATTGTCTAAATTGATAAGTCTGAACCTGGAGCTTATCCGTGAAAATTTTATTAAAAATAATCGCACTTCTATACAGTGACAAAGGTTATCTTCGGACATTCAGCAAATTCATCAAAATTAAATATAAAAAAACGGTCGTTGTCCCTACTGCCCAATACTCTCAAAAATTCAATAAATTTTCGGTTTCCATGCTTCCACGAAAAATCGGAGGATTTCTATTTTCTTTGTTTAATTCAAATAAGGAGGATCACTCACATAGAATTAATCTGAATCACAATGGAATTGTTCAGATTCTTTATTTTATGTGTTTACGTTTCCAAAAGTTAGTTTTTTGCTTCCGATTTTGATTTCGCTTTCGTCTCTCTGCCTCATTCGTGATATAAAATCCACAAAAATATAAACCACATCTTCATTCGGAATCGAAAATCTGGCAATGCGTCATACATCATGACTTTTTCCCTTTCCACGAGCGAACTACTCCAAAACCCATACTTATTTCCATGATAGTGGCATATATTTCAACTTTACTAACTCGTTTCGGTGACTCTGACACTGCCTTCCTAATTATTTTTGAAAATATAATTACAAACGTACAGATTCTTAATCATATCTACCGATTTCCAGGTTTGTGTTTTACTGATTATGCATGAATATTACATAATTTTATCTAATCTAATAGCCTCAAACACCATCGACGAGGTCATTATAAAAATAATATACGAATTTACAAGAAACTGAACAACCTGTATAAAGTAGCAAGAATCAATTTAGATACAAGAGATATCTCAATATCAGATAAATTTCTTACATCACCAAAGGAAATTATCTAGTATGGCTGTGTCTTGTATCTATTTGTATATCTTGTGGACCTGACAAGATATAAAGAAAATCTAGGAACCGAACAGAGTAAAAAAAAATGCGTAAAAAGTATTTTATTAATCTGGAAGAAATAACAGGAAAATATAATAAATAATATGACCTTACAAAGTTAAAATTTTCTTGCTAACACAAATTATTTATTCAAACTAATACTACGTTCACCCATTGTGGCCTCTTCAGGTAAAGCAATTAGTAGACAATAATATTCAATATTACTTACATTAATGTTGGTAAACGTGGAACATCCACTAACATCTAAAAATGAAAAATATAATTACAATAATATATCGACGCTTGATTACCAAAATTGTCATTGAAAATAAAGGCAGTTTTAGCCGTCGAAACGTCTTAGTCTACCAACATTACCTGGAGCGGAAAGCCGAGAAGCCTTTCTTAATGCCATTCACAGTGAAATCACTTCGATGATCATTGAAAATATTGTTAACAAGGAACCCAATGACTTTACTTTAAAATATAATAGGTAATAAATTACTCAACACTCATGGGTATTTTAAAGTGAACAATATTCAAATTTATGAATTTATTGTGACTATACAGCACGTACTTATCTTAAAGAGATGTAAACAATGCAAAACTTTAAAGATAAAGATATACACTTCAATCACAAAGGATTCGAATCATATATACTACGAGGTTCACTCCAAATCTAATGCACACTATTTTTAATAAAATTAATTTTTTCAATATTTTATCTTGAATGTATGGAGTTTATAGAGACATCCTTCCAGCTTGTGATCAAAACCCGTTCCCGTGAGTGGCGCTATCATAGCATGACCTCAAGATGGCTGCTGCACTTGACATTCGTCAAAAGCAACGTGCTGTTATAGAGTTCCTGTGCTGTGAGGACGATATAGTGGGAAACATCCAAAAAGGGTTGTAAAAGGTGTATGGAGATTCTGCTGTCGATCGCAGTACAGTTGATCGGTGGGCAAGCAGATTACGTGGTGAAAGAGGGCTCGCCAATATTCGGGTATTACTCGAAACGTCAGAACCCACAATGCACTAACTCCTGACAATGTGCAGAGTAAACGACATTGTTTCGGTGGACAAAGACATCACAGTGAAAGAAGTGGATTGTCACCCCAAGTTGGAATAGAAGAAGCAAGTGTTTGAAGAATACTGAAAGAGTTGGACTTTGTGCCAAGTGGATTGGCAAAGGATCGCAAAGAAACACGGAAAACAGTGTGCAGCGAACTTTTGGAATAGTACGCGATGGTGGAGATGACTTTCTTGCAGTATACCACATTATATTTGAATGCTGCGGCTACAAAAAGCTTAGAGACGAAACCATAGGAGAAAATACCTCCAACAATGACCTAATTTCATCAAAACAAGCCATAATTAAAGCTATAAAATATTTGTACGAAAATTTATTGATTGCTAATAACGTTTTAATATAATTATAGCGACCTAAAATAAATTTTAAAAAATAATTGTGGCAGGCGATGAAATATGGCTCCACCATTTTGAACAGTAGATGAAGATGCGATCAATGGAGTGGCGTCATGCAAACTAGCATAAGAAAAATAATTCAAAACTACAACTTCGGATGCAAACGGTGTTGAATGACTCTTTGCTAGTGGGCATCAGGCCACGCGGAACCAACATTAATTCTTCTTAATATGAGGCAGTTCTGAAGAAACTTCAAGCTCAACGAAAAAAATTGGGCCTTAATTCCAAAAAAGTATTTGCTCATGGGGCGGAAGTCACGCCTTTCACTGGAAAGTAAAGTACTACTTTATAAAACAACTACCCGGCCAATCTGGTCATATGCGATACAGCTTTGGGGCACAGCTAGCAGATCCAGCATCGATATTATAAAGAGGTTCCAATCAAAAGTACTGCGATTCTTTGTAAACGCCACATGGTTTGTACCGTCAAGACTTGTGAATATCCACGGTTACTGAAGAGATACATGACAGACTAAGTGTTCATCCAAACAAACTTGTAAAATATCTGTTAAACTCGGATGACGAAGAGCCTAGGGGTTAATCCTCTTGATTTTAAAAAATATTCACGTGAAAAAATTCTCTACAAACTTCTAGTTTTAATTTTGAATTTTTTTCAATGGAAAGTTTTTCGCCATGAATTTTAATCTGTATGTCAAAACAATAACTAAATGTATCTTTTTATGAAAGATTGTTAGAAATAAATAAAGTTTTTACAAAAAGCTCGACTGAGTCGTGTTCAAACACATTGTTGCACGGTCAGATGTCAGTCAGAAAATCACGGACGAGTTCACAGAACTAGGATGGGAACATTGAAACATCCGTCTTTCAGTCCTCACCTGGTTCTAAAGGTCTTTGTAAAAGTGATGGAATACCTTCGTGGAACGAGATTTGAAGATGATGACTCCCTAGTGAACGCTTCCAACCAGTGGTTCAAACGTGCTGGTCCAGACTTCTACTACGCGGGCATACAGGCCCTAGATCCAAAGTGGCGTAAGGCAGTTGAGAGGGATGGGGATGTACTTAAACACTGGAAAAATAGGAAAGCTGTAGGATGAAAAAGTAATTTTTAAATATATGTTGTGTATTACTTTTGATGTGACCTTCGTGTTAAGGATTCTGTCATATCGTTTTATATTAATAGCCTTCTTATTTGACCAAATGTCCAGAATTTTGCGTTCCTTAATTTTATTTTTCAACGCTCGTTTTGTCCGTCCAGTTTATCAAGCATAACAATCAAATCATTAGATTTTTTAAATTACACATGTTTACCAATATTTTGTATTTCAACAGAGCGCAATGCGTGAGTGAGTGTAAAAAGACCAGAAAAAATGGATAGACTATAGTCGTCAAGTATATAGTTTAACAGTTTTGGAAGTATATTAATGGTTAGTCTTAAAAAGGCACACAGTTGCTGATTAAAAAAACTTTTGGGATTTAGTTAGGAATTAAGTTATTGAATGATCTAAACGACAGTCCTTAATATATACGTACTAGCTGGGTGCCCGGCGTTGCCCGAGATGTCATTTATCTATAACCATCCATAAGACCCCAATTTTGGTTACTTTTGCGCTATTTTTATGTAAAGCTCCTCGAACCCTATCCCTAAATGTGCTCACCTCCCATGCCGAAGGGGGATGAAGTCATTGACTAAATATATCGGCCGTTTTTACATGTTAGAAGATGACCACCCCCACAAATATGCGATAATGAAAAAGAATGTATTCCACGCAAAAATCGGCCGATTACATTGTCTGAAAATTTATTCCCCCGCCCAACACCTCCAAAACCCGTCGCGTTACCCAGGTTGTCACAATTAGATTCAGCGACATTCATAGTCTCGGAATTGATTCGAATCTCGTTTGTTTTTGCAGGATTTTATTTAACGTACCTCCACCCCACCCCTAAGCTTGCTCCCCTCACAGGGGTTAAATTATACACAAACAACATAGGTATAAATACTATCAAAGTAATTAACCCCAGGAAATAATTATCACAAATATCGACCGTTTAACATGTTTGAAATTTTTCACCCCCGACCACTCCCGCTTCGGGGACTTAAACGGTCAAGTTTAATGTCATAATTAAACTCAGTGACAATCCCGATAGTTTCTGGTTTATTTTTATCTAATGCTACTTCCACGCCAACCCTTAAGGGTGCACCCTTCCGAGTCCGAAAGGGGTTGAAATTATACACAGAGAACATGTAGGGAAATTTTAATTATCTAATTCATCCCGAAATATATTTAATTGACGCAAAAAACAGCCGGTCAACTCATCCCAACCCAGCCGATACCAGCGCGTTGTCCAGATTGTCATAAATAAATTCAGCGACGTCCATTACCTTCGATTTGGCTCGAATCTCGATTGTTATCCCGTTATTTTCAAGGAAATTAATTAAACTCAGTGACAATCCCGATAATTTCTGGTTTCTTTTTTATCTAATGCTACTTCCACGCCCACCCTTAAGGGTGCACCCTTATGAGTCCGAAAGGGGTTGAAATTATACACAGAGAACATGTAGGGAAATTTTAATTATCTAATTCATCCCGAAATATATTTAATCGACGCAAAAAACCGCCGGTCAACTCATCCCAACCCAGCCGATACCCGCGCGTTGTCCAGATTGTCATAAATAAATTCAGGGACATCCATTACCTTCGATTTGATTCGAATCTCGGTTTTTTCCCCGTTATTTTCAAGGAAATCCCCTCCAGCCCCACCCCTATCATGCCTACAAACAACATCGGTAGAAATACTATCAACGTCAATGGTCCCCGCATTTATTTATTCCACGCTAATATCGATGATTTAACATGTTAGAAAATTTCCAACCCATCCACTCCCGCCCATCGGGGCTAAATGGTCAATTTGATGCTATAATTGAACTGGTTTTGACTCCAATCTCGGTTGTATTCGCGTTATTTTATTGCAGCGTTCCTCCACCCAACACCTAAAAGTGCTCTACTGTAAATCCCGACCCGCTTCTGGGGGTGGTAGACGCGTCTCACCCCGACAGTGTTTGTTTCCCGGTCGCAAAGAACACGTATACGAAATTTGGATAATTTGATCCACCGGTATAGATTTGTATTCTCCACCCCAAACGCTAGTGGTGCTCTTTCCCCAGGGTGTAGAGGTTGAAAATTATATTCAGATATCATCAGTGGAAACACTATAAATATCTTTGACCCCTAAAAATATTTATCCGACTGAAATATCGACTGTTTTAGCATGTTTAAATATTTTCACCCCCGCTTCTGGGGGTGGTAGGCGCGTCTCACCCCGCCAGTGTTTGTTTTCTGGTCGCAAAGAACACGTGTACGAAATTTGGTGAAATTTTCTCCAGCGGTGTAGATTTATATAACGAACATACAAATATACAAACATACATACGCTCATTTTTATTTATATGATAATATAAAAACTTTTTAAAAGAGTATAAAAAGCAATGGTTCTGAAACACTTTTATTTTTGACTAAACGTCGTTATTAATGGAAACAACATCGGTTAAAATAGTATGAACAACACCACCCCTAAATCTGCTACTTTCCCGTGGTGGAGAGGGTTGAATTTTTACTCATATCACATCGGTAGAAACACTATCAATCTAGTTTACCCATAAACACATAACATTTTGGCAGTTTTAGAATAATAAACAATTCTCACCCCCAGCCCTAAGCAAGCTCACCACTAATGTCTAAAGGGATAACACATAACATTTTGGCAGTTTTAGAATAATAGACAATTCTCACCCCCAGCCCTAAGCAAGCTCACCACTAATGTCTAAAGGGATTTATATTTTCAACAACACCCGTTGAAATAGTATTCACGTAATTCTCCTCCAAGAACGCGCATGAACTGACTATTTATCTTCCCTTCCAACCCCCACCCTTTCGGGTTAAATGGGCAATTAAAAATATTTATCCGAAGTAAACTCACTGACATCCATAACCTTCGATTTGACTCCAAACTCGGTTGTATTCGCGTTATTTTTCTGTAAATCAACTCCACCCCAAACCCTAAGGGTGCCCTTTTCCCTGGGCGTAGGAGATGAATATTATATTCAGATAACATCGGTAGAAACACAATCAATATCTTTGACCCCGAAAATATTTATCCAAATCTAATACCTGCTGTTTTAGCATGTTTAAATATTTCAACCCCCGTCCACCCCCGCTTCTGGGGTTGGTAGACGCGTCTGACCCCGACAGTGTTGTTTTCCTGGTCGCAAAGAACCCGTGTACGAAATTTGGTGAAATTTTCTCCAGCGGTGTAGATTTGTATTCTCCACCCCAAACGCTAGGGGTGCTCTTTCCCCAGGGTGAAAAGGTTGAAAATTATATTCAGATATCATCAGTGGAAACACTATAAATATCTTTGACCCCTAAAAATATTTATCCGACTGAAATATCGACTGTTTTAGCATGTTCAAATATTTCCACCCCCGTCCACCCCCGCTTCTGGGGGTGGTAGGCGCGTCTCACCCCGACAGTGTTGTTTTCCTGGTCGCAAAGAACACGTGTACGAAATTTGGTGAAATTTTATCCACCGGTATAGATTTGTATTCTCCACCCCAAACGCTAGGGGTGCTCTTTCCCCAGGGTGTAGAGATTGAAAATTATATTCAGATATCATCAGTGAAAAGACTATAAATATCTTTGACCCCTAAAAATATTTATCCGACTGAAATATCGACTGTTTTAGCATGTTTAAATATTTCCACCCCCGTCCACCCCCGCTTCTGGGGGTGGTAGGCGCGTCTCACCCCGACAGTGTTGTTTTACTGGTCGCAAAGAACACGTGCACGAAACTTGGTGAAATTTGATCCACCGATATAGATTTGTATTCTCCACCCCAAACCCTAAGGGTGCCTTTTTCCCAGGGTGTAGGGGATGAAAATTATATTTAGGAAACATCGGTAGAAACACCATAAATATCTTGGACCCCTAAAAATTATTATCCGACTAAAATATCGGCTGCTTTAGCATGTTTAAATATTTCAACCCCCGTGCACCCCCGCTTCTGGGGGTGGTAGACATGTCTCACCCCGACAGTGTTTGTTTCCTGGTCGTAAAGAAGACGTGTACGAAATTTGGTGAAATTTGCTCTACCGGTGTAGATTTGTATAACGAACATACAAATATACAAACATACAAACATACATACACTCTTTTTTATTTATAAGACTAGCTGGGTGCCCGGCGTTGCCCGAGATGTCAATTATCTATAACCATAGATAAGACTCCAATTTTGGTTACTTTTGAGCTATTTTTATGTAAAGCTCTTCGAACCCTATCCCTAAATGTGCTCACCTCACATGCCGAAGGGGGATGAAGTCATTGACTAAATATATCGGCCGTTTTTACATGTTAGAAGATGACCACCCCCACAAATATGCGATAATGAAAAAGAATGTATTCCACGCAAAAATCGGCCGATTACATTGTCTGAAAATTTATTCCCCCACCCAACACCTCCCAAACCCGTCGCGTTACCCAGGTTGTCACAATTAGATTCAGCGACATTCATAGTCTCGGAATTGATTCGAATCTTGGTTGTTTTTGCGGCATTTTATTTAACGTACCTCCACGCCACCCCTAAGCTTGCTCCCCTCACAGGGGTTAAATTATACACGAACAACATCGGTATAAATACTTTCAAAGTAATTAACCCCAGGAAATAATTTTCGCAAATATCGACCATTTAACATGTTTGAAATTTTCACCCCCGACCACTCCCGCTTCGGGGACTTAAACGGTCAAGTTTAATGTCATAATTAAACTCAGTGATAGTTTCTGGTTTATTTTTATCTAATGCTACTTCCACGCCAACTCTTAAGGGTGCACCCTTCCGAGTCCGAAAGGGGTTGAAATTATACACAGAGAACATGTAGGGAAATCTTATTAATATAATTCATCCCGAAATATATTTAATTGACGAAAAAACAACCGGTCAACTCATCCCAACCCAGCCGATACCCGCGCGTTGTCCAGATTGTCATAAATAAATTCAGCAACATCCATTACCTTCGATTTGACTCGAATCTCGGTTGTTTTCCCGTTATTTTCAAGGAAATTAATTAAACTCAGTGACAATCCCGATAGTTTCTGGTTTCTTTTTATGTAATGCTACTTCACGCCCACCCTTAAGGGTGCACCATTATGAGTCCGAAAGGGGTTGAAATTATTCACAAAGAACATGTAGGGAAATTTTATTAATCTAATTCATCCCTAAATATATTTAATTGACGCAAAAAACAGCCGGTCAACTCATCCGAACCCAGCCGATACCCGTGCGTTGTCCAGATTGTCATAAATAAATTCAGGGACATCCATGACCTTCGATTTGACTCGAATCTCGGTTGTTTTCCCGTTATTTCTAAGGAAATTAATTAAACTCAGTGACAATACCAATAGTTTCTGGTTTCTTTTTATGTAATGCTACTTCACGCCCACCCTTAAGGGTGCACCCTTATGAGTCCGAAAGGGGTTGAAATTATTCACAAAGAACATGTAGGGAAATTTTATTAATCTAATTCATCCCTAAATATATTTAATTGACGCAAAAAACAGCCGGTCAACTCATCCGAACCCAGCCGATACCCGTGCGTTGTCCAGATTGTCATAAATAAATTCAGGGGCATCCATGACCTTCGATTTGACTCGAATCTCGGTTGTTTTCCCGTTATTTTCAAGGAAATTCCCTCCATCCCCACCCCTATCATGCCTACAAACAACATCGGTAGAAATACTATCAACGTCAATGGTCCCGGAATTTATTTATTCCACGCTAATATCAATGATTTAACATGTTAGAAATTTTCCATCCCATCCACTCCCGCCCCTTGGGGCTAAATGGCCAATTTGATGAACTGGATGACATCCATAACATTGGATTTGACTCCAATCTCGGTTGTATTCGCGTTATTTTATTTCAGCGTTCCCCCACCCAACACCTAAAAGTGCTCTACTGATAATCCCGACCCGCTTCTGGGGGTGGTAGACGCGTCTCACCCCAACAGTCGGTAGAAACACTATTAATATCTGTGACCCCTAAAAATATTTATCCGACTGAAATATAGACTGTTTTAGCATGTTTAAATATATCAACCCCCGTCCACCCCCGCTTCTGGGGGTGGTAGACGCGTCTCACCACGACAGTGTTTGTTTCCTGGTCGCAAAGAACACGTGTACGAAATTTGGTGAAATTTGAACCACCGGTATAGATTTGTATTCTCCACCCCAAACGCTAGGGGTGCTCTTTCCCCAGGGTGTAGAGGTTGAAAATTATATTCAAATATCATCAGTGGAAACACTATAAATATCTTTGCCCCCTAAAAATATTTATCCGCCTGAAATATCGACTGTTTTAGCATGTTTAAATATTTCCACCCCCGTCCACCCCCGCTTCTGGGGTTGGTAGACGCGTCTCACCCCGACAGTGTTGTTTTCCTGTCGCAAAGAACACGTGTACGAAATATGGTGAAATTTTCTCCAGCGGTGTAGATTTGTATAACGAACATACAAATATACTAACATACAAATATACAAACATAAAAACATACATTCATACATACACTCATTTTTATTTCTAAGATTAAGTGTAATAATTATTTATATTAAACCCTTTCGATCTGGTTGAAAATGGATTATTAATGGATTGATTTATATGGTTTAGGATTTTGAGAACAATTGTTCTAATAATGTAGATTACGTGGATAATATTTTCATTGAAGTTGTAGTAAACTAAATTATAAACTACGTTGGCATGTAGAGTTTTTGTTACATGTATTTGTCCGTGATTATTTGTTGCTTTATTTCTTCTCAATAATACAACTTCAATTACGGAATAAATGTAAAATTATGTTTATAACAATTTATAATATAAAAACTTTTTAAAAGAGTATAAAAGCAATGGTTCTGAAACACTTTTATTTTTGATTAAACGTCGTTATTAATGGAAACAACATAGGATAAATAAGTATGAACAACACCACCCCTAAATATGCTACTTTCCCGTGGTGGAAAGGGTTGAATTTTTACTCATATCACATCGGTAGGAACACTATCAATCTAGTTTACCCATCAACACATAACATTTTGGCAGGTTTAGAATAATAGACAATTCTCACATCACATCGGTAGAAACACTATCAATCTAGTTTACCCATAAACACATAACATTTTGGCAGTTTTAGAATAATAGACAATTCTCACCCCCAGCCCTAAGCAAGCTCACCACTAATGTCTAAAGGGATTTATATTTTCAACAACATCCGTTGAAATAGTATTCACGTAATTCTCCACCAAGAACGCGCACGAACTGAATATTTATCTTCCCTTCCAACCCCCACCCTTTCGGGTTAAATGGGCAATTAAAAATATTTATCCGAAGTAAACTCACTGACATCCATAACCTTCGATTCGACTCCAAATTCGGTTGTATTCGCGTTATTTTTCTGTAAAGCAACTCCACCCCAAACCCTAAGGGTGCCCTTTTCCCAGGGCGTAGGAGATGAATATTATATTCAGATAACATCGGCAGAAACACAATCAATATCTTTGACCCCGAAAATATTTATCCAAATCTAATACCTGCTGTTTTAGCATGTTTAAGTATTTCAACCCCCGTCCACCCCCGCTTCTGGGGTTGGTAGGCGCGTCTCACCCCAACAGTGTTGTTTTCCTGGTCGCAAAGAACCCGTGTACGAAATTTGGTGAAATTTTCTCCAGCGGTGTAGATTTGTATTCTCCACCCCAAACGCTAGGGGTGTTCTTTCCCCAGGGTGTAGAGGTTGAAAATTATATTCAGATATCATCAGTGGAAAGACTATAAATATCTTTGACCCCTAAAAATATTTATCCGACTGAAATATCGACTGTTTTAGCATGTTTAAATATTTCCACCTCCGTCCACCCCCGCTTCTGAGGTTGGTAGACGCGTCTGACCCCGACAGTGATGTTTTCCTGGTCGCAAAGAACCCGTGTACGAAATTTGGTGAAATTTGCTCCAGCGGTGTAGATTTGTACTCTCCACCCCAATCGCTAGGGGTGCTCTTTCCCCAGGGTGTAGAGGTTGAAAATTATATTCAGATATCATCAGTGGAAAGACTATAATAAATATCTTTGACCCCTAAAAATATTTATCCGACTGAAATATCGACTGTTTTAGCATGTTCAAATATTTCCACCCCCGTCCACCCCCGCTTCTGGGGGTGGTAGGCGCGTCTCACCCCGACAGTGTTGTTTTCCTGGTCGCAAAGAAACCGTGTACGAAATTTGGTGAAATTTGCTCCAGCAGTGTAGATTTGTACTCTCCACCCCAAACGCTAGGGGTGCTCTTTCCCCAGGGTGTAGAGGTTGAAAATTATATTCAGATATCATCAGTGGAAAGACTATAAATATCTTTGACCCCTAAAAATATTTATCCGACTGAAATATCGACTGTTTTAGCATGTTCAAATATTTCCACCCCCGTCCACCCCCGCTTCAGGGGGTGGTAGGCGCGTCTCACCCCGACAGTGTTGTTTTCCTGGTCGCAAAGAACACGTGAACGAAGTTTGGTGAAATTTGATCCACCAGTATAGATTTGTATTCTCCAACCCAAACGCTAGGGGTGCTCTTTTCCCAGGGTGTAGGGGATGAAAATTATATTCAGAAAACATCAGTAGAAACACCATCAATATCATGGACCCCTAAAAATTATTATCCGACTAAAATATCGGCTTTTTTAGCATGTTTAAATAATTCAACCCCCGTGCACCCCCGCTTCTGGGGATGGTAGACATGTCTCACCCCGACAGTGTTTGTTTCCTGGTCGTAAAGAACATGTGTACGAAATTTGGTGAAATTTGCTCTACCGGTGTAGATTTGTATAACGAACATACAAATATACAAATATACAAACATACAAACATACAAACATACAAACATACAAACAAACATACATACACTCTTTTTTATTTATAAGATTAAACGTCGTTATTAATGGAAACAACATCGGTTAAAATAGTATGAACAACACCACCCCTAAATCTGCTACTTTCCCGTGGTGGAAAGGGTTGAATTTTTACTCATATCACATCGGTAGAAACACTATAAATCTAGTTTACCCACAAACACATAACATTTTGGCACTTTTAGAATAATAGACAATTCTCACCCCCAGCCCTAACCAAGCTCACTACTAATGTCTAAAGGGATTTATCTTTTTAACAACATCCGTTGAAATACTATTCACGTAATTCTCCTCCAAGAACGCGCAAGAACTGACTATTTATCTCCCCTTCCAACCCCCACCCTTTCGGGTTAAATCGGCAATTAAAAATATTTATCCGAAGTAAACTCACTGACATCCATAACCTTAGATTTGACTCCAAACACGGTTGTATTCGCGTTATTATTCTGTAAAGCAACTCCACCCCAAACCCTAAGGGTGCCCTTTTCCCAGGGCGTAGGAGATGAATATTATATTCAGATAACATCGGTAGAAACACAATTAATATCTTTGACCCCGAAAATATTTATCCAAATCTAATACCTGCAGTTTCAGCATGTTTAAGTATTTCAACCCCCGTACACCCCCGCTTCTGGGGTTGGTAGACGCGTCTCACCCCGACAGTGTTGTTTTCCTGGTCGCAAAGAACCCGTGTACGAAATTTGGTGAAATTTGCTCCAGCGATGTTGATTTGTACTCTCCACCCCAAACGCTAGGGGTGCTCTTTCCCCAGGGTGTAGAGGTTGAAAATTATATTCAGATATCATCAGTGGAAAGACTATAAATACCTTTGACCCCTAAAAATATTCATCCGACTGAAATATCGACTGTTTTAGCATGTTCAAATATTTCCACCACCGTCCACCCCCGTCCACCCCCGCTTCGGGGGGTTGTAGGCGCGTCTCACCCCGACAGTGTTGTTTTCCTGGTCGCAAAGAACACGTGTACGAAATTTGGTGAAATTTGATCCACCGGTATAGATTTGTATTCTCCACCACAAACCCTAAGGGTGCCCTTTTCCCAGGGTGTAGGGGATGAAAATTATATTCAGAAAACATCGGTAGAAACACCATCAATATCTTGGACCCCTAAAAATTATTATCCGACTAAAATTTTGGCTGTTTTAGCATGTTTAAATATTTCAACCCCCGTGCAACCCCGCTTATGGGGGTGGTACACATGTCTCACCCCGACAGTGTTTGTTTCCTGGTCGTAAAGAACACGTGTACGAAATTTGGTGAAATTTGCTCTACCGGTGTAGATTTGTATAACGAACATACAAATATACAAACAAACATACAAACAAACATACAAACAAACATACAAACAAACATACAAACAAACATACAAACATACAAACATACATACACTCTTTTTTATTTATAAGATTAAGTCGATGAATTTATAATAAACATTTTCTAAGTACATATTTAAATAATAGGATTCCCAGTGATTTCAGAAGATTTTTTTAAAAATTGTCAAAAAATTGTATGCCTTCGACGGATTTTATTTGCTTAGACTTTGGCGAACTGGGGTCCATTTCTGAAAACTTCCATTGAATTTTCCATCACAAGTACCTTTACACTACTTTGAGAACTCTACACAGTATGGTAATTATGCTCTATAGTACAAATAACAGTAAAGACAATGCTAATAAAACTATTCAGTGTATTTAGTGTTTTTAAGCAAAACTAAGGTATTAAGGACGTGAAGAGAAATCTGTGTATACTTGAGGCTTTGTTGTACGTAACTCGGGTGCTCCGCGACGTGCAGAAAGTGTAACGGAGGCAGGAAACAATGCACAGACCAAATAGTCTCACACACAATTAGCCATTGCCGCAGCGATGCCGCTGGGCCTTTCTAAAGTCGTCTGTCACTGTGACAGCTCAGGTCAGTCTTGAATTCCTCAGCCGACCCTGCATTCAGTTCACTACACATCCGATAACAAATTACAAGCAAGAGCTTGTTTAACAGCTGCAAAATCGTTTCAGTTTTTTTCATCGACAGCTTAAAGTTTAGACCTGTCTCCCGTAGTTGTAGATAATGTGTACAAATTAATTTCTTTCTGTCGATTCCCACAACATCACAAACAATGAAATACATTAATCATAAAACATATCTAGACTTACAAGAGTTTCAGTTGAAATTCGCGCTTCAATAACATAACTTCTGAGAAAGAAAGAAATATATTAAATGTATAGTATACGATGTATTTCTCGATACATGATCACTGAATATTTTTACATGACAGCTGAAAAGCTAAAGGTTCTGTTTCCATTTAGAACTGCGGAAATTGATCTGTAAGTGAAGAGATGTGTTCCACTCCATCAGGGACTGAAAGTGGATATATCCTGCGATACGCAAATTGCTACGCCTTCCATACTGTTATTTTCCTTAAGTGATTTCTGTGATGCAAACTAGACGACAAAAATGCAGTAAGCGTCCTGCCAATAATGAAGTGGAAGTTATAGTTACAAATGTTTGGATGAATTTGTTACTCGTAAAGAATTGATTGCTCTTCATTCATATATATATATATATATATATATATATATATATATATATGTGTGTGTGTGTGTGTGTGTGTGTGCGTGTTTATATTTACATGTATCATGATCAGGATTTTTACCGTTATTAAATAACGAAACCTCCCTTACGTGAACAGTACAATACACGTCTGAGCTGCTGTCGGTTGGGACCCATTTGCGGTCAGACGCTTCAAAAGTAGTCTCAAATACTGTCAAAATAGCAGGTAGTGTGACGTGCCATTTGTGGTCAGATCTTAATGTTGTTTTTCTAGTTAAATCGTAATTAGATCTCGAAATGAAGAAAGTCAGCGATTGCAACCTCCTTGATTATTATATCTTTGTCCCTACATGCGTGGTAGTAGTTTTATCTCTGTTATTGATTTTTATCTAATTAAGACAGACGAATTTTGTAATTCTGAAGTGCTGCCTTATTTATAAAAGGCTATCATCGTGTTGGATAGTTATTACAGAGTGTAAAAAAATGTCAAAAGAGTTTTAAAATGCGATTGGAGTGAAGGTTACGCATGTCACAAAGTTTAGTTGATAATTTTATCCTTCGTTAACCTTACATTGTGACGATGTCTGATATGGGGAGACGAACAGGTTGACATCACGATGTAACGTCAACTTCTGATATTTCGGGCGGAGATTTAGAAGCAGTCGGACCCACCTTGGTGCAGAGATTACGACCAACCATAGTAGGATGAACATCATGCAAAGTCGCAGCCTTTCTTGTATGTAAGAAAGTGTTCGTCGCAAAAAGAACACAAGAAAAGGCCGGTGAGGGTTAACCTTGTAAACACTCACAATGCCTGAGTGTAAGAGAAGTTGTACTTTGCGTACCGGAGTCGTGTTGTTATATGTTATCTGTTTGTCTTTTTGAGAAAAATTGTGATTATGAACTAAAAATCTGGAGTGTAAATGCTTGGTTGAGAAATTGTGAATTGTTTTTGTTTCTGAAAATAAGAAAATGTAACCCACAATGCTGCAGTAGTCTCCCTACCTGAGGATGGAAACAATTATCTGCGGTGTTCCTCAGGGCTCAATTTTGGGACCCTTACTTTTCTCCATTTACGTTAACGATTTACCGAATTATTTACATCCCTGAACATCATTCCTTTACGCTGACGACACAAATTTTATAATCATGGACAGCGACTCGTTGCGTGAGGAAGTAGAGGTTGCGATGAGCCGTTTGAATCATTGGTTCACTGCAAACAAATTGTCTCTTAATCTAGAGACAACTAAAATCGTTAACTTCACTTCAAACACAAACACCTAATTCGGAGAACATTTCTGAGCACGCACTTTTTCTTGATCTGTTGATTGACAATAAATTGAAATCAACTCTCGGGAAAAATTTGCAAAATTTGCTTCACATTACGAGTGCTAGGTCGGGAAAGTGATATATCATGCATCATTCTGTCATGTTCTACGGCATAGCAAACTGTGGTCGTTCACATTAAGCGTTGCAAATTTTTAAACTTAAGCGTACCATACGAAGGATATCAGGTGCGGATTGTAATGCCAGTTGCAAGCATTTCTTTCGAAATCTTGGGATTTTAACATAAATTATTTTCTCCTTAATCTCTGCATGACTACAGGGAAGGACAGTGCTCTCTCACCTTTGAAGATTGGCGTGGAACTTCGTATGTGCGCATGTGCACAACAGTCAAACACCTCACTGTGAAGCGCACAGTTCCATACAAAGATTTTTGTATCTTTTTCATGTACTGGGGAATGGCTACTGACATTAAGCTTAAAGATTTTATATTGTACAAGTATAATGAAAAAGAATCAAATAAAAAATGACACATTATGTTAAATGTTAGCTATAATATCACGTGGAAATTGGGGGTGCTGCAGTTCCACAATGCTGCACGAGCCTCCACTGTTTGCCGCGTAGTTACTAAGGCTCGTATAAATTGTGGAATGTGTCTTTGTACAATTTTCAATTAGTCAATTAAAATTTATTTATTTCATCCTACTATGGCGTGGCTTATTAAATTGAAAATTACCAATAAAAAAATTGATATTATTTTAAACCTTTAAATTAAAGACTTTTGAACGTTATTATGCAGAAAGTCATCTTAATATTAATATTCTGACGGGTACATGTACAGTGTAGCTTTAGTTTGGTGTCAGCCGATATAATGAGGTATGGTGAGGATTCTTCACTGACTGTTGTAGTGAGGTGTGTGGACTCTCACTCCGATAAGGAACACCAAGGGCAGTTATCACCCTGTAGTGAGGCCAACGCACTATAACCTAGAAAATCTCTGGTTACAAATAACCATAAGCATTTTCAGTTCAATAACTAAATGATTACTATGCATTTCGTCAATCTCTGTCCGTTCTCACTGTAAAAATATTCGACGTACACCAATACTAAGTATGCCCGTTGACTGTAACGATAGAAAACGAAAATTCTCAATTTCAGTTTTTGTCAGAAACTGAATATAGGAAACCAATCGTAAGCGTTCGGGACACAGAGAAGGGAATGCTGCGTCCCCACAGCAAACCCCTAACCTCTCCGTGGGACAAGTACCATCTACCATACGTACATGATGCAGGTTTTCTAGGGTTTTCCCTGCATTACTTTTAGGCGAATGCCGGGTAGGATCCTTGAACTGTAGCCCGGGGGCCCTAGTTAACCCTTGGCTACCTTCCTCTACCCTTCCGCATCCTCCCTTTCAAATCCCTTCCTATGCTATTAAAGGGGAGTTGACGCCATATAGACTGTTACACTAAAAAAAAAAACGAGCATTCCATTGAAATTCCTCGCGCTTGTCCCCGATTGGTTATGTACAGTAATGGGTGCGCAATACTTAACAGTAACTAATTTTAAGAATACTAACTTAAACACCTGAGCGATATAAAATATAACTTTTATTTAATTATTCACTTAACTCCAGTGTTTTTCAATTCATAACAAAATATCTTTAAATGATTATTCCTAAATAAGTTATCAGAAACATGTGTTTTCTAATTAAACGTAATTAACAAAAAACCTGCTATTTCAATATTTTTCTCTTATTTATTATGCATCGCTTTATACATTATTTTACACGAAAATAAAAAGTTTTACTTCATATAATTAAAGCGTAATATAAAATATTTTCTTGCACGGCAAATCAATTAAATTTGAGGATCACTTCTTAAAAGTCAGAAATACCGAATACAAAATAATACTAAATTGTCAAAGTTTAGTAGCCTACGAGGCAAAATTATATAAATCCTCTCCAATATAAAATATCAATAAATATATTCATTACATTATATATTATGAATATATAGGGTGTCATTATGAGGACTGCCTCGATTTTTCACTATGGCGCTACGTATGATTGGTGAGTGTGTACTCGTATTTAATTAATGTTAAGTTAATGTAAAAATCAATGCTCGTGTAGAGATGACACATAACCCGGGACCTACAAAGGTGATGCGAGATAATGATGCTGACCACTACACAGCTGCAGGTTTGCTTGAATATGAAACGGAAGTAGGCTCAAGGACGGCAGCAGCAGGAACGAACTAGATGATAGCAGCGGCGTCGTGTCATTTGCGGTCAGTTATGTATGCGGTCCGTTCCATATGTGGTCATCCCACGTAGTGTGTCCGCCTGACCCAGATGATTAGGGAAGGACATATTCACGCCTCATTATTTACCTAGTAGACTTCTGCCTATCAGACTACCAACTACTTAATTTGTCGTTTTATTTTGAAATATTTAATAAATTATACGCAGTATTACAGGAAAAATGATACAAAATAATTTATAATTTACTGAATTTGAGCGCAACATATCAACTTTGTTTGCTGATACAGGGTTATATTTAAAAAAAAGCTTTTAAGTACAAATATTCTATATTTTACCAAACTTCTACTGTCATATCTCATAGAAAATCTCATAGATTTTCTTATTAAAATCAATATATTTCTTCTTTATTCTGACTGCTTATAAATTTCGTTTCATTCTTAACAGTTTTTTATTGGATTTTTCAGGAACTGATTTCAAAATTTTATTGCAGTAGACCATTCTTTCAACCTCCCAAAAAATGGTTCCATCCTTAAACGCAAGTAATTGTACTGTGGCGTCTACAGGAAAAGTTCCCTAAAATCTGTCACTAGTAGATTATCTAACAACTGATCTACAAAGTAGTCAAATAATTCAGCGAGTTTTTCTCTTCTTCTACATCTTCTAGCTTTAGAAAAGCTAGTGCGAGCGACAGACATCCGGACTTCAGTCTTCTTCGTTTTATTCATACAATTTTGTCATTCCGACGTTCTCAACATTTCTCCAAACGCATTGCATGAAATAAAAATAATATTCACGTACACTGATATCAGGAGAAACCTCATTTAATGCAGAGGTAGTGGATGCCTCAAAATCGTAGTTAAAAGTCTCAGGACTCTGTTTTTCTACATCCCGCAGTAGCAATTGAAAGAAACGTAAGTTGACTTATCTGGAAGCCCTATTCATAGAAATACATTTATGTTTCTAAACACTTTTCCTTTGGTACGAGCGAAATTTAAGAGTATAGCTGGCACGTCATCATTAACAAGAAGAAAACTGTTCCCTTCGGACATTTTCATTAATTATTCACCGATAACAACACCTCTCCGCGACCCATGAACTTTGTCTCTGTGCTGGGAAGTTCTACTGATCTGTTCAGACCCTCCGGTCAGTTAATTCTAGATTAATTTGTGTCATTTTTATTGTAATGCTGCGTAGAATTTATATATACTAAATATTTTAAAATAAAATGTCAAATAAAATAAATCCAAGTTTTATTGAAGAAATACGCCCTTTCATAATTTAGATATATTATTCATTCAATGAGTCCTCAGTCGAGAAAATAGGATACGACATAATATAAGATTACTTGAAAGTAATAAATTTTTAAAATTACAAAGTTTAAAGAACAAACATTGTACTTTACAAAAAATATATAATTTAAACCAACGTTAAAGATATTAATATAACAGTAATTAAAGATATAAGTATATTAATTAATATTCAATTTTTATTCGACGGAGTTTCCCGTAGGAAATGTTACATAGATTCCCGTCGAACATGAAAATGAAAATAAGTCAACAGTTAAATTATAATCGTAAAATAATAGCGTAACTTGATAGGATACAAGGAAACTAACTTATTAAAGAGGATCTAATCTGTCCTTCATATCTACGAACTCTTTCAGCGAGTAATAAGCTCCATTAATTAAGAAAGATTTACAACTCTTTATAAATAAATTTTGTGTAGTTAAAGTTTTTATTTCGTCCGGAAGACTATTGTATTGATTTATCCTGGAATAAATTAAAACAAGAAGAATGGATTTTATTTTTAAATGATGTTAAGCTTGAACTGTTACGTTAAAGTAAGTAAAAAACGTTTGTTTTTGTTTTAGGGTTTTATCAAGTTACTGAATAATTTTTATACATGTTTGTTCGCTTTTGCACAATATTAAAACAAAAGCTAAATATATTCTGGTGCATCACCACCACTAATTTTAGCTACGAGCCGCCACTGATCGCAAACATAAGATCCTGCGAGCAACCTATTCCAATAGGTGATATTATCTTCTCATTTTTAAGTCACTTCCCCGTGCATACCTGATACTTAATAAAAAGCGTTTCATCATTCATCGATTCTAGACGTTGCTAAATGAGTACAGACATACCATCCTAGGGGCTGAACTACATCTTAACCAGTATGGTAAATGTCAGAATGAAAGTTATAATGATTTCTATAAACCCAGATTCAATACCAGTCTCCGTTGTTTACTTTTTACTTTCACTAAATGGCTTTTCACCCACACCCTCCCCCAACCCCACAACTATTGGCTAAACTACAACTTAACTGACATAGTGATAGTCAAAATAAAACTCATTTATGTCTATAAGCATGGATTATAGTTTCGAGTTTTTTTATGTAACGGTCCTCCACCCCTTCCCCTTCCCGAGAGGTGCTGACTTCCCCTGCTGTACGGGATTGAAATTATACACTAACACATCAGACGAAGAAACTATTAATCTCATCGATCCCGAAAACGAAATATTCGACGCTAAAAACGGCAGTTTTAGCATGTTTTAAAATTCTTCCACCTCCACATGTAGGGGCTGAACTACAACTCAACTGACACAGGAATGTCAGAATTAAACTCATGGACTTCTATAACCCAGGATTTAACATTAATCTCAGTTGTTTCTGGTTATTTTAATGTAACCCCCTACACCCCGTCCTTTATTATAGCTTTAAGGGGTTGAAATTATACACTAAATACATCTGGATACAAACTATTAGTCACATTGACCTCAAAAGTAATTAATCAACGCTATTATCGGCCGTTTTATCATGTTTTTAAATTTCGTCCCTGCTCACCCATTCGGAGTTTTCTAACGGTTCGAAAACCCGACGTAAACCTTCGCGGGTGTGTGCCCTACAATTCATCAAAGTTTCAGTGTAATCCGATTTAATGATTTAGGAGTGTATAGGGGACACACAGACATTCATTTTTATATATGTAGAGAGAGATTCACTTTAATGAATTATAATGCAAAATCAAATTCCATTTTAAGTATTTCATTTCTTCAAAAAGTAAATGACAAGGATATAAAAATTAATACCAAAACGCAATTCATAATGCATTGTAATTACAATAAACCATTTAATTAAATCTGCAGAGAAGAATAGCTAGAAAAATTTAGCAAATAAACAAATTTTGTAATATTTTTTTTATAAAATAAATTCAATTTAATAGAACATTCCGTATCAAAGGATACAATTACGACTACAAATAAAATAAATTACAGTTGATGCCTGGCATCCGTAGAGTAAACATCGCGCAACGTACATTGTTGCTACGATATTGTTTATAGACGACTCTCTGGCAGTGAGGTGGGGCCTGCCCCAGCTAACTGAGTTGTAAGTGGCGTGCAATCGCATTCGTGTTTCTATAGTGTCGAACAGTAGATTGAAATAAGAATCCCTAACCAGAGCCGGACATACAACTGAGCAAGATGACCACCGAACTTACCCAGAGAAGAACATATGCTGGAGCTGCTGCCTTAGAATATCTCCCAGATAAGTCACACGCCATCATATTAGAAGCCGTACAAGAACTTACCACAGATGAGTACTTAGACGCAAGAATAAACTATGTAGCTCCATCCAATATTAGATACATTTCGAAAATCTCGAACGAAAGGATCTGCATCTTAAGTTCCAAGGACGAAGCGGATCGGATCACATCCAAGATTACCTCCATTAACATTAATAACCACACGATCCCCATCCGACCTCTGATAAACCAGCACATTGGAGCAATCATTTCCAATGTCTGCCCAGTCATACATAATTCACTTATCGAGGCAGACCATCACAAATTGAACATAACCCCAACTTCAAGGATCACATCCATCAGGGAAAATACTTCGGATAAGAGATTCACCCATATCCTTAGTTTTCGGAGACAGTTTTATGTCGACCCGATGATCACCCATCGACTACCGGAAGACACAAACTATAGGATCTTCATCAGATTGGAAAGTGACAACTGCTTTCTATGTAAGAGGCAGGGTCACTATGCCAGAGACTGCGTATTACGGCAAAATAATCTTGACAAGGTCCCTCTATGTCCCGAGCCAATAGAGACAGACACCCATCTACATCCACCTTGTTAACAAGGAACGCCTAGCAATCCATAATTGGAGATACAAATTCCACACTCAGTTCTAAGAAACGTCCATCTAAAAATTCAGACGACTCTGAAAACCCGGATTTTTCCAACCTCGAGGCTCCCCGCACCACAAACCCGGTAAACAAAACAAAAGCCCACGCCTTAACGCTAACAAATACCACCATCGTAGAATTTCTTGAACTTGCACGTCCAACATTCGAAACCAGCAATATTAAGATCCCCTTGCCATTCGACCAAATCAAGTCACTCATGCCCAATTGTATTTCTTCCAAACATCCAATAAACATTGTGCCGGACAAACTCATTGAACTCACAACCATGATATACCCATCTGTCAAGGAAAGGTTCGTCAAACATAAACTGACGCGACTAATTAACCGTGTGAAGAAACAAACCAAAGAAGCCTTATCTGATCCAGACTCCTCCATCTGCAACAGTGACTAGTTTTATGAGAGTATTGCAGTAGAATGTTAATGGACTCATCAGGAAAACACTAAGGGTTGCATCCTCACTGAACTTCTAAACATAAATACCAAATTAGAAGCAATCGCAGTCAGAATCCACCTCAGGATGAAAATTGATATCTGTAATCTCTATCTCCCTCCTAACAAGGTTTTCAATACTGGGAACCTTGAATCAATACTAAAGAATATGTGGAATAACACCATCATCGCAGGGGATAAAAATTCTCACAACGGGCTCCGTGGATCCTCATTCACGGACTCAAGAGGTAGAACCTTTGAGGAACTTCTGACCAATAATAACTTTTTCAATATAACAAATGGCAAAACTTCAGTAATTGACATCGCAATCACATGCGACTGGTCCACCTTAGACTCGCTATACAACAGTGAGCATTTTCCCATTCTGATTACGATGGATATTGAACCCCCATATGATTGCCAACAGGGTGCAACCCTCTCCCACAGATGGGTCAGAAACGTGACTGACTGGTCTAAATACAAGGAAGCTGTTTCCAGACAGCTAAATACTCACACGAAGCAACTCAACACAAACGATGCGACTAATAGCAAACTGTTAGCTGACATCATTACTAAGGCTGCTGATGAGACCCTGAAAAGAAGGGAACTACCCCATAGAAAAACCCCAACTATAAATCCCTGGTGGACTCCGGAATGCTCTGCTGCCAACAAGAATTATAAACAGGACTTGAACAAGTATCGCAAAACCCCTACAATAGAAAACAAGGTTCGTTTCATGAGATCTAGGGCTACCTTCCGCCGGGCAACCACAGAAGCCCGCAGATGAACCTGGAGTAACAAAATGGAAACGCTGAATTCTAATAGCAACCGCAGGGAACTATGGGCGATCCTAAAAAAAATGGGAGGGGTTGGAAGCAGCAATAGAATTAATCTCATCGTGGACGAAAATGGTGACAGAATAACCAATCCCAAGGACATAGCCAATACCCTGGCCAGAAGCTTTGCGAACACTTCGGCTATCGCGGCGTACACAACTGAGTTCCAAGAAATAAAGAGGAATGAAGAAAAAGCCTACTTCCCTACTTCACCCTCAATAACTATGAAGGGACAGGAAGAAATAAATGAAGACTTCTCAATAGGCGAACTTAAAGAAGTTATAAAGGACGGTAAGGACACTGCACCAGGACCCGACGGAATACCAGGGTGTCTTACAAAGAATCTATCGGAAGATGCAATGGAATGTCTACATAGACTAATGAATCCCATTTCGAGGACTCATAATATCCCGGACCAGTGGTAGATTTCGTACATCATTCCTATCTTAAAACCGGGCCAACCCATAACCGATTCACATAGCTATAGACCTATATCTCTCATCTGCAACTTATCGAACATACTCGAGAAGATTATCTCAAACAGGCTTGTATGGTACTTGGAACTGAACAACATTCTCTGGTGTAATCAACATGCGTTCAAGAGAGACATTTCAACAATGACGATGATTACTACTATCGGCAATTTCATTAAGCAAGCAATCAACGAAGGCCATCATGCGCTCATCTCAACACTAGACTTACGCAAGGAGTATGACACCACCTGGAGATGGAAAGTTATGAAAAATCTGCACGACATGGGGATATCCGGGACATGTTTTCATGTATTCATAATCTAATAATGAAAAGGAGGATACAAGTTAAAGCTAATAATGCTACTTCTGGCACTATCGAAATTGAAAATGGCATCCCTCAAAGCTTAAGCGTCATACTATTCCTCATTGCGGTTGTAACATTCCAAACTGCCACCATGTAACATTCCACCGCTGTGACCATGTAACATTCCAGCACTGCCATCATGTAACATTCCAGCAGTTGGAAATGGGAAGTCCAGATAGATCGTTCACCAACCGAGCTATACCTCCGTCAGCTCACCTGGCTACCGATCTAGAGGATAAAGGAAGAATTAAGAACAGGAAATAGGAAAGTCGGTAACGTGAGGGTTCGGGTTCAACTAATTGAACCTAGGCGTAGTGGTTGGTGTTTCGCTGCACTTCAGTCAAATAAAAGTTGATGAAGAATATTGAGATTTAATAGTTAGAAATTAAATAAAGTAAGACAAACTGGCGGATAGCACCAGGAGCCACCGACCCGTCTGGAGGTTGGATCACGACTGTCGTTCCCAAGAATCTCTGAACAATTCGAAGACTCCTTTCCCCCCTCCCTGATGATTTTAAGTATCCAATGAGAGCTCTTACAGAGAGGAAGATTTCTGCTGCCGTGTGCATGTCTGCATAAGGCACTTAAAATGCTGACTTCATTAGACGCAGCGTTTTCACAGCAGCCTAGGCGGAAGGGGTGAAGATTTATGTTGTTGTGCGTATCGTTACTCACTATATCTAAAGTGATGTCTTTAACTGCATCAGCGTTCTTGCAGCTGCGCCCTCTTAGGTCCGCTATGCTGAAGAGACGTTATGATAAGAGGGCACGTGTAGACTATTATATTACACGTCCTCCCTTAAACAGGATTGGAATCGGCCGGTGTCGATTCAAATCCCTATTTAAGTTCTATTACCTATTTAGGTATTAGTGCTTTGATTAATATTTATATTTACATCTTCCGGGGGTGACTCCTTTACAATAGCTTCTATATATTTCATTGGTAGGATACATTTATAGAAGTGTGCTATCTTTTGCCGTAAGGAGGGAAAGGTTACATATAAGCAATTACAAATAAAATAACAAATGATTGCCACACACATAATTCCAAATACAATTACTACACTAAACAAAAGTATTAGCTCAGTTACATCAGTTGCTGCAGTAGTATCTAAAAGTTTTGACAATTTCTCTATTTCTACCAGTTGTTCAGTATTATTTATTATCATTTTTAATGTCCACTTAGCTGATGGTTCTTTTCGACACAACATCAGCGTAATGATTAACATTCTTTGAGTATAACGTTTGTAACTTAGGTGTAAAGTCTAGGTTATCTTCAATAACAGTTTCTGCTAAAGAGTACAATATCATATTTTTCGTGTATGCCTTGCACCTAGGTGGTAACGATAATTTACCGGCTCCAGATAAATTCAAAATTGTATTGGTGTTATTACAATTAACCATAAGTTTTTCCATTTCTGGAGTCACATATAGAAATTCATTAGTATTAAGAGGTAAAACTAACAATTCTGCCAAAGTGATAAAATGAATGTTACAATTTTCTGGTAATGAAGACGTGGAAGGGTGAATTAGTGACGCAACACAATCCGTTGATTTACTGGTGAATGTGTAAATTATTACATTTTTATCACAGTAATAAACATTGTTTCAAGAAGTGTAACATTTTAGTAAATCACTTGAAGTTAATTTTACATATTTTAATCGAGTCGCATCAGTCCCTATGTATTCGTCTTTCAAGGAAATATCCACACACGCATAATGAGTTGCGTTATACTGAAATGCAAATTTTACAAGTCTATACAACTGATATACTGTTTCTCCATGAAGCGGTACTTTAATCCTATACACTAATTGTCTGTTAAACATATATACAGTAGGAGGTATGATAGTTAATAGTTCAAAGGAAAGGTTAGTGAATGAGTCTGTTCCTATTACACCATTGATGAGTTCTTGTCTCATGCGTGTTATATTAGAAGGGTTTAAACTAATTAAAACAAATAAATTTTAAAAAAATTAATAACTTTGCGCCTCAAAAAAATTATCTTTAGCTCGACCTTACATGATACTTAACTCACTTGCTCTAGATTTTGTCCTTGAAACACTTGAACGGTCAGTAAGTCATGCCTTATCTCGTAAATAGAATTTAATACACGTATTACAACATAAATACAAAATTATTACTTCAGATTCCTTATGATAGTTGTTAACTAGACCCATCATTTAGATCTACCTGGTTTTTTTTCTGTCTTATCGGCGTTTTATTAGGATCTAATCTTTCCTGATAATGTTTTAAGTGATCGGAGTGTACCCAGATTTTCGTCTTTCCAGTTTCAGGTCTAATTCTCATGTTAGGGAAGCTTGATTCTTCGATAATATATGGTCCATTTTTCTGCGGTTCTCTTTCTTTAGCAACACATTATCACCGGGTTTGAATTCGACAGAATGAAACCGCATCTCTCTGTTTTTCTTTAGTGGCAATCAAATTCTGTCTAGCTATTTGGTGACTAGCTTGTAATCTGTACTTCAGCTGCAATATTAGGTCATCATAATTATATAGGGGTTGGGGTGATTTTTGAAAAATTCCCGGAATGTTGCACACCTTTCCAAACATCAATTCGTATAGGGTGTGCTTAGTTGTAGAATGGGGTGTCGTATTGTAGACAAAAACCGCAAATGGTAACCACTGATCCCAGTCATTATTCAATGGGTCCGCGTAGATTCTTAAGTAGTTTGCTAAACTGGAATGACTCCTTTCGAGCGAACCGATTGTTTGCGGATGATATGCAGTGCTATTCAATTTCTGTATCCTAAGCAGTTTACATAATCGTTTAAAAACTTCGCTCATAAAATTAGTACCTTCATCTGTCAAAACTATCGATTTTTTTTTTGAGGGCAACAGGCTACATGAGGGTAATCCACTTAGGGCAACTCCCCTTTAATAGCATAGGAAGGGATTTGAAAGATGGGATGCGGAAGGGTAGAGGAAGGTAGCCAAGGGTTAACTAGGGCCCCCGGGCTATATTTTAAGGATCCTACCCGGCATTCGCCTAAAGGAATGCAGGGAAAACCTTAGAAAAACCTGCATCGGGTAGGTCGGGCATTGGGTACTTGTCCCACGCCCTTCCGATAGCGGGAGAGGAGTTTGCTGTGGGGACGCAGCATTCCCTTCTCCGTCCCTCGACCAGTTTAGGAGGCAGCTGGCCGACTATTCCAATGGGAATAGCGGACAACTCTTACCGTATGCCCAAGGTCTGCGACCCCGGAACATACACCTCTCAAAAACAGGCCGAGGTGCTTCGGCTTGTGGGAACCTTAGTTCAAAAACGGAGAGGAAAAGGCATACCCAAAGGCAGCCCCTTCGTATCTCTCCTAAAAGGTATTGCGATTAAATATTTTGAGAGAACGTCTTGCAATGTCAGTACATATTTGTAACCGGATTCAGTAGTATTCAAGGGACCAAATATGTCGAGTTCGACTTTGTATCAAAGATGATCTGGAGTATCAGTAACCTGAAGTTGCTGCTTAGTTTGCTGATTGGAGCTTTTAAAGAGCTGACATTCTCTACAACTTGAAATGTAATCTGAAATATCTTTAGCCATATTTGGCCATTGCTTGTACAATTTAACCCTGGCAAGTGTCCGATTGATTCCCTGATGACACCCGATCGGATTTAGATGAGCTTGTTTCAGTATTTCAGACTTTTCTCTTTCTGTTATGTCACATTTGTCAGCATAACAGATGACAGGATGTCTACTCAACGCATCTGCATTGACGTGTTTAGTTCCCGGTCCGTGTATCACTTCGAAATCGTATTCCAGTAATTTGATTCGCCATCTCCACAAGCGAGTGGTTGGATCCTTGCAATTAAATAGCCATACCAACGCTCGATGATCTGTGACAACCGTAAATTGATGTCCATACAAATAATTTCTAAAATGTGTGATCCCCCATAAAACTGCCAGTAGTTCTTTGTCGGTAACACTATACTTGATTTCATGAGGATTTAGAGTTCGACTCGCGTAACCAATGGGTAGATCTTCGCCTAATTTACCTTGACTTAAGATAGCACCAATGCCAAATACTGACGCATCACATGCTAAAAGAAACGGTTCGGTAAAAACAGGACGTTGCAGCAATGGTGCGTTAGTTAATGCTTCTTTCAACCGATTAAAACTATTTTCCTGTAGGGGTCCCCAATCCCATATAGTTTTCTCTTTTAGCAACAAAGTTAGAGGCTTAGCAATTGAACTCAAATTCGGTACGAAACGCCTATAGTACCCGGTTAACCCCAAAAATGCCTTGATATCACGTATACATGTAGGCGTTGGGTAACGTTTGACAGCTTCGATCTTTGCCACACAGGGTGACAACCCCCCTTCGCTTACCACGTGGCCCAGAAAGTCTAGTTGTTTGGATAAGAACATACATTTCTCTGGCTGCAATTTCAAGTTAAACTGTAGAAATTGTCTAAATACTTCCCTTAGTTTTCGGTTATGGATTTCCAGTGACTCCGCAGCGATAATACAATCATCTAGATACACCCAACATCGACTACCCAAAGCGGATCGCAAGATATCATTCATTGCTCTCTGTAATGTGGCGGGCGCCGATTTAAGTCCAAACGGCATTGTCCTAAAATGGTAATGGTTGTCAGGGGTGGAGAATGCTGTTTTGCATCGATCTTCCTCAACTATAGGAATTTGCAAATACCCAGATGCGCAATCTAGGGCTGAAAAGTACTTAGCTTTGCCCATGTCATTGAGAATTTCCTCAATGTTAGGCATTGGAAAAGAATCCCCTGGAGTAATTTCATTAAGTTTTCGGAAATCAATACACATTCGCCACTTCCTTTTTTGAGAATGATCTGTAGTTTTCTTAGGCACTAACAACACAGGAAAATTCCCTTCGGAGTTACTTTCAACAATTATGTTATCTTCCAACATCTGGTCTACTTGATCTTTAACTTCCTGTTTCAAAGATTTTGGAAAGCGGTAGTTTTTTAAAGTAATAGGTCTAACAAAATTTGGAGTGGGAATATGATGAAGGGCTGCGGTTGTAGTACTCAATTTGTCCCAAGGGAGGTGGAAAATGTCCATAAATTCTAAACATAATTTCACTATTTCCTCAGAGGCCTTTCCTTCGCCGTTAACACGCAATTTAGACAATAATAAATTCCGCCTTTTCTCCGTAAACAACTTGGAATTTTCAATTGGAAGTTGCTTCAAATTAGTGGGAGGTTTTACTAAATCTGGGTTAGTATTGACCAGTATTGGGTAAGGTGTTGTGTTTACCACTAGACATTTAAAAACCTTATCTCGACAGTCTACCAAACAACAAGCACACCGGAGTCCTGGCTGTAACAACTGATTTTCGATTAATCTCACCCCTCTTTCCTCCGTTTTCCGTTCAATAATCGTCTCGCTATACGGTGGTGCTACATTCTCACAGGTTAACACAAAATTACACGCTGTCAAAAATTCCTGACCTAAGATTAAATTCAATTTTCCTGGTAACTCTTGCACTACATAAAACACGTGATCTATATTTGTCTTCCCATTATCTATTTTCATCTTAATGGAGCCATAAACTACCAGACTGCTTCCTGTTATACCTTCAATTTTCACCTTACTTTCTTGTAATCCCTCTAGACCTGAAAGGGAATTAATACTCACTAGGTTGGGAATGGACCCTGTGTCCACTAATGCCAACCCTTGCCCATTTTTAAGTGTCTTGAGCTCACTACTACGCAATATCGCCCCCAAGAACACTCCCCCTTTTCTTTCAATAATATGGCGTTCCTTGCCTCGTCCTCTCTATGGGAATCGAGCACCTCTGGAAACGCCCTCTCGCCGCCAAGATCACTCCCCTTATTACATGAACTCCTGCCATGTAATGCAGCGTCCCGTGCCTCGTCCTCTCTATGGGAATCGAGAACCTCTGGAAACGCCCGCTGCCGCGTCACGTCAGAACCGCATACATCCCCTATCATTTTGGCGCCAAGACGTTTTTGCCCATCTGATTCGATAGAAGCCGCGACATCAGTCACCTTACGTTGTCGCTTTACCGCACCAAATTGTGCGCACTGTACGGAAAGTCGATCTTCCGTAGGACACACCCTAACACACCGCGGATTTTTCTCATTTTGGGAGTTGGGGCACGAGCTTAATAATTTATCGCTTACACGACTCTGTACACTTAATTCGTCGGTATTCGCGATTCTGCTAACGCTGAAGGCACCTGAACCCTCAGCGTCTAATTCAAGTTTTTTGCAATTCCACATGTATTAGCCTAATGGCCATATCTATTACACTTGGTACATCTGATCACTGCTCTACAATCTCTAACTATATGTCCTATCTTTCCACACCCGTAGCATTTCGGAGACTCTCTTTCTCGGTTTGCTTCCATTTTTACCCTAGCCCGGTCTCTATCAATAGTAGACGGATGTCCCATAGGTTGCCTTTCATATCTCCTTGGTTGCGGTGCCCCTCCAATTTTCATAGCTGCGATTTCTACTTCCTCCGACCCTGCAATTTCACAAAGCTGCGCTAAACTGACGTCATCATTTTTCGATTTTACCAAATACTTCACCATTTGGTCCCTAAGACCAGAGATAAAGGTCGCTTTTAACAGTTCATCTACCAACTCTATTCCACCCCGCACGTATATATCTTCACCAAGTCCATCCCGTCGTTCTGACGCCCTCAATTTCGCCCTTACTTCTCTTCTCATCGCGATACCTAAATCTTCCAAACGGCCCATAAAGTCTTTTACAGTTTCTCCTGAATTTTGTTTCAACTGGCAAAGAATCGATATATAATGTGCAAGAGTCTTTTTGGTCAAATAACTATCCTCTAAAGAAGCCTTTATTTCCGACCAATTTCCGTGTGGTCGCGCCAATATTTTTTCCTTTGCCTTTCCAATTACTTTTGATTCAACAAATTTTAAAATTAACCCCTGTTTTGCCGGCTTGACTGCACCCAGAGCAAGTTCTACGCATTCTATAAAATTTCGCAATAAGCTAGGTGTCCCGTCGAAGGTTAACGTAATTAACTTAGCAGCTTCTGCAACTGACAAATATAGGTCGTCATCAAGTACGTCAGATTGGGAATCGTCTATAATAGGAGGCTCTCGTGACATGTTATCGTCTGTCTGAATACCCTGTTCAATTTTGCCCTTCGAAGCTTTTACTTGGCCTCTAGTGCCTTTCGATATATGAGACACAACCTCTCTCAATAAGGAACTGACTCACCGTTTGAAGATTGAAGATGTAGGGTACGCCAGGGAAGAATCGCCGCTGTCTGCTTTCGGAAGTGGATTCACGTTTCCGCATTGTGGCCTTGCCCGCCGTTGTGAAGTACTAGAAGAATTCGCTGTGTCTCGTAGCACTGGAATCTACTGACCGGTGGTGTCGTCTGTACGTCGGCGCGACGAGATGGCCAGCTGTTTAAGGCTCCGCGTTAACACTTCTTTGACCTAAAACAGCAATCCCGACTGCATTTCTTGCTCCAACTCAATAGCTACCAGGTCTAGCTAATCATCGTAGTCTGAATGCCCCTGTGCGTCGCTCAACTCCACGCGCAGTCGAACGTCCGTCACAACTGTGAATTGGCCATTCTCACAGTGTTAAAGACAATTCAACTCGCTTCGACTGACCAATGTTGCGTAACACCCACCAGCCTAAAATCTTAACGTGCTGCCACCATGTAACATCCCAAACTGCCACCATGTGACCATGTAACATTCCAGCACTGCCATCATGTAACATTTCAGCAGTTGGAAATGGGAAGTCCAGATAGATCGTTCACCAACCGAGCTATACCTCCGTCAGCTCACCTGGCTACCGATGTAGAGGATAAAGGAAGAATTAAGAACAGGAAATAGGAAAGTCGGTAACGTGAGGGTTCGGGTTCAACTAATTGAACCTAGGCGTAGTGGTTGGTGTTTCGCTGCACTTCAGTCAAATAAGAGTTGATGAAGAATAAAGAGATTTAATAGTTAGAAATTAAATAAAGTAAGACAAACTGGCGGATAGCACCAAGAGCCACCGACCCGTCTGGAGGTTGATCACGACTGTCGTTCCCAAGAAGCTCTGAACAATTAGAAGACTCCTTTCCCCCTCCCTGATGATTTTAAGTCTCCAATGAGAGCTCTTACAGAGAGGAAAATTTCTGCTTCCGTGTGCATGTCTACATAAGGCACTTAAAATGCTGACTTCATTAGACGCAGCGTTTTCACAGCTGCCTAGGCGGAAGAGGTGAAAATTTATGTTGTGCGTATCGTTACTCACTATATCTAAAGTGATGTCTTTAACTGCATCAGCGTTCTTGCAGCTGCGCCCTCTTAGGTCCGCTATGCTGAAGAGACGTTATGATAAGAGGGCACGTGTAGACTATTATATTACACGGTAAACGATATAAAAACAGCGATTACCACACCGGTTAGGATAGAAATGTTTGCAATTGATATAGTCATCCTCATCAAGGGAGCTAACCTGCACCAGTCTACGTCTCTCGTTGAGCAATCCTTTTGTAACTTAGATGCTTCGGCTAATAATATAGGATACCACTTTAATCCAGACAAAGTGAAAGCCATCCTGTTTACCCGTAGTAGGAAGTTAAATCCACTTCCTCTGAAGATTAATGATGTAAGCATAGACTATGTTAAACACGCCAGGATAATGGGTCTAACCTGGGATTCTAGATTAAACTTCATTGAACATATCAGGAACCTTCAAATTGAGGCAAAAAAGCGACTCCTCATCCTGAAAGCACTTGCAGCTCACAACTGGGGTGCAAACGCGAAATTGCTTTCAACCACCTATAAGGCGATAATTTTATCAAAGCTGGACTACGGGGCCCATATTTATTGTTCCGCCCCCAAATCCGCTCTCAAGAAACTAGATTTGATACAGAATGAAGCCTTGAGAGTAATTGCAGGGTGTATGAGAACCACCCCGGTAGTTGGACTCCTTAACGAAGAAAAAGATATTCCTCTTACAATCCTGAGAAGAATAAGCACAATTAAGTACACAATAAAGTCCCTGCAGGCAAATTCCATGAATGTGAGAGCACAATCAAGTCGACCCAACCTGAATTACGTTTACAACCTTAAGCGTCCCTTCCTTTTCATAATGCATCAGCCAAACTATTTCGCAGTCTCCAGTTCACCATCCCCAACATAGACCACAATACTACATCTAATCTCCCTCCATGGAAGTTTATCGACCGACAAATAGATACCTCATTGACCTTGATTCCCAAGAAGATCCTTAGGGCAAGTGCTACAGCTCGATGCGCTTATAAACCCTACATTGGTTTACACAGATGCCTCAAAAACGGCAGTACGCACTACCTGTGCGGTGATTCTTCCCAACTTCAACAGGAAAATAACCATCCGTAATTTTGCTTCTAGTAGCACCGCTGAAACCTTCACCATAGCAATGGCAGTTTAATACTGCCTGGAATCTTCAATCAACGGAATTATGATCCTAACAGACTCTTTGCAATCACTAAAGCACTTACGAGACCCTAAAATAAGGAATGGCACCATCAACGCTATCAGAGCTAACCTACATCTCTGCAGTTCGCGAGGGAAATCCGTGCAGCTTGTCTGGATCCCGGCTCATGCTGGCGTCGCAGGGAAAACGAGGAGGTGGTCGCACTGGCGGCCACTGCACAAGAAGTTCTACCATTGTACCAAGCCCCAACCTGTATAGCCTCCGACATTCTAAATGAATGTACAGGAAAAGTGGAGGGTAGCTGGAAGGACACGAGGAGAGGAGGAAATAACGGATTCTTCCATCAGAACCTGCAAACATCAACAGATCTGTGCCACCTCAACAACATCTCAAGAAAACAACAAATAATAGTCGCCAGAATTAGAACTTTGCACACCCAACTCACACACGAATATCTTTTTTCCAGAATAGATCAGCCCACCTGTGATGTATGTGATCAAACCCTCACCATCCAGCATATTCTATTTGAATGCAAAAAATATGATGATATACGCAGGAGGACTTTAGCCCAGTTCTCTGGAGAAGACTTCTGCATACACACCACGGCGATCAAAAGCCTCCTGGAGTTCGTCTCCGACGCAAAACTGACATCTGCTATTTGAAACGTTGTTCACAATTGGAAATTTTCTTACCTGCTGTTACTTAATTATGTAAATACTTTTAGAGGGTCGCCAATAACCAACAGGTTGACGCGACCTTAAATCAATAAGAAATAAAAAATTAGTTAATTATTTTTCTTTTGAAAGCTTATAAAGTTACTAAGTGAAAAATTTTGTACTATCAGTTATAATAATCTGAGACTGTATCTATAAATTGTATAAAAACTTATAATGTATGTGAAGACTTTTTTCTTAATTTTTTTTTAGAAAACTGAATTTAATTCTAACCTGAAGATGTTCCCAACCAGGGATGACACTTGTGTTTTTTAAAAATTATCTGTTAAATTTGATCATGTTTTCTGACTAATAGGCTGGTGTTATTAAAATTTTTGACCGTTCAAATTTCTAAATTGAGTTTCAAAAATGAGAAATTTAAAATTTGAGCCATCAGTAAAGCCAAATATGAAATATTTAATAATTTTTAATGATTTTAAATTAATTGATTTAATTTAAAAATACAAAATTGATATTTTATTAATGAGTAGGAATAATCCAAAAATATTTGGATGTTAAAAAACAATTGAAATTGGAAGGTTACAATTAATAAATGAAGTTCAAAAAATAAAATATTTGAAGTTTACGTTTTACTATTTCAGCAAACGCCGCATGTGACTAATCTTGCGACTGACCCCGTTAGACTGTCCCTTATTAATTCTCCACAGTAAAATAAGGGGACACGGTGATTCAAATTTAAAATTTGCACGTTCGCTTTCTATTGATTACGGTGCTGCAAGGGCTGAAAACCCCGGAAAAAAACATTTAAAATGCATGAAATTAACAAAATTCATTTCTATATATTACGATTACTATTTTCATACCTTCAATATAATATTTTCATATCTGTACCCCAAAACACTGGCAATCCCTGTACAATTAATTTTAATCGCGTTAAATGATATATCGAAATTCCAATGCGAACAACAATCAATTCTATAATTATATCCAGTTAATTACAACAAAATCCTTTCATTAATAATTACGTAACTAATTTACCCGATCTGGCTCCTTTTTTAAAAAAAACATAAATTATTAAAAAATAATTAAGCCGTTTGTTCTAAATTGAGTATCCGTCGATTTCCAACAAATAAAAGAAAATTGACATATAAATTAGGACTTAATCTAGTATTTCCCTCACACTATATATATATATATATATATATATATATGTGTGTGTGTGTGTGTGTGTGTGTGTTTGTGTGTGCGTGCGTGCGTAAAAAGTGGAGATATTCAATGAATATGGAAAATAGACTGAAATTTTCGTGTAATACTTATGTAATTATAATAGTTAATATATGTAACAGTATCTTAATGGTAGAATTCAATGGGATGCACATTTTGAAGCAATTTAATTATATTCAAATATAATATCTAATTAGGATTCAAGAATCTTTAAACGATACGTTTACTGAGTAATAACAAATGAATTTCAAAGTTTGTTGATTAACTGCACATTTGTACATTAAATGTAAGTACTGTAGAAAAGTGTGAAATATTGCATGTAGGGTATAATTTGAAGTTATCGCCTAAATAATATTACACGGTGAAAATTACAAGTTTGAAATGACAGTAAATTAATTTTTTGAGTAAATATAAATAATTAATACATGTAATAAAAGCATGAGTGAATTGTGGGGTTTAATTATTGATGCTAAACTAAACTCTCGGCTCTACTAGCTGACGTGAAGACTAACAAAACGACATTTTATTGATGACAACTTATCGACGAAACCATTAATATTGAGATTCTAATGAAGTGAAAAGGTCCTTCCCAGGGTTCACTGCACAAACCAAATGACTCCACATCCCATCAGGTGCTTAAAAATTTCTTGGAATAGTATGTCAACCCGAGTCGAAAAGTCCGACAGTTCTGAAATTTCTTATTCATTGTTTCTCAATTTAAAGTTTGTCTGTATGAAGGTCGTATTTGTTATTACACCTAGCTGAGTGCCTGGGGTTACCCGGGTATTTATTTATATAAGCTCTCGAAAATTTTAAATTCAAAAAGGCTCTAGGTACCTTAAAAATTTGAAAATAAACTTCTATTACCCCATTAGAGTAAAAAAGACTTCTGGCACATTAAAAAATCTAAAAACTACTCTCGAAACCCTAAGAGATCCAAAAATATTCCCGTATTCCTAATAGAGTCAAAAATACATCTTTTACTTGAAGAGTGTTAAGGATGTTTACCATTAGAAAATGAAAATTTCTGTCTGCACCTTAAAAGAGTAAAAAATTTCTCCCGGTACGATGAGACAATAAAAAATTTTCCGGTTTCTTAGGAGACACATTTATACTCCCGAGTTAAAATTTTTAAGAGAGTTAAAAACAATCTCGGTAGGTTATCAGAATCAAATATACTCACTGTACCTTAACAAAGACAAAAATTCTCTCTGTCAAAAAATACACCCAACATCTTATGCGATTCAGAAATATTTTCATTAGATGAAGAGAATCAGAAATATTCCCTTTAGCCTTTGAAGGACAAAATTACTTCTGTTAATGATACAAATTCCCGGTACCCTAAAATAGTCTAAAATACAGTCAAAAATATCTCGGTACTAAAAATACTCCTGTAATTTAGAATTTAGTTAAAATGACACCTCTTCCACCCCTACTCCTATAGGTGATAGGGGTGTTTTACCGATTCCGTGTTTGTTTGCTATCGTAAGTAACACCTCTTCAAAATTTTGTATAAATCGCTGCACGTGTTTAAGATTGTATCCTGAACATTGTTTATCCCTGCAACCCGTACTCCTAGGGGTTGAACTTAACCGGCATGTTTAATGTAATTATTAAACTGAGAGACTTCCAAAACTACGGATTCAACTGCAATCTCTGTTGTTTTCGCGTTATATTTATATAACGCCCCTCAACTCCCACCCCTAAGGATGATCCCCTCCAATGTCGAAAGAGGTTGAAATTATACACAAAAACATCGAGAGAAACACTACCAATCTCATTGACCTCGGAAACTTTTGTTTCGACACAAATATCGGCCGTTTAAGAAAGTTTGAAAAAAGTCGTCCCCTATCACATAGTATTTCTTTCTCGTTAAAAATGACCAAGTGAACAAAATTTGGTCAAATTTTCTCCACGCGTCGTGTTGATATGTATTCCGAACATACACAAAAAAAGTAAAATTTTTAATTACAAGGTAATGCTCAAATAACACTTATTATGGAATTAAAAAAAAGCACCATGATAGAATACATCTCCGACTCTCCTAAAAGGTTTTGCCTGCGAGAGATAAGAACAGCTCTCACAGACCTTTAAGGGACTTTATTAGGATACATTGTATTAAACTGTAACACCTACCTTTTTTACCTTTCAGTAAGTACCACAGTTGTACTAAAATTTTGCAATGTTTTTGTTGGGGAATCAAAAATAACTGAAGTTATTTTATAATAATAACACATTCTAAATTATTAGTTTTTACAAAAAAATTGTTATGTTGGGGCCCAATTTAAATGTTTAATAGATATAGTAAACATAGAAAATCTATATTAGGATAGACATGCGTTCTTAATCGCAAAGTACTCCAGGGTTTTGTGGCTACGAGCAGGGCAACAAAATATCTTTATTATCGACGCCGGAACCAGCTGCACTGCAAGTATTATCTGAGAAACAAAAACCTGAACTGTAGACTTTCGGTGGTACATGCAGATTAAGGTACAGACGCTCCTTCCATATCGAATATGACGATCACACAACCACTTTCAACAACTCACTAAAAACTAATTGTTTAATTTCTTCGTCGGCATCGCCTTTTAATTTAACCGAAATTATATGGAGGTTCGTGTTATATACCGAAGTTTCTAATAGAAATACACCTTTTTTTTAGGGCAACAGGCTACATGAGGCACGCTGGGCATCTCCCCTTTAATACCATAGGAAGGGAATTTGAAAGGGGGGATGCGGAAGGGTAGAGGAAGGTATGCAAGGGTTAAGCCCCCGGGCTATTATTTTAAGGATCCTACCTTGCATTCGCCTAAAGAAATGCAGGGAAAACCCTAGAAAAACCTGCATCAGGTAGGTCGGGCATTGGGTACTTGTCCCACGCCCTTCCGATAGCGGGAGAGGAGTTTGCTGTGGGGACGCAGCATTCCCTTCTCCGTGCCTCTACCAGTTTAGGAGGCAGCTGGCTGACTTTTCCAATGGGAATAGCGGAGAACTCTTACCGTAACCCAAGGTCTGTGACCCCGGAACATACACCTCTCAGAACAGGCCAAGGTGCCTCGGCTTGTGGGAACCTTAGTTCAAAAACGGAGAGGAAAAGGCATCCCCAAAGGTAGCCTCTTCGTGTCTCTCCTACAAGGTTCAACCTGCGAGAGAATATCCCTCGCAGGTACTGCCTGCGAAATACACCAATTTTGTTACAAAGGAAAAATATTACCACCTCTGGAAATAGAGTAAGTTTCTCTTATACATTTAGGGACACACACAATTCTTCGTGTATGTACCACTTGTTGATTGGTGAAATGTTACTGTCAACGAGAGTTAATCACCTTAACTATGCACAGATTTTCGTTTAAATTTAAGATGGTATTTTCTGAAAAGTACGAGAGTCACAAGGCGAAAGAAGGAGTAAATGTATTTAATCCGTTTCATTTCATTTCAAAGCTGAATTCCAGGTAAAATGTAGGAATCTCTCTTTTCTATTATATCACATCGATTGAGAGAGGAAACCTCCGCTCAGTACCGATTCACAGCAAGTGGTATCAGTGACAACCGTTGAGGCGAGTTGCAGCTTATTGTCCGTGAAGAGAAAACGGTCCAGCGTCCTGATGGACGCGTCGGGCGTAAAATGACGCCTCGCTCGGTCGCCAGCACGAGACGCTGCGAAGACGTCGTGGGGGAAGAGGGGAGGGGGCAGTAGTGAAAGTTCCACCCGCATTCGGAGTTTTCATTTTCGTCAAATTACTGTGTGCGCGAGTACGTGAGTGCGGGGACCCTCTGCTTGAACACAAAGCAGCCGTCGCCGAAACGTAAGCGGTTTGGTTATACGAGGTTGTTTATTATGTTGTAACTCATTTACAACATCAATATTGAGGTTTCTAAACTATCACTTTCGCAAGAAGTGTTTTCCTAACGCCACTTATTCATTGGTGATGAGAGTAATAGTGATGGCCATGACCCGCAAGGGAAGAGCCGAAGAATGTCTGGCCAGCTGATCCCCGACTGCACAGCCATGGGGACTCGGTGGCTTCTCTTCGCCCTAGCAGCATCCACAGTTTGTCAAGGTATGAGAAGCTAATTTATTTTGATCCACAAAAGTTATTTACTTACCGCAGATGATGTTGGGTCCTACCTACCTAATCTTAGGCATGTCAAGGCGCGCATGTACTACGTCGTGATGTGCGAGTGAAAGGTTTACATTGAGCTTCCAACCTTGGCCGACTTAATTCCCATCGCAATAATGATTCGTTTATTACACATCGTCATTAAACTTAAAACGCTTTTCATCATCTAAGAGTAAAAACCGCGAAAAAATGCTGCCATCCTGAAAACAAATATCAATGTATAAATAACAACAATTGATGACCTTATACTTTTTATTTTATAATTATATTTTCACGACGTTTCGATACCGTTTCGTATCAACTTCAGGTATTATCCAAATTAATATAATAAACTATTAACAAGTTATTCAATTCACACAGTTTTGAAGGAGGGTCCGATGCAACACAATTCACTTAACGCCCTCAGGATTGTAACAAGACTGACTGTATAAGGCCATCAATTTTTTTTATTAATTCAAAATAGACGTTAAATTAAAACTTTTAAATATCAATGCTATTAAGAGTACTAACGGCTTCATTTTTGCACTTTATTAGCAAATTCTCCTCGTAACGTCATGGGACGAAAAGCTATGTGGCAAATAATAAATACCAATCTGGAAAATGTTTTGGTATTGGAAAATATTGTCATTCCGAGCACAAGTAGGACGAATTGAGGAAAGGAATTGTATTACAACCAACTTAATTGGTAACGGATAGGAAGAAAAATTAATTTATGGGAAATTGCCTTATTTTGAAACGTACAGGGTTTAAAATATGGGCATATCATAGTAAATTTGAAACAAATAAATTATAGTCAACAAATTATTTTAATTAATGAACGCTTTTCTGGTGAATCGATTTAATAAATTATTATTAATGAACCAAGTAAAATTTCTGTCCATACAGAACGTCGACTACCTGGTAGACTACTTAATGACGGTGAATTATTTTAGTCGCGGAAACGATGTGTTCTGACAAAAATTTGATCTTAATTTATCAAAAATTATTTATTAATTAATTTAATGTTTATAAAATTTCGATAATTTTAATATTTAAATGATTTGAACGTTTCAATATCCATTCTATATGTACGTATTTTAATCCATGTACCTTTAGATGTTCAATAATAGGGCCTTTATTCATAAATTCAAACTTCAATATTCCGTGTATCTTGTATAAATGACAAGCTTCAAGGATGTGCGAGGAATTTTTGTAATCCATCAGTATTCAGTAAAATATGCTTTTAGGATAGCTCAATGGTAGCTTTTATCGATCCTAAATAATGATTAGGATTTTTAATTCTTCTCTCGCGAAGTGACTCAAACTTACATGTTTTGCATATTAACTAAAACTATGACCACGTACCAGATATGGTTCAAACTCAGAACCTGCGTATGATGATAAAATTTCTGATCAGATATAAGTAATTTATTCTTTTCGTTGCAGTTAAATTATAATTCGCTCTTCCCATTCATCAAATAATGAAGATTTTGGAAAATACGAAAATATGGAATTTATAATGCGGAAATGACAGAAAATAATTCATACAACAAGACCATTAATTTTAAATCGTAGTAGAGTCTTCTCAGATCAATGGTAATGACAAGAAAGAAGAACACGTGAAAAATAGAAAACGTTTCGATACCCTTACCCTCATTTTTTTTGGTGCTACTTTAAGCAAATTAAGTGCACATGTGGATATAAATTATTGTACTCAATTTCATCGCAGTATTTTGAAAGTTCGGCATAACATTAACTTGAACTATTTTTACTCAACATAATATTGATTTTTATCAAAATAAAATATCATAAATAATCCTCACTTTGCAATGGCCATCGAAACTTCGTGGTTTAATATTTCTTCGACCAAGATTGGGACCCAATAATTACTTATCCATATTAATCGTTAACAATAGTTTTATATGTAATTTCTCTTACAGTAAAATTATGGCAAATTAACATTGATTGATCCCTAACGATGTATTAAGCTCTACATCTGTAGTTTTTTACGTGTATATAAGTAACATTCTACTGCAGAACGCTGAACGAACGCAATTATTTCACATTTTACTGTCGTTCGGTTGTTCAATTTGTCTTTCTCCGCTATGTACACATATAATCTGAGTTACACTCTTATTCAATAATGATTACGAAATATTTCGCATTGGGAATGTAGCGTAAATTGCATGAAACATCGGAAGATACTTCACGATGTATAAGTAACTCTTGGGCTTCCACCCGGGTAATTATAGGCTTAGGCCACGACGTTTCAATGAGAAAGATGACAACTAACGTTATTGAAACGTCGTCGCCGAAACCTATAACTAACCGGGTGGAAGCCCAAGAGTTACTTATACAACATATTCACCGGGAAATTCGATCTTCAATATTTCACGATATTTGACAGAAAGGCAAATCGCTTGTCTACAAACGAACGTCAATGCACTGTGATATTCAAACCGAAAATTGTAATAAAAATTTTAAAAATCAAAATCCTTTTGGGCAAGTCTAGAAAACTGAAGGAGAAATGTTTTCTGCTCGAAGGAAGAGACACATGGACTTGTGCCTAAACACTCCATTTGTGGTAATAGCCGAAAACGCTGACAGCGCTATTACGACACACACCCTATCACGTTGTCCAGTTGTTTTACCTAACAGATGTTCCGGCCAAAAATCCACGAAATAGGACATAGTCCCAACAGAGATCAACGAGCCTACACACATGAACGACAGAAACTCAGGCAGGGAGAACGGAGGAATCTAGAAATGGAGACGTGAAGATGATGAATCCTTGGTGCGATCTGGGCGTGGCATGAGGTGATATAATGAGACACGGGCAGGTGGGCTTGTCAAGCGAAGATCTAAGGTGACTTTTCTTCGATATACATCAGGTGGACGAGCTGAGTGAACTGCACCAACAGCCATATATGTCCATATCCAGAAAATATCACACAGCAGATCTGCGAACGAAAGCAGATGAAGACCTTCCTACTATTGCCATACAAAGATTTAACGTTACCCGGCAAAACATGACTACAGACTACCGAATCAAAGGAGATAAGAATGAACTGTTAGGGGTTATCTGTTTCTTATTAATTTCCCACTATAATTTTAGCTTACTGATATCAATTCTCAATCCTATTCTGTTACTGCCTGTAGACGCCCATATACCAGTCTCAGAGATTATTTAAATTAAATAGTTCGTGTTTCTTTATATAACTACATCCAAAGTGTGCCGTACTTCATAATTAAAGTGTATAAACGTGTAACATAACTGATCTGTTTAAATCATAGTTAATATTTGCGTCTAAATAAAGAGAATACAACATTAAACTAATAAATTGATAATTTTTCTAAAGATTTAAATTCTTTTTTTTAAATAAGCACCATAATAATACAGAGAAAGAAATAATAGAAGGAAGACTGAGTAGGATTCTTTCACTGATATGAAACAAAAGGAGTGCATCGCTCCTCTGACGCTATTTAAAAATAATGTATTTGTCGAGGATAAGTATAGAGAGAAATTATCATTATTAATAAAGTATAAAGCTCTAAAGACTATTGATTTTCTTCTTATATCAAGTATTATAAATCCTTTCATTGATAAATAAATAATAACATAATAATAAGTTAAATTTAACTCAAGTAATTATCTGATGTATATCTGTAGTAATATAAATACTTTATGAAATATATAATTATAGTCTTGTCATTCTTAAAACTTCTATAAGTTTTTTAATCCAAAAATATCTCACTGTAAAAACAGTGTCCCATAAACACTATAAACGTTGATAATTGCAATTCTGGATATTTATTGGTAGACTACACTTGAATTTCTCCACAAAAATGCGTTAATTTATTTTCTTAGTGGTTTCAAATACCAAATAGTGTCTTACCAACTCTGAAATTATGCTTATACGAGCATATACCAGCTTAGCTCCTCATACTAAAACCAATAGCATTTTATAAAATGAAATTATAAGATAACTATTAGCGAAGATATATAAGAAACAGGACATAGTTATTAACTTATTTCATGACATTTACAGTCCTAATATTATTTTATTTTACATATTCCCAGAAAATATTTTTTGACGCTTTGTTTTGAAACTTCACTGCAAATCTTTAGTGATCCAATTCACCATTGGCGCCACATATAGGAGTGAATTAAACAATCTCAGCCTGGACCACTTCCCATTTTCCTAGTTCTGAACTTTTAAAGGACACCTTAATGAATAACAGCGTATTGGTATTGATTTTGTAAGGAAAAAATTGTTAAAAAAATCAACAATAACGACTACAGTAACTTCAGAAACGGTTTTGTTAAGAATTTCATCTCGTGTACAAAGTGTAGAAAATATTGGAATTGCCATGTTTAAGGCAGCCGGAGTAGAATATTCTACAACTGATAACAATTAAACGCGAGATTTCGACAGTATGTTAATTGAAATTTTATTTCAGTATGTGTGAGGGGAAGAAATACGATTTTAGATATTGATGGGGCGTGGCTTTGGAAGATACAAGTGCCGGGACATTAAAAATTATTTCAGGCAACAGTGAGGTGCGGCCATAACATAGTCCTGAACCGTTTAAGAAATTAAATCAAGAACTGTGAGGGAACAGATTTTTAGGGATGAAATATGGCAGATGAATTTCGAGGAGAATGAGTGTGGAAAATTTGTTATTAATTTTTGCGATCTCATCTTGCTAAGAGTGAATAAACTGAAATATTTTTTAAATGTTATTATTAATAACATATAATTTATCCTCACCAACTGCGATAAAATACTAAAGATGTGATTACATTGTTCCATGAGTTAATTTTAAATGGATGATTTTATAGTGTCTCAATTGAGAACAGAGCGGAACGTTTTGCGGGGAAAGTAATTACTAAAAAGAGTGGAATTTCGGATGCGGGTTGTCTCATTAATTGTATCTGAGGGCTTGGGCGAACAAAAGAGCTGCAGAGAATCTACGAAGACCCGGCGCATTGTCGTCACAATCTCGATGGCACTGTTACCAGAGGAGAGAGGAGCGTTGATTTGCACGACGATAACAAAGACACTTTCCACTCGCAATATTATTAACGCAGCCCCTCATCACAAAGAGCTTCAGGACGGAAATCCTGCCCTCGATATGTTTTAGCAACCTCTGCGTACATTTTCACTCAGCACGTTCAACAGAACTACAAATCAGACGCCGCCGACTCGAGGTACATTGTGAGTAATGGTGTTCGCCAACGTACACCGATATAACTAACAAATAGAATTACCAACGATAGTTCATAGAATACTTTTATTTTTATATCAGATGTGTTATTAATAGATATATAAAAAAAAGTGCTCACAATTTTTGACCTTTTACCTTTTATTTAGAGAGTAACAACGTTTCGATACATGTTCGTATCTTCTTCAGGTTTTCTTCATAAAGAGGAGGTATTTACAAATGGTTAAATTTAGAGATTAATTGTGTAAAGAAAATAAAGAGAAAATAAAGTAAGCAAAAAACCATCAACTTACTTTGATTTATTTGATTTTATTCCATTAGTCCTCCTATGAGGAAATAGGATACGACATAATTCCAATATAATTATTGGATGCTACAATTATAAGTAAACAAATTATTCATTAAACCAAATTATTATAACAAATTAACACAAAAAACAATTAAGTTTACTGAATTTAGAAATTGGGTCCAAGTCACACAGGAACCTTTTCTTAATTTAGTGAACTTAATAATAGGTTAATTGTTCGTGATAATTTGGTAAGTATTTTTGTGTTTACTTTATTTTGTTATTTTTACTTTCCACAATTAATCTCTAAATTTTACTATTTGCAAATACCTCATTTTTATGAAGAAAACCTGAATAAGATACGAACATATTTCGAAACGTTGTTACCCTCTAAATAAAATAGTTTCTGTAAAAGGTCAAAAATTGATTTATTACTTCCAAAACTTTTATGAAATTGACATTTTATCAGTTTCAGATCATTTCAATATAGACATAATTTTAATTAAATAAACAAGGCACCAATTAACAGTAAGTGATAAAATAAATAACCCAGAACGTTTCTACAATTGTTATAGCTATCGTCAGATGATTGAAAATCGAAAAAGCTGAATAACGTCAAACCGCACAAAACTGCTGACGAACTAAAATGCCAAATTCCTGACTTTTTCTTAATAATTGTTGTGCGTGGTGGATTTGGGCAACGCTTTATTAAATGGGTAATCAAACGTATTAATTTTTTCTGCCATTTGCGTAGTCTACACTGTAAACAAATGATTCTGAACCTTACCGATGTTTCTAAAAAGTTCAAATTTGTTTCTAGCTTATTTCGGAACTGTTTCAAAAACTGAAATGAGAATATAATATAATGTATGTATAAAATATAATAATTAGATTAAATAGCCAAATACAGACAAAATTGAGTGATGATATAAGTACCACACAACGTTTCTTGGGCCCTTGTACCTTTCAACAGGTGACTGGAAAAAACATCAGAACCAGGAGCAACACAACCGCACAATGACAGCTGACACACTCAAAAGCCACACATTGTGAAGTATTTATATCATCACTTAATTTTTTCTGTACTTGGCTATTTCATCTAATTACTGTTTCACCATTGTTGCGAAATGGAACGATTAACGAGTGTGGACGTGTTCTAAAACACGCTTCCGTCAACCAGAGTCCTCGCGTTGTGTTCTTGATTTTACTAACTCGTGGTAATTTTTTTACATTGTGGAATCAAGAGAAAACGTTACAACTTATAGAAAAAATTTGCATAGCATATCCTGTTTGTGGTATGTCACATGCGATGGAAAAAAGAATAGGGAATGAAATTGGAAATAATGCGCAATCGTGTGGTGTAGCTGTTGCTGAAGTTGAAAAGAAAATGCACACGATATAATCCCAATTTCGGCGGGGAAAAAACCTGCAAGATGCTAAGGAAAGTGGTTCTTCACCAAATAAGTGTAATGGGGTACGAACCGCCTTTATTTCTGTTGCGAGGAAGTGAACCGAAAGGAACAATGAAACAAAATACGTTATAATTCAATTTTTTTTCTTATTTCATAAATCCAAGTTTACTGGTAGGTTCAATCTTTTTATTTTTCCATTAGTTTAGAAGTGGGTACTAGTGTGAACAAAAACATTAGGTGTTAGAAATATTGCCAAGGAACTGATACTTCAGCAGGTCGAAACTAGTCTCGAATTTCCTGTGCTTCACTTGTTGCCTTCCTATTACTTAAAGTCATTAGGGCCTTCCATGTTATCGTCGGAATCCTCAGAAATTTTGAAAACTGCTGTCTTCTAATTTTAGGTCTGTCCAAAGCTCATTCCCAAAACTTGTGCCTTCTCTTAGTGCTTTCTTCTTCTTTTTATCTACAGCAGAAATTGCTGTAATAGCCTCACTGGACATGATAATCACTTGGCAGTAATTCTGGACGCGGGACAATGTATACGCATTGTTCCGAAGCAGTGTTTCGCAACAGCGTTCAATACTGTTCAGAAATATTTTTTACTGTCTGAAATAGGCTTTAAGTGAAAAATGTGTCTGATTAAACGAAAGGATTGAAGGGGGAAAAATTCATTCTAAATGTTGGCAGGCTCCATTCTTGCTCATGGAAAACGAGTTGTATATTTTTTTAAAAAATGAATGAATGCCATGAATTTTAAAATAAAGAATAATTTTGTTATTGAATTCGTATGAAACTTTCTAACTAAGTAATTAAATGTAACTTCTCAAAATTTCATTAATTTAGTAGTTATTTCCATAACTAGAGCGGTCTGTTGGTAATAACATATGGCTCACATTTCATGTCACTCCAGGCATTTACAAATACTTGGCAATTTGTGTACGGTATAGAATGTTTTCCATGTCAGATAAATATAAAGTGTGCCCATAGCAATTCACATTTACGTAATGTGTAACATGAATAAATTTAATTACTCAGTATGAACATCAATTAATAACTAATTTTTCAGTATGCGCTTGTCAGGTGGAGAGAAATTGCTCTACCCGTTACAGAACAAACAAATTTTATGAGAACTTGATTAAGTTCTTCCAGTAACATTTAACACCTATGTTAATTACATTTTGTGTCAACAATCCTGAAATTGTTTTATTAAAAATTGTACAACACTGGAGAAATAAAATTGATATTTTCCGTACACATCGTCCAGCCATGTTTATTCACAATGTAGATTTATTTTCTATTAACCAACAATAAATGTCAGAAATCCCCGTTTGAGGATCAATGTTTGCACATGCAACTTTAAAATCGCATTCAGGACCCATTGATGAAAATTGCACGTCATTAGCCCTAAATGTTTTCATTTTATAGCGTATATATTGTAATAATCAAAAATGATGAACGTTTAAATAAAACGATTATTTTACTTTTACAAACAAACAATTTTATTTAACAAAAGATTAGTACAATTTATAGAATTTAATAAAAACTTTCAGTCTCTCAAAGGTCTTAACTGGGTTTGATAACGGCAGAACATTTAAACATAATCAAAGAACACAAAATTTAGATTTAATTTAACAAGAAATATTTATTCGTCTAGACATAGACGAAATTAATTATCGAGGAACTTATTCTACAAGATGGATTTTAAATTTAAACAGTTTATTTTATTAACATATCTGACATTATCTTTTAAGTCGGTTTGCAAAAATCATTTTACTTTTCTCTTGCTACTTACGGCTGCCCAGGATACATTCACCTTTCGAACACAGTGGTGGGGTTTCACAGATTCGATTAAAATTCACTGATTCTACTAAATACTGTTGGTTTGAAAAAGAAAGTTTGTGGTATCTCGACGACTTTACACTGCTCTGCTTCGACGACGACTGGTTTACTGTAAATTTATCAAGTTCTCTCTCCTATCCTTTGGCTGCGACTTTAAACTGCAATCTTTCGACGACGACTCTTCTTAAACAATGTCTCTCTTACTCACATCCACCAGATTCTGTGAGCGCTGAACAACTACTGCCTTAAACAATGTCTCTCCTAATCACATCCTCCATTTTCGGTGAGCGCAGAACAACTCCTCGCTTAAACAATGTCTCTCTTAACAACATCCTCCATCCTCGGTGATCGCAGCACGACTGACCCCTCAAAAGCTTATCTCCTCCCTTATATACGCCCTGTCTCCTACTTTTCCATTGTTCTAAAACTTCGTCGCAAATGCCAGTTGACAGATTCTTCCATTATCCCAAGATTTATATTATGCAGCTGCAGTTCCGTAGTCAACAAATCGCTAACTACTCCGTCATGTCAAGCCGACAATCGAGACAGGACCCGCAATCACTCTGGTTGTCTTTTCCACCCCCGCACGCACGTGCACGGTTTCTCAAGACCACACACCCAGCAGCCCCAAAACTAATAAAGACTTAAACCTAAATAAACACGTTACATAATGCCCCTCCAACAGACCAGACTATCAATAGGAAACAATGCCTCACTTAACAGGCATTACATTATGCCCAAAATTTAGTTTGAGAAAGGCCACACGCACGTGCATGGTTTCGAATTCTCAAGACCACACAACCATTGCTTTCAAGAGCGAAGAAATGCTTAAAACCTAAATAAACACGTTACAAAATGCCCCTCCAACAGTCCAGACTATCAATCAGAAACAATGCCTCACTTAACAGGCATTACAATATATATATATATATATATATATATATATATTGTGATGTATAAAGTGACAGAGGTCCATTATGTTACTATTAATTTAGTGACCTCACGTTCATGGGCATTATGTGACTTTTTATTTTGACAGGGTGGCCTCCATTAATGATAACATTGACTTTCATTTAAAAAGAAAATTTTAAATTTCAGTTATATGAGATTCGTTTACAATGATTAAAATTAATACTTATGAAAATTTTAGTTAATTCTGGGATTCCTGTGGGAAGAAAAATTGACTGTTACAGTGGAATAAATCAAATATTATAATTGAAAGTTTATATTTGCTTATCGGTATCGACGTCCTTTGATCATGTGGATCAAGTGGCTTCCGTTTTTGCGCGGCACTGCTAAATGCACTTGAAATATTTAATCAAATTATATTGCTGTGCTATTTGCCCCTTATAACTTCGCTTTCTCGCTATTATCACTTGTTTTCGTACATTCTACTCTAATTGATGCGTGACTCGCTTAACAGGCTCGAAGGTAGAATATGTAGCATTAATTCCTACCACAATAATATTCTCGATGAAATTAATATACTCGTAGGTAACTTTAATTGCTTTAACATTGGTTTCGAAAGATCTATTAATATGAAATAAATTTTTAAGTGCTATCAATCTAAACGGAGCTCTGACTATTCTCGACTTTCATTCATCATGCCGCAGCCAAGACTATTCGCAAACAAAGCTGTCTGGGCGTACCAACAATTAACAAACTGTACCTTTACAATATTACTTAAACAAATAATTCGGGGCCACTTTCTCGTGTTACAATATGCCAAATTGTTGGTATAATATTTTAAAGAAATTTATGTTAATGGTTTTCGTGCAATTGTTGATGTGTTCACGGAAAAATTGTTAATGATAGCCGTATTTTTTAATTTAAATTTTATAATTTGACAAGTTATATTTCACATCGTGTCTCCATTTTCCCTCAGTTTTATTAACATGCCGAATTGTTAAACTAACGACACAAAAAGGTCAAGAGTAGCAGGAACCAAACCCGGTGAGAGTTAAGTACAGTTATTATTGAATGGTGTTCATCTTGTTATAACAGGCAAAAATAGCAAAGGAATACGCGGGGAAGACACTATCACATGGACTTTTTCCAATAACTGACGAATATTATGTTATGTTATGAAGCTCGATATTATACTTGTAAAGTAAATAAAAGAAAAAGAAAAACAGACGTAAGAACATACAGCATTGTGGGTCTTAAATACCTTTAATCGTCACTTCTGCACAGGATATGTACGGAACTGCAATTACTGTATTATTCTTTATAATGGTTCACTGAAAAAATGTTTCATGAGATACAAGGTCAATAAAGGGACAGTGAAAAGTTTTATAATAAAGAGCGTAAGTTTTCCCGAAGAACAGTTCACCTGACGAAGATGTCGGTGTCAGCCATAGAAACGTTGTGTTTAAATCACGTTACCCGACCGGAAAGCCGAGAACTCTTTATATAGAAAGTGTTATAGTTTGACAAATAAATAAACGAAGCAAATTTGTCACAAATATATTTTAATAAAATGAAAAATTACAACATGTTTGCAAAATAAAAATTGGCACCACGATCCTCCCTTTTTGGAACCTCTGTAAGTGCAAATATGAAAATTTTACGACTATGAATACATAAAAATTTAGATAGATTAAGATATTATAAAATTGTTATAATGATATAGTCTTCCTAATGAACGCCTACTGTATAAGTAATAAATAGTTTTTATCACAGATGCATGGGAATGTAAATTATTATTATGTCATATTTTCAGTAAAGATCATCCAGGATAATGGGAATCGTAAAATTTTTAATTAAAGCTGAAAATGGATAAGTAATGAGAACTTCAGAAATTTGGAAGACAGAATAAGGAGCAAAAGAACTTACAAGAACATGGAAAACTTATCAATAAAACTGAGTAATTTAGCATTAAATTACTAAACCTACGACGTATTGTCATACATAAACGTATTCTAGTATGCAACGGTCGCAGTAGACCTATAAACGAAATTACGTAAATAAGTTAACGTACTTGTATTATGGTTTGTGGCAGGCTTCAGTCACGAAGTATTTATGTCTGCGCCACTGTCCGTTTATAAAACAGAAAACAGCGTTCAGTAAGTGTAAACAATAATTGTTTACTAGTCGATTGAAAAGTTCAAAACCAGTTCTCGGTCGGTAGAAGAATAAGACAAAGCGACTAAATATATCGTAAATAATACATATAACTAATAGTAGACCCTAAGAAAAGAATTGGAGTAAATACACGAACTTTCTTCCATCCCTAATCATTCCAGTTAAGTTGGTGAACCAAAGAAATAGAAAACTGATTAGAAAAATATACATACCACAGGCAAGTCAACAGATTAAAGAAAAACAGTGATGAAAATAATATCTTTTTTCAATTGAAAGTAGAGCAATACTGCGTAAGAATCGAATACATACAGAAATAAAAAATAAACGTGTCTGCTCTAGAAATGATCTGATAATAATTTTTTTCTTGAGATTTAATGTTAAAGCTAGGAAAATAGTAAGAAACCTATAGATCGTAGTCAGTGTACATTTTAAAAACAGATTGCATGAGGCATGATTTTTCAACTTATAACATGAGATATACTTCTGATTCAAATTTGTACTAAGAGAAAGGCAACACATCCAAAGGTAATTTAAAACATGCACAATATGATAAGCTCGTATATTTTGATATTTTTTATAATAAGTGTCATTTTATCAGTAATTATTTAATCATTTGTATAAAATTGTATTTAGAAATAGTTATTATATTTTTCTCCGAGAATCATCTATTTCAATGCAAGGTAATTAAATAATTTATTCGTCTGTTTTGAGACATCAGTGTTAACATTATGTGATACTGTAATCCGGAACGGTACCCTGTTGCAAAATTTTCATATTTTAAAGATAATTTTACAACGTGTCTTGAATATCTCGACTCTGTTTTATCAAGTCGGCTTCTGATTGGGAATTTTTTATGCTATTGTCTTTCTTTGTGTCAATAAAAATAAATCCGTGGACAAATTTGTCCAAGGAGAAAATATAGTGAATCGTCTTTTTTAATTCGTGTGTGGTAGTTCTACAACATACTGTATTGTATGCCGTTTCCGAGTTGCACGTTATTCCAACCCGCGATTTACGCGCTGTAAATAGTGTAATCGTTGCGTGAAACTACTTCGGTAATTATCTACGTAAGAGAAAGCCCGGGAAAAGCATTCCTCTGGGACATTAAGTTGATGATAATTAAGCGGCTTGTCGCGTGCTACCATCTGAAGCAGAACTATAATTTTGGAAGACCTTACTTCACTTGAAATTCAATTAATTTCTCTAACCGTTGATCCATTCGAAGTTAAAAAAAATTGTAGTATTGAGCCGTATTATTGAAACATTAAATAAATTACAGACAACATTAATATATTAAGACTTGACTCAATAATATACATCCATTCTTTATGAGCCCCCCTTTTTTACAATTGATATAGACCAGGACTGGGCAATTGTTTTTGGTAGGCGGCCGTATAGAAAAATGCATGGTAGGCCACGAGCCAAAACAAAAACAATTTATACTAATACTATTTATTTCAAAAATAGAAAAATAGACCCAAATATGTAAGTATACTTTGGGGGAGGGGGGTAACAGGCTACATGAGGGTAATCCACATGGTGGCAACTCCCCTTTAATAGCATAGGAAGGGATTTGAAAGGTGGGATGCGGAAGGGTAGAGGAAGGTAGCCAAGGGTTAACTAGGGCCCCCGGGCTATAGCTTAAGGTTCCTACCCGGCATTCGCCTAAAAGTAATGCAGGGAAAACCCTAGAATAACCTGCGTCAGGTAGGTCGGGCATTTGGTACTTGTCCTACGCCCTTCCGATAGCGGGAGAAAAGTTTGCTGTGGGGACGCAGCATTCCCTTCTCTGTACCTCGACCAGTTTAGGAGACAGCTGGCCAATTGTTCCAATGGGAACAGAGAACAACTACATTGTATTGGTATTACATATAATAAAATAATACTGTTACAACTGTAAGTAATGAGACTCTTGAGATTACCTTTGTTTTGCAAGAAGTTCTATATTTGGTGAAAATTATGTTGTTGATACACGTAAGGAGCTTTCCAAATTAGTGTCGATAATTATTGATCTGCGTTTTGCTTTCGTTAAATTTATTTTTGAAAATAAATTACTCACAGCAATAACTACAGCCCAAGAGGCACATCGTTTTACATATAAAATTAATTAGATTTTGATATTTATCTTTGGATACCTGTCTCACGTAAAAATCTTGCAGAGATACCTCACGAAACTGGCTTGAAGTGCGAACAAATCCTCTGTTATTTTAAAATTTTGGTCCACTGCACGAATAATATGCAACAGAGAAATTTAGTGGCGGACCGGAGAAATCTTGCACGCAGGCCAGGGGTTGGCCACCGTTGATACAGACATTCTTCTTCGGACAAAGTCTATTTTACACTGATACGAAACTTAATCTCTTTGATAATTTAAATTACTAACAATTTTCTGATACTAATTTCGTTAATAATTAAACGGCAGTATTGAACTAAAATACTGACTTAATTATGGCCAAACATTTTTACGTGTTTGCTTTTGTTGTCATCACTGTCTAACTGTTATGTCCAGTCTATCTGGATAGTTAAATGAAAAAGAATAAATCTGAAAGTATTGATTACGGTGGTAATGTCTAGATGATATTTTATTTCAAGAGTAGTCAAATAATTCTTGTCAGGATACGAAGTATCTATCGAACCACTATTTTGAAGAATTGACGACTGCCAGACTATCGTATTATAAGGCACTTGGTCAGAGTGCTGATTGTCCTCGGCATAATCCTATTCGTTTTTTGAAGATTTCCACAGTTTTCCCTCGTTAATAGAAAAGAAAAAAGATAGGTCTATAGATAGGATTCGTCACAAATGTTACATTGCTAATTACATAGATAATAAATAAATTTCTAAATACAATAGACAAGTAACATATAAAATGAATGCATATTAATAGTAATAATTAATAAAGTTACACAAAAAAGTTCAAATCACATTTGACCAGCACCACATTTACATACACTTTCTTTAGGAAACACGCGCACACTTATCTTGCATTCACCACCTGTCGACAGGTACGGAGGGATGTCGTCATATATATTTACAAGAACAGAAAGCAGAGGCAGTAAAACAGAACTAAACGGGGAGAACTGGACACACTATTTACATATTTGTTACATATTCGGCAATTTTGTAGAAAGGCAGTTCAGCGAATGTTAGACTGATTCAAAAACTCGTGTACGGAGTAATAAGTTCCATTTCAAAGAAAAGTTACACAGACCTTGACGAATGAGTTATAGTTATTGATGTTCTTTACATGTTCATAAAGGCTGATAAATAGTGCGATACCGGAATAATGAACGATAGACTCGTAGAGACTGAGGCTCTGATTGTCTTGAACGGTTCCTCGTGTCGTAGCCATGATTGGTCCCCGTTACTTGCAAAAAGGTTCATGTTGCGTTTAACAAATTTCAGTATTTCTAATATGTAAGCGCTAGGTAGAGTCAGAATATGAAATATTTTGAACAGCGGCCTGCAGCTTTCTCTAGCACCTGAACCTGATATAATTCTAATGACTCGTTTTTTCAGTTTAAAACTTCCACACTACGAGAACAATTGCCCCAGTTGGCAATACCGTAACACATATGTGAATGAAAGTAGGCAAAATAGACTAGTGAAGCAGTTCTTGTATCAACTTGTTGCATCAATAGTCTCAACGAATAACAAACAGAACTATGTTTGCGCACAAAGCGATCAATATATAAGTTCCATTTAAATTTACAAGCCGAGGAAATTCGCAAGATCTGAGAACTTGTTAGTTACGATGTTGTTGGTTTCTGTTGTGAAACGAATTAACTTAGTTTTCTGTACATTGAGTTTTAATTTATTGGCGGCGAACCTAGATGCAATCTCACTTTTCGCATTGAGAGCATTAAAACAATGTCCGTAATTAGCAAATTAGTGTCATCTGCATGCAAGACAGATTTTATAAGGAAGATCGTTGATATACAAAAGAAAAAGGAGTGGACGTAATATTGAGCCCTGAGGCACGCCACAAGTAATGCTTGACAAGTGCACCTCACCAGCTTTGCCTTCTAAGGCTTTAGCACAGAAGGTTTCTGTTTTCGATTGTTGAGATAAGATTAAAAAGTGCTAAAGCGTTGCCTCTGATCCCATAGTATTCTAATTTTTTAAACAGTATCAAATGCTTTCGGAAGATCGGCAAAAATTCTGGTTGCTTTCAGTTTTTCATCAAGGGCATTTTGTATACTTTGATTGAACTCGTACATATCGGTGATCATGGATTTTTGTTTGAGGAGGCTGTGTTGTGCTGGAGTAATTACTTAACACTTCGTCAAGCATTCCAGTAACTTTTTGTGTGGAATTTTTTCCAGGATTTTTGAAAATATCGGAAGTTGGGAAATGGGTCTATAATTTGAAGCGTCGGTAGGGGAATCCTCCTTGAATATCGGTATAATTTTTGCAGCTTTAAGGGAGTCGGGAAAAATTCCGTTTGAAAGACACGCGTTGAAAATGATTTGAAGGGGAGTAGCTATGACGTGGGCTCAGTGATTCACGACTTTGCTTGTGATGCCATATATATCCGCCGATTGGGAACATTTTAACTTTATTATTACGTTTATTATTTCATTATTGGTAACCAGTTGAAGGAAAATGAAATTCTGAACAGTTGGTATAGCGTTTTGTAGTAGTTTATAAAAATCACGACCTTCTGATGACTTATTGTCTGAAAATTGATCCGACATGTGAACAAAATATGAATTAAATAAACCCGCAGCGTCTCTGTTGGTGAAACTTTTACCGTCGTCGAAAAGCTTTAGAACTGTCGCATTATGATTGAATTTACCTGAGATATTTTTAATCACCTCCCATGTTGTCCCATATTGTTATTTGCTATATACTCCAATGTATGCAATTTTTTTAGCAGATACAAGCACTTTCCTGTAAATACGTAAGAAAGTCAAGAAATGTGGTGAAGAATTAATCTTTTTGAATTTATTAATTAAAGGTCAACTTTCATACCACATAGTCAGTAAATTTCCGTTGTGTTAGATTTCCAGCACTTGGCATTCGAATTCTCCTTTATATGACATGATGTACTCAGATTGCCAAAGATTTTGTTTCTGTATGTCGACAACCAAATGCTTTTTACATTAATTCCATAACTTTAAGCTTGCACTAGACATGCAACATGCAACATGGAATGAAGAACCACAACTCCAGAATACATTGGCTATGGTCAGTCGTATGAAACCTTGTAAGCATTCAGTCGGATAGTTTCCATAGACTTTTCATGATTATAGAGAAAGGTGCGCTATCTCGTTTACGTTATGCAATAGGACCGATCATGCTGGCTTTTCTCTATCTGTCATAACCTCGCCCCTATCTGCGATACACTAATGCGGGAGAAAGTGAGCGGAAAGCGCTTTCCCATGCAATTCCATTGTCATACGGTAGCGATGCGCAGCTTGGTTTCCAAGGTATTCGCGTGATCTTGGTGACAGTCTAGTCTCACTCCCACACAATCCCCACAGCACTTTCCTGCAGTTCAAATTTCTCCAGGGATAGGCTTTGGCAGATAACTGCTTAACAATTAGGACATGTATCGCTGACTCGTGAAAAAGATTCTAGAGTACTCCCATAAGTACCCGACTTAACAAAGGAAACATAAAAAATTTGGGAAAAAAAATTATTTAAATTCCTCATCGTAGCCTCCTTTTAGACCGACACACTTTTCCCAGTGATGTGCACTAGCTTTGATAGGCTTCTATAGTGAAAAACATCCGTGCTCCTCAAAATAGCAATCAATCAAAGAATCCACTTCTTCTTTGAAAGCAAATATTTGACCATTGTGCCATTATTTCCGATACCGATACTCACTACGTATGAAAATATACATTCCGTGTTATGAAGGAGAAAATAATCCGAGCGAGTTAAATCTGGTAAATATGGTGCATGAGGAACCAATTACAACTTTAAGTCATTTATTTTGACCATGCGGTAATGTCGTGATGAAACAGAACTTTCTTTACTTCAGCTGTTTTTGTAATCACTCAAACGTTTCAATAAGTTCGCGTAATACTCGCCTTAAATTGCTTTTCCTTTTTGAAGATAATCAATGAAAATTATTCAACGCGCATACAAAAAAAAACTGACGCCATGACCTTGCCAACAGATGGAATTGCCTTCTTTGGATACGATTCTCTTACTTCACTCCATTTCTTCGGCTGTTCCTTCGTCTCAAGTGTGAAGTAATTCTCCCATTTTTCGACGCAAAAACTTTATTTATTGCTGTGAAACATTGTCAAACACACCAATCAAACATTTGCACTGCGCGTTTTTTTTTCATTGTAAGAAAACGCGGCACCTATCTTATACATAGCTTTCTCATGACCAAATTTCTCTCAACATTCAATGTACAGAACTTTTTGCAATTCCTACCCCTGCCCAATTTCAGTCGACGGTCATCCAATACTAGTCTTTGGATTTTCGGCATCATTTCATACTATTGCGATGATCGCTATGGCAGCTCGTACCGCCTCGTTTAACTCTGCCACTCAATATTTTATTGTTGTAAACGAAGAAGCTTATTCCCCATAGTAGAATCCAACTCTACTTTGATCTTGTTTGGACTGCGTCTTTCAAATGAAAATATTGTATCACATAAAAAAGACAATTTTTTTCAATATTATTAAATTTACTATGTGCGTTCAATATTGATGGCTGTGAAACAAATTCTAAACAACGTAGCGTCTTCAAACTTAAAGCTTCTACAGGTTGATTCCTTATAATCGTTTGTTGGTCAAACAACAATTCACCATCTACACGTCAGGTTAGGTACTTCTGGGACTCCATATTTGGTTAGTGTCGGTCTGGTGTTCCATTGTCTCGAATTAAGAAAATATAAGAAGCAAGAAAATAAAAAAAATGATTGATGGAGGATGATGGTATCATAGTGAAATCAATCTACGTTTCGGAGCAGAAATTTGAACACACGTCAAACACTAACCATTTCTAAAATGTAAATTGTGTAACTGAGTCACAATTTTTATAAATTCGAAAAATTTCTTAAGTTCGGATACAAAAAAAAGTATGAAGAAGAAGTTAATCATTAATGTCTCCTATATGTCGAAGATTGACCCTTAAGTTCAGGAATGAGAGCTCTATTTGGATAGTAATTATATATATGTTAAACAAAACACGCCTCCGTTGAAGCGTTACGCTATTAACTCAGTCCTCTCAAAGTTATCGTTGCTCAAATGTTTAAAGGGCGCCATATAATTAATAATTTCAAGACATGAGACATTTGTAGTGTTCTCAGGACATTTCTTTAATTGTCGTGACACTTCCAAATCGAAGAATTCATTGATCTCTTTCGCACGTTGCAAGATTGGTTTGAGATTCTGTCGACACGAATTCCTACCGGAGACTGACCTATCTGCGAGCTACCATGTCTGTGAGCCACGATCTCCAAAATGAAGACTTTTACTGAACCGTTCCCAACCATCTATGATCCTTTCGCTGCGAGATCCCTACGGATACAACACTTCTACACGCGTTCGCCAAAACTGAGACGCAAAGTAACAATGTCGACGCGGCGCTACAAACCACAAAGACCCTCTACGCGGGCAAATGCGTTATAACAAGGGCCCACCACCGAACGATTCTCGTGTTGGCGTCGTATTTCGAGTGGTCGTTGCATGAGCGGACAAAATTTCCTCCCCGTCGCCTTCCACAATGCTGAGCGCTGAGCGAGCAGGTATAAGGTTTCGGAAGAGCAACTTTACTGCTTAAATAATCAGTCTTGGTTTTAACATTAAGTGAATGCAATACAAGTTTAATGTATAACATTTCTGAAACTTGTCTGGATTTAAAATTTCTATCTCTACCTATAATATGAAAACTGTTCCACTCGGCAGTGATTCTTGTAATAAATATGTTTATAAATGATCAATTAAGATACAAATATTTTAACAGATATTTATCTGACGTCCTTAAATAAATGAAAACATCAACCCATTTAGTTATAAATTCATTATTAATTAGAATTTTTAAACATTATAATGGAAGAAGCAATCGCAAAGTTTCATCTCTAATTTATTAGGACCGCTTCAGGTATTGTAAAGTCAATTAAATGACCTAATTTCAAAATCCGTGTTTATAAAAATTCCAACTAAGCAAGATTTTTCAAACATGATAATTTATAATACAATTATATAAAATTATTTTGAAACATTACTTACAAATAATTATGTGAAATGTAGTGGACATAAATTTCTAATAAGCGATTTTCCCGCACATTGCAGGGGAAAATTATGTCGTGTTTACAGCTGTTGCCAGTATTGTTAAGTTTAAAGAAACAATGGAAATATATTTTTTTTAAATGCTTTATATTGGGGAAGAAAGGGGAAACATGAATTCTATTTACATTATTAGTCGAATCATTAGAACGAAAATGTAACATATCGTTCATCAATCTGGAATAATATTGTCATTCTCCATCTACAAGTTTTTTTTAGGGTAACAGGCTACATGAGGGTAATCCTCGTTGTGGCAACTCCCCTCTAATAGCATAGGAAGGGATATGAAAGGGGGGATGCGGAAGGTAGAGCAAGGTAGCCAAGGGTTAACTACGGCCCCCGGGCTATGGTTTAAGGAACCTACCCGGCAATTTGCCTAAAAGTGATGCAGGGAAACCCCTAGAAAAACCTGCATCAGATAGATCGGGCATTTGGTGCTTATCCCATGCCCTTCCGATGGCGGGAGAGGGGTTAGCTGTGGGGTCGCAGCTTTCCCCTCACCGTGCCTTGACCGGTTTAGGAGGCAGCTGGCCGACTATTCCAATAGGAATAGCGGACAACTCTTACCGTAAGCCCAAGGTCTGCGACCCCGGAATATACACCTCTCAAAACAGTCCGAGGTGCCTCGGCATGTGGGAATCTTAGTTCAAAAAAAACCAGAGACATGTGAAGGCATCCCCAAAGGTAGCCTCCGCCAGAGCTCTCCGGATGGATCCTACTTAACTCCATCTACAAGTTTTACATAATGCTAATCTAAATTGTGCTACGTGAAATAACTATGCCTTGTAAGTTATATATAGCGATAGAAATTATAAATCCTGATAAATTTCATTAACGTTGTACATTAATCTTGTATTACAAACTCTTAATATTAAAATCAAGATTATTTAAGCAATAAAATTGTTGTTCCGAAATATACCTGCTCTCTCTCTCTCAGCGGGGATAGGGACGGGGGGAGGGGGGGATTTTGTCCGCACATGGGACGTCCGATCATACAACGGCCGCACACGGGCCGTCATGTTACAATATATTGCGGTACGTTAAATTATGTGTCTCCCCTAGCAACTAAAGCTTAGGAAAACTTTGACTTACATTAAATGCATAAGATTCTCTTAGTTTTTAAGAATCTATTGTTATATACTCCAAGTTATGTGACATTACAGTTGTGCACTTTTCGCTAGTTGTTGAGGCACTAGAACATTTCAGCCCAAAATTAACGTTAATTTCGTGCTCAGCTTCTAGTTATTTTAAAGGCAAAATTGTTGTAATTACATTATAATTTCCGTAATAACATTGTAATTTCTGTAATTACATTACTGAGTTTTTAGATGCGAAATATCTTTGTTTAAACTCCACTCTAGGTTGATATGAAAAAATATTTCTATCAAGTTACAAAATAATGCCTCCTTACGTAACGTAACTTCTGTGCACAATTATTGAAGATTTAATTTATGGATTCAACATCGTCAGAGAGGTAACGTACTAGCAAACATCTATCTTGTCAACTTTTTCCCGGCGGTCGTTTCAGTGAATAGTGAAAAAAAATTTTAAAAAGAATACCATAATTAAATTGATCACTGAATATTAAGGCGCAACTGATCAATTAAATGTACTACAAATGACGCCTACAATTATGTTTAACTTTCCCATAATAAAGAGTGGTCTTAGATCTACTTAAGATTAAGGTTAGATGAATTCGAGTATGAAAGAGTGTATTTCAAGGATTTTCAAAAGCTTTAAATCGCTAATTTTTTCCGATCGTTTTCATGTTTAGGTATCTCCTTGAAACGCTATAAACTTAAAACCTCGCCAATTACCGTCATTTTCCAATCAACTTAACTTAATTTCTAGTACTTATTATATGTAGACACGTATATCTCTTTTTTGATGAAGACCTACTGTGACGTGTCATTATGAACATCATTTGTGAATAAAAATTACGATATTTTCAATTCCGCCCCGCGGATTTAAATGTGTCTGTGATGTGGAAACACTTTTAAGTAATGAACGCGGTACGTGGAGTCTCTATATTGCTAACGTATTAAATTCTACTGGTTAACGATGCAAGTAAGGTTCAATACTAAAAATAAACTGTTGGATTTGTTGAACAGGTGAAACGTTTAATGGTGTTTGAAAATTTCGTTCTAATTAAATAACATAGAAGTATGATGTAAAGGAAAGAGTGAATTGTGAAACAACAGTATACAAAATTGAAAAATGAATTGATCTGAAGAGCTGTTGAGAGAGATCTCACGTACGTGGAAACGTGTGTACGAGGCATGTTCAGAAAGTAAGTGGACTAGATTAAAATATTTTTTCGAAGAAGAGTGTTTGATAAAAATCAGACTATTGTTGATACACTAGTTGAATATTTTTCCATATAATCGCCATCCCGTTCAATTGATGCGGTGGGCCGTGGCACAAGGTTCTTTATACCCGCCAACTCCTTCCCACACTTAAGCACCCCTTTCTACTGCTGCTTGTCGGTTCATAATTTAATTCCACCCGTTAGTGCCTTCAGGGTAGTGAAACGATGATAATCTGAAGGAGCCAAGTCAGGTGAATACGGGGGAGGGGGTGGGGTAGGTTCAAAACATCCCAACCAAATGAGTCCAAGAGCGCCTTGGTGGCTATGGCAGTGTAAGGACGGGAGTTGTCGTAAAACAAGCACACTCCTCTCACCAACATTCCCCTTCTGTTTGTTCAAAATGCTCCTTTTGAGTTTTTTAGGGTCTCACAATGTCATTGTACATTGATGGTCTCCCCCATTATGCAGAAATTCGACCGAAATTATTATGCTTTTTCGGTCTCAAAACACTGTGGCCACGATTTTGTTGCCTAAATTTTGGTTTTGAATTCTTGGCAAATGGGGAATTGATGTGACACTACTGTGAAGACTGTCTTTTTGAGTCAGGCGTATAATAAACCACCATGTTTCATTTCCGGTCACAACAGAGGTCAGATTGAAGCGGATTACAGCACGAAGCACGCACTTGGCGGGATTTCTTACCGACATCTTTCACGAATCTGGACCCTACAACGGAATTTTCGTACTGTCATGTTTCTGCGATGCTCGCTCTGTCAGACGATCCTCCTCTACTACTCAGTTTTGTGAACCATCAATAAACAAGAAATAACAGCCCGTTATAGTCAAGGTACACCTGATTTCTGAGCATGCCTTGTATTATCGTCGTAATGAATTATTGAGCATATATGATATCGTTGATTAAGTTGTCATTCAATATAATTGAATAATTATATTACAGATAAAAAGTCACAAAATAATTTTTTTAATGAGTGAAATATGTCTATATTATATTTGATAAATGTGCTTATATTTTGAAATAGCATGTGAATAGGTATTAATCATATCATAATCTAACTTACTTGAATACAACTTAAATGCATTAATTTAAAATGAAGTTTTCGTAAATTTATTCTATGATTTGTTCAGCTTGGCATATATAATTCGCTTGTCGGGCGATGTGGGTAGAGAGAGGCAGACGTTACGTCATCTAGTGACGTATTTGCTACCCAGATTTTACTCGTGTCTACATTGTAGTAAAGCGGTACTTGAGTGATAACCTAACAGTCACGCATATCAAGAAAGAAACTTACATTGAGATGATAAAACTATAATGTGTCAGTGGCAAAACTCCATAAAAAATTGTGGTAAGAGTTAGGTGAATCCAAATTACACTTACGGCGATATATGGTATGAGACGAAAGAGACTCAAGCATATATATTTTAATTGCGTTTGAACCAATAAATTGCGATATACACGAAATAATAGACAGTCAAAGTAAAACGTAAAATTTATAAATGTTTTAGTTTGAATGCAGGAAAAGCAAGGGCTGTTAATGAAAATAAAAACTTTAACTTTTAAATAAAGTTATTGTGTTCCCTATATTTATTTATTGATAATTATTTACAATTAAACCACAGGCAATTCTCAACTGCAGCACTTAAGTTTTAAGAAATCTTTTTAGTAATTATTTTCTGTAGTCTAGGTCAAATATTAATAATTGACATACAGATCACATTTATTAAATAACATGAGAAAACACTGCTAATATAATTGCCGGAAAAGGTTGTATGTGAAAGAAACGTTTCGATAAAATACTAAATTGCAGGTAAATCGTGCGTGCAAGAAGATAACATGAGGTGAGTTTCCTGATCTGAATAGTATGCGATGGCTATTCTCTCGCAGGCCATCCTTGTAGGAGAGACAGGAAGGGGCTACCTTTGGGGATGCCTTTTCCTCTTCGTTTTTGAACTAAGGTTCCCACAAGCCGAGGCACCTCGGCCTGTTCTGAGAGGTGTATATTCCGGGGTCAAAGACCTTGGGCATACGGTAAGAGTTGTCCGCTATTCCCATTGGAACAGTCGGACAGCTGCCTCCTAAACTGGTCGAGGTACGGAGAAGGGAATGCTGCGTCCCCACAGCAAACTCCTCTCCCGCTATCGGAAGGGCGTGGGACAAGAACCCAATGCCCGATCTACCTGATGAAGGTATTTTTAGGGTTTTTCCCTGCATTACTTTTAGGCGAATGCCGGGTAGGATCCTTAAACTATAGCCCGGGGACCCTAGTTAACCCTTGGCTACCGTCCTCTACCCTTCCGCATATTTTTACTTTCAAATCCATTCCTATGCTATTAAAGGGGAGTTGCCACCATGTGGATTACCCTCATGTAGCCTGTTACCCTATAAAAATATTTAAAAAAATTATCTGAATACAACATATATCACCCCAAGATACAAGAAAAGCCTGTCATGAATAAGTAGAATATATTCATTTCGCATACATCCTCATACGATGCAATGCTGCAAGGATGTGGAAAGAGTCATACGTTTTACATTGTTTTGGACCTATAATTAATAACCCAATTCATTTAAGAATAATGTATAATAAGACAAAAAAATTATATTAAGTATTTTTTCTGTATCATATTAAATTATGAAAGTATAAAATCAATATAATAATTATTTTTAATACACAGCAGTTCTAAACACTATATTTCAACAATAGCTAGTAGGTCATACTATTTAGTATAGTATTATATATTTAGTATAGAATTACGAATCGAAGTTTTTGAATGAATACGAGAAATATTCTGGAAGTAAGTGTAATAAATTTTTTAATTTTTTGTAAAAAGTGTATTTAAAAAAATTACAGGATATTGTTGATATACTTGTTGACTATTTTTCCAGATAATCGTCATCCCGTACAATGCATGTTCAGTGGCACCAGTTTCTTTATGCCCTCCTTAAAGAACTCTACCGACAGATCCTTTCCACACTTCAGAACCATTTTCTGCAACTGCTAGTTAGTTGAAAATTTAATTCCACCCATGTGTGCCTTCAGAGTGACGCCAGGTGACGGGAATACGGGGAATGGTTAAAAACATCCCAACCAAATGAGTAATGAGTATTGGTGGTTAACTCTGTGTGAGGACGGGCGTTGTCGTGCAACAAGCACACTCCTCTTTTCAGCATTCCTTTTCTTTATGTTCTGAATGCTCCTTTTGATTTTTTTAGGGTCTCACATTATCATTTAGTATTGATGGTTTCCCACAGAGACAGAAATTCGATCAATATTTTTATGCCTTTTCGATACCAAAAAAGTGAGCCCAAATTTTTTTTCCAGAAATTGTAGTATTAAATTTTTTGCCAGATGGTCACTTGGTGTGATGCAACTGTGACGACTGTCTTTTTGACTCAGGCCATCCGCGAATCATTTCTAGTCACAATAGAGCTCAGAAAAATTTAGATAGGTGTTAGGAAGCGGATCACAGCTCTGGCTTGCACTTGGAATGGAGTCTTGCCGACATGTCATGCAACTGGACACGAAAACGTAAGTTTACCTACTACCGTGTTTCTGCGATTCTCGTTCTGTCAGGAGATCCCCCTCTACCACTCAGTGTTGCCAACCATCAAAAAACAAATCCGTTTTAGTCACAGTACACTTCATTTCTGAAAATGCCTCGTACAATTATTCAGACCAAGACTGGCTTGGTAGATTTTCTTTAAATTAACTTTTGAATGCAACTGAAATTTTTCATAACTGTTTAATGTTACCTGAAAGTTTGTTAAAAATTTATATTGCAGTATATTATAGAGTGGTTACAAAAGCGAGGACGTTCCTTCATAAATGATATAGAAAGACGTTGGGTAATTCAAATATAAATATATTTTCTTTTATTGTAATTGTGTGTAGAACTTATATATTGCAAAATAAATGACAAAATATTTCGAAGTTTATCGGCAGAAGATACTAGATGAGTAATGAAGTGTGAAAAAGTCATTTTCCATCATCTGAATAAGAAAAAGCTATGTATCGGTCAACCACAATCGCTAGTTGATAACACTAAAATTATTTCGGTAATTAGTCTGTGGCCCTTGTTATCCCAAGGCCAGGGAACTCACCTTATGTTATCTACTTGCACGCATTTCATTAAGATAATTACAGCATAGCACAACATTTAATTTCGTAAATTACCTTTCTTAATAATGCATAACTTCCAATAATTAAACTTCATATTAATTTATACCTGTTTAAAAATTCACTTCTTAAATTCTCATTTAGAAATATTGTCGTAAATTTTAGTGCTGTAATCAACTTTTATCAGCAGAACTATTGGAACAAAACATCTAGAAAAATGAAATTTGGGTACTATATATACAGCCTGGAAGAAGAGCAACGTCGCTGTCTACCGAGATAACCCGCGTGGAAACCCGAGAAGCCTTTCGAAATTCTGTTCACCTGGAAAGCCTTCGATCTCTAATATACAAACAAACTATCTATATAATAAAAAAGTATGTATATTTGTATGTATGTATTTACGTTAATCTCTATACATATTTAAATGCGTGGACAGATTGCAATAAAAATTGGTACACATATTCTCAAACGACGAGAAACGTTACTGTGGCGGTGGGGGTGGGGTGAGAAACCTGTAGCATAAAGGTGGAAAGAATTATTATTAAAAAATGTAATCATTTTGTGTTAAATTACTGCGCGTCAAGAAATCATGACGTCACAGTACACGCAATGATGAGACGTTATTACGCGACGATACTGCACAATAAAGTAAAAAGTTCCATTATTCGTAAGGAAAAGAAGCAGAAATTGAATAAAAAGTGTAATCACATCCAGCAATACTCCATCGAATGATAATAAAAAGCAATACTAAATACTTTACGATCCTTGCGGTAAATATTAGTTAATTTTTGTGCCATATTAGTGACTACAATGTGACGACCATTTGTTTACATTGTGAATGTAGCTAACAATTTAATCAATTTAATCTTTCGTAATATCTGAAGACTGAGGACAATTATATCCTGCAATACTTTAGGGGTATATTTAGGAAGAAATTCGAAGGTATGTTTTTGTTGGCATTGATGCAATAAAATTAAATGTATTTTATAGCACCGGGGATGGAGTGTTCATGAAATTACCATTCTCTCGGAAAGGTAAGTAAAATCACTTCTTGATTAAAGATTAATGTAAAATTAAATACAGTTTCGGGTTTATATAAATAATTACACGGGAAACGACGGACACTCAGCTAGTTTATAATATAATACAGCCTTACAATTGTAATTAAAAATGTCTTTGCAATTTATGTGGCAGTATTTCTCTCACGAGATTTTGGGCTACGCAGAAGAGACGATTCGTATATTGTAACGCGTGTATTTTGGTTTTTATTTGCTTTGTTTTGTCTGCTGTAGTTTGGAGAATTCGAAATCGTCCATTGGCGGACGGATGCAAGGAGTAATTTTTGTGTCCTATCTCGATTGTTGGCCTCAACATGACTGAATTGTTGGCCATTATTGACTACAGAACTGCAGCTTCGTGTTATAACTCTTGTAACAATGGAAGAATCAGTGAAACAATGACATTTCCGACCAAGTTTTCTAATAATGAAAAAAGTAAAAAGAATGGGAGGCTATAATGGAGGGAACTTGAATATGAAAACTAAATGAGTCGAAGTATATTCACGATGTTGATGAGCAAGAGATAAGCTTCTAAAAGTTGGACAGTTACTCTGCGCTCACCGCAGCCAGTAGATGTGTATTAAAAAATGGAATGATAGACAGTAGTTTTTCTCGGGAGTCCGAGGCAGAATCGTCGTGTGAAAGGGGCCACAATTTGTTAGTGATATGTTCATCGAAGCCACACAATTTAGTACGACGGCTTGCCAGCACAATCAATCCGGGAGGCCGACGCATTAGCACGTGGTCAACCCCTGAGCCGCCGCCTTGCAGTGGTCCTGACTAAGTCATCGCGGCAGTTAACCCGTTCTGCCAGCTGTGAGATTCGGAGACGCCAGTACGTCGGTACGAGAGCTACAGCAAGCAACACAACACAGAATAGCAGTACGTATTTGGTACGGGCAGCAGATCTCTTCTACGTAAAAAATCACAGGTGCCTGAGATAAGAGTTTTCCATGCTTAACTGTAATAAACTTATTACAGATTCTTTAGAGGTCAATAATTTTTTGATTTAACATAAAAACCCAGCCCACAAAAATAATTCTTTACAATATATTTTGAATATAATATATTCTTTCTGTAATAAGACAATAATCTGTGGGTTTACCGTTCTCTGATGATTTTGGCTCGCATCCTCTGCTCTTCGCGTCGCTCATTTCTTATGACTTAAAGGTGGAAGTAATCGTTATATTTCAGGCTGAACATCATATAATCGGCTGAGGGACACTGTAATTATCTACCCGAAATCATAAAATAGTCTCCCTCGAGCGGAATTTGACTAGTATGGTTCATGAATTTGACCCTTCCAATCAATTATTTTTCTTGGCTTTCACTATCTCTTTCTTCACCACGCCACAAATGTGTCTATTCATTAGCTTTGTCCATTCTCCGATAACTTTATCTCAAAATACTCTAGCCCCTTCATTTCCTGCATCAGAGGTTGTCCCCCATTAGTTGATAATTGTCGCACGACCTTTGAGTTAGGGTAAATGCGTTCTTATTTAGACGTAAGTCACCTCGAATCAGTAACCCGCGCTCGTCTACTACGAAACTAAGTGCCTATCACACTTAAATTAGTCATAAATCCAGATTAGATTACCGCCTTTTCATGTTCGCCAACCGTTAATAATGTGCCTCAATAGGGCTCTAGTACAAAATCGCGATACACACTTGCCCGAAGCACATTTTCCGACAATATTGACGTTTGCCCGACAGTGCATTATCATTATGGATGTTTGCCCGACAGCACAATATCCTGATTTTCGTTTGCCCGACAGGTCATTTTCCCGAAAATTTTTAAATAAAGCATAATATTAATATTGTATTTCACTTAATATGTCACTTATCTTATTAAACATAATTATTATTCAAAATTAAGTTACTCATTAATGCGTGGAACAATTTAAACCAAACTTGGTACACGTATCACTTATAATCCAGGAATAACCCTCGTAATAACAACGCTAACAGCCGTAGAGACGGTGGTTTAAAGGGATGGAATTATCGAAATATGCAACAACGGCCTATATAGCGATGATTAGTTTACGAGGCAGTTCAGATTCATAATGTCAATCTCGATGTTTTTGGTGAAAACTTTAATCCCATAACGGCATAAGGACACCTCTAGGGGTAGGGTGAAAGGAGATGATAAAAATTTGCTATAACGACCATTATTGTTGTGTAGTTATGGCATTAAGTTAACGTTCAACGCCTATGGGTGGGAGTGGAAGAGGGTGATAATAATAATTTCATATCGTCCGAGATTGGTTTTGAATCCGTTGAAAAGGTATTTAACACGAATCTCAGTGTATATCAAATTATTATTATCACCCCTTACCACCCGTAACCCTTGCGACAATATTGTTGCTAAATTTTAACTTAACTCTGCTGGAATTCCATAACTAAACCCAGCGACTACCATAACACCGGATTTGACAACAATCTTGGTCGTTATCGCAATTTTAATCACCCTCTTTCACCCCAACCCTAGAGCTGTCCCTATGCCCTTAACTATACAGGCCAATACAGGCTGTTATCGCATATTTTGAAAATGCCACCCCCACCCATAGGGGTGTTAGAGTAATCTTAAATCCTGGATCTTAAGTGATACGATTACCGAGTTTGGTTGAAATTGTTTCATGATTTAATAAGTAACGTAATTTACAATTATAAACATTTATAATAAGATAGCTAACATATTAAGTGTTTTATAATATTAATATTAGGCCTATGCTATATTTCGCAAAAACGCTCCTTACGGGAAAATGGCCCTTTGGGAAAATGACCTTTCGGGAAAACGTCAATCGGGATAATGTACTGCCGTGCAAACGTCAATCAGGATAATGGCCTGACGCGCAAACGTCAATCGTGATGTTGAACGGAATAACGTGCTTCGGGCAAGTGTATGTCGGGCAAACGACCGCATCCCCCTAATTAGCATGTACCTTCTAATAATGTATCAAATTAAAAGGTTATTTACATTAATCATAATTTAATAAGTAGAATTAGTGTAATAATTCTGCTCTTATTTTGAAAGTTGTTACAATGATTGTTGCATTCATAATAATATATTACCCCAACCACAGAAATCTAAGCGTTTTTAGTAAGCAGCGGGACACATTATAATTGAAGGTTTAGTAGAGGAATTAAAAGGATGGGAGATCTCTGAAAAGTAATGTGCAGTCAAATGTTTTAGTCACCAAAGATTTTTTTTGTATATGATGGAACAAGGTAATCATAATTAGGCAATCGATTACGATAATACGTTAATATGAGATCGACTACACATCTAAGAACCATTTAGTTGCTAAAACAGTTTTTGAATGAGATTACACCTTCTAGAGATACATAGAAAATATATTATCAGTAAATAATGAAATTAGGGTAAAAACAACGTCAAGTTCAATAAAAAATTATATTTTATACTTAGCAGAACTCTCGTAATTCATGTTGGAATTAAAATATTGTGCACGTCTCATAACGTTAGGGTTACCTTTTTGGAACAAGATTTGTCTACAATGTATTGTGACATGCTAGAATTATAATTTTAATAAATATATTTGTTAGGGCAGTCTGCCTCAGTGGAATTTCCACAAAGCCCCACGCGTTATTTTTACGGAATTAGGAAGGTGGCAAAAGGTCGGGGTAATGTGCTTTTCAGATACAAATAAAATGGATTAATGAAATGCCTGACCCTACAACTCTAAGGTAGACGTCATAGGTGTAATTCGCATTACAGTACGAACCACATATGTATTATAAGTTTAGAGCGAAAGAGGCTAAAGTTTTAGAAATTTAGACGCGCCTAAAACCAGAAAAACAATATGATTGGTGAATAAGATACGGGGTTGAAGGTGAGAATCACAACTATGTGCAAAATGTAGAGATGAAAAGGCGTCGCTAATTTAATACAAGAGCTACGAAGAACCGTTTCCGGGCATTCAAAATTCAGCATTCAAGATTTCATATTCGGCAATGAATATTTCGGTAGTCAAGTCTCAGAGAGACATTCAGGTCAAGATTCAAAAGTGTAACAGAAACCAGCACTATATTTTCTGATTACAACATCCAAATCGAAACTGCAGTACCCTCTCCGCGAACGGAAACAACAGTCATCATCTGATTGTTCCGAGGGTCTTCACAGACTGATCATGGAAATGCGTGCTTAAAAAGACTAAAATAATTACAGTAACAAACGATAAGATCGGCCATACATGTAACACAACGGCTATGTTCATGTTTCCACATGAAGATTTTTTGTTTAATACTTCTGATTTTCTTAGTTATCCTTCTCTCCTATTTCGACGTTAAAATTTTTGTTTACCAATATATGCTTCTAAAAAATAATAGCAAGTCGGGAAGACTTAATTAATTGTAAAATATTTCATGGTGGATGGTAATTTAAAATATCTTCAAAGTTCAGAAAAAAATAGTTCAATCGTTTTTCTATAAAGCGTACGTTTCCCAAGCTGTTACAATCAGGGTTTGAAATGTTTTCCATTTAGTCTCAATATGACCATTTCATATTGTTCAAAACCTTGTTACACCTCTATTAAAGAACGTTGGAAAGTTTTGTCGGCGTCTGTGAAAAGCGAAAAAAAAATCTGCGGAAAAGACCGAAATTCAGATGACATCAGTTTTGGATCCCCTGGAGATTAAAACGAAAAAATATGCTAAAGTAAATATATTATAAGTAATGAACTGACCAAAGTACAATTTTACTAAGGTATGTGAGCGTTTATATACGTGCCAGGTTCAGACATTAAGTATATTGGATTTTTATACTTTTTTTTTTAGAAAAAGTTTCTTGAAATAAATTACAGGATTTTTTGGATACACCTGCTGACTATTTTTCCACATGTTCAATGCATGTAGCTAGCCGTGGCACTAGCTTCTTTATTCCCTCCTCGAAGAACTCTCCCGCCAGCTATTTTCCCCAATTCAGAACCCTTTTCTGTACTCGTCAATTGAAAATTTAATTCCACGCATGTGTGCCTTCAGGGAGATGAAAATATGATAAACTGAAGGGGAATACGGTGAATTGTTAAAAACATCACAATGAAATGAGGTCAATAACGTATTGGTGGCTAAAGCTGTGAGAGGACGGGCGTTGTCGTGAAACAAGCACACTCCTCTTGTCAGCTCCCCCTCTATTTGTTTTCAATTCTCCTTCTTATATTTTTTTAGGGTCGCAGAATATCGTTGTGCATTGATGGCTTCCCATAGCAGGCAGAAATTCGACATAAGTAATGTATTTTCGGTCCCAAATCACCGAGGCCATGGTTTTTTGCCCGAAATTGTGGTTTTGAAAGTTTTGGTAGATGGCGACTTGGTGTGATGCCACTGTGACGACTATCTTTTTGTCTCAGTCCACTCACGTTTCATCTCCAGTAACAAGTGAGCTCCGAATGAAGCGGATCACTGCACATGTCTCGCAATTGGCGGGATTTCTTACCGACATCTTTCACGCAACTGGACACTACAACGTGTCTTTACGTACTAGCGTATTTCTGCGACGCCCGCTCTGTCCGGAGATCCCTCTCTACCATTTGGTTTTGAGAGCCTTCAAAAAACCAATAAAATTCCAACCAGTTATGGTCACAGTACACTTATTTTCTGAACATGCCTCGATATAAGCTATTCTCTTTATATCTTTGAATATAAAAAGTACAATTTTATTTATATACACTGCAATTCTGATTCAGCGGTGGCAATTTAATACCATATCTCGTCTGCAGTGTAGTTTCGGATAAAAGCAACGTAATTTTGAATTTGAAAGAGGGTAGAAACAAGACAACCTGTACAATAATCAGAAATTTCTAACGTTTCCCTTTAATTATATTTTATATTTCTCCATTTGGTAAGTAAATATAAATAGATTAATTTAATGGGATAACTTAAAAAATTATATTATAGTATCAAAAATTTTCAGTAACTGAAGCAAATTTTCAAAAATTATAAATATTTGAAAATTTTTTAGATGCAAATATTTTTCAGACCTTGCATTAGAAATATAATATTTATTTTAAAATATGACAATTATAATTTAATAAAAAAACAAACAGCCTATATGTCAGATAATGTATATTAATTAATTAAAACAATAATTTAAATTACATTGTCCACCAGAACGTAATTCTAGAAACTTCAGAAACTGCAAAAAAAAATTGCATTTCTGAAGCACATATTTAAAAAAACAAACAATTTCAAGAAGTTGGAGAAATGACAATTTATATATCATTCTAAGAATCTGTGTATCGAAAACTGATGCTAACATGAATGAATTATTAAAAATTATTCTATAGAGCAAGTCAAATTGAATTTTAATGTTTATTTTTACATGTTTATTATTATCTTATTATAAAATTTATCAACATTCTTAATAAATTATGTTTTTATGGACTGTGCGACCAGCGTTAAGATATTTCTCATGAAAGTGGCCCACTGACCTGAAAAAGTTGCGGACCCCTACTCTAGTTCATGATATTGGATTTCACTTTTCGTTTATAATTAGACCTCTTTTTGTATACCTTAGATTCCGATTACAGAGTCGTGTTTGTGTCTTTGGATGATACATCCGCTGAGTGCCAAATCTCATCTGAGTTTGTAACCTTGAGAACGGAATTGCTGCTCAGTAATGAAAACGAAATTACCGTGTCGTTACAGAGAGAGTTGAGTTGTACACGCACAGTAAGTGCGCGAGGATAATGTAATGGTCCGTTAAATAATACGGGTAATTATTCATAACCCTCTCCGAATTGATTGGCTTTTCAACGGGATTTCTTGCAAGTGTGTAACAGTATCTATTTGTACTTGTAAGAAGTAATAGTATTAAAATATAGCCCGGGGGCCCTAGTTAACCCTTGGCTACCTTCCTCTACCCTTCCGCATCCCCCCTTTCAAATCCCTTCCTATGCTATTAAAAGGGAGTTGCTCAACGTGGGTTACCCTCATGTAGCCTGTTGCCCAAAAAAATATTAAAAAGCTTAACATATGATCACTTCAGTAGATAATTTAAATTATTTTTACTCATTTATTTAAAAAGTAATCAGCAATATATTAGCCAAATTCATAAACATAATTCCATGTATGTTGACTGATCAATCATATTGTTTCAATGGTTATATTCAGTCTTGGATACGTTTGTCACAATTTTCCAACGATGTCCAATATTTTCTCATTCCAATTTTCATCTAACTATTTTACCAACTTTCTTATATGACACAACTTATTTTTGACAATTTGAACTTTTCGTGATATATTACGCAATATTGTATTGCAAAAAATAATTCTACAAACTAATTATAAAAGCTATTTATTCATAAAATTTGCTATTAATTTTCTGATGCAACAGCCAAAAATATTTGTGTTTCAGTATTCATATTTCGAAACACATAAATGTTATGAATCAAGTTGATGTATAAAGAAAATTGTAAGAATAACTTCATTTTAGTTTGAAAATTACATAACGCATGTTTAACATTACGTTCGCTTTGGGCCAATAAACAATTCCACAAGTTTGAAAAATGGATACATAACATATTTATATATAAATAAAATTATTTGAAAATATCTTCGCGTATACACTGCATTGATACCGTCAATTTATTTCCACAGAATTTACTCCAGAAATTTAAACTCTTTAAATGTAAATTAAAAATACAATCTAAGATATATGCCGATGATTAATTCGGTAATTAAATTATATATTTTTTCTATGCAGATCTTGAATCAAAAGCAAGTGATGACATAAAATCAAGCACAGAAAATTGTTTAACTTGTTAACGTTTCAGTATAAAAATTAACCGAATATTTTGACACACTAATTACCAAATTGATAAAATATAAACATCATTATCATTTCTATTATTTGAAACCTTGGCGGAAAACGTGCTCGTTTTCTTTGATCGCAATGATGACAGTCTTTCAACGAATCATGAGGAACAAGACATTTTCTATGCTCGAGCATCTTAATCCATTTTAATATCCTTTATGTTTTTACCATCCAATAAATTTCAGTAGTATAAAAAGAAACACAATTCTTCTATAAAATCCAAGGTATGTTGCAATAAATAATCATAGGTGCCCATTTTTTATAGATTCCTCAAGATGTGAAATGAGACTGAAGAAAAAAAATTTCCAAACTAAATTTAATTACTAAAAAATTAAATTTTTTAAAAGTGTTGTGCAGCGCGATAGTTTAATTATTAGTGAATAAATATTTTTTATATTTAATTATACTAGTTATTAGCAAGGGTAGAGACAGGTATCAGCGTGTCGGGGAGGTAACGTATCGTGAAGTCTGGGCTGAAGCACGACTCAGGCAAGCATCTGGATTTAAACTGAGGTGTTGAACGCAAGGAAAGAGACGCTCTTCGCCGACACTCAATATCATGGGACATGTGATTGCCTAGACCAATATTTCTTGGTCCATGAAACATTTACTAAAAGGGCTACTAGAACCCTAATAATTTGTATTCATATTCATGTTAACATTTTCCTTTATTCAAATTAATAGTTACAAATAAATACGCTTAAACGTACCCTTGATTTTTTTATTATAAACCCCACTTCGCTTCAGTTGAATTAACAATTATACATAAAATGAAAATTCATGCAATTAAAAATAGCACAAAATTTTATAATTCTTCTACAGAAAAATATCTGTATATGGAATATTTTAATAATCGCGTTAATAAATTACAGTTTATTTATAATTTACTATATTAAAAAAGTTTGAAATATTTGTTGCTTATTCTATCCATACGGTGTATTTTATATTATTTTTAAAAATCTCGGAGGCAAATATTTTTTAAAATCATTATAAATTAAAAACATTATTAAACAGTATTTTGGAGATAGAACTATTTTTTTAGATTAATGGTTATGGCACAGTAATTACTGAAATATTCTCAACATCTTTCCAATGTAGGAGTATAGGAGAATTTATAATATAACTTTAGAAATATTATATTTCTTCATATAATATTAGTAACTTAATGAATAAATATGTTGAGATAGAAACTTTATCAGTTTCAATTAAAAGTCTCGTCATCGATGGATAAAACTATCGACCATTAGTATAAATTTTCCATCACGACGAAAACAGGGTTTTTACTTTTCGAAATGTCCTCTTAGAAAATGGAAACGGAGATTAACAATAATGTTAATTTTTATATCTAATTTAAAACAAGGGAAAATTCGATATTAAAATTAACCTTTAATGCTTTAAATATGTAAAATATTATAGATATAATATATACATTAGTTATAATTATGCAACGGAAGCTTTCGATGATTGTCTTCGACATATTCAGCCTCAAATCAGATTATTATGTCGTAGATAAACGACGAAAACAGAAAAAAATTATAACGAATGGATACATTATATCTATGAAATTTTAAATACTGACAGGATTAAAGGTTAATTTTAACAATATTAATATTAAACATTACAACAAATTTAACTTTATTTTAATTGCACCCTCTTGTGACTATTGCTACGTACTTCGTCGGAGGAAACGCTTCTTAGTTTGAAACTTTCGCAGCATGAAAGTTGTGAGATCATGAGCCTTGAAAAATGGAAGACTTAGGATTTTAGTGTCAAAGAATGAAACGTAAAACACCTCAATGATTGAACTTTTTTATAGTCTAATAAAATCAGGCATACAACATCCTAGGTGACGCCATTTTTAATATGGTTAAAATCAACCAAAGATTATATTTGATTTTGTTTAATTTTTCATAGTGTATTCCTCCTGGTAATAGTTCTACCAAACATTGTAAAAATTATTTTTTAACTTTTTGTATCAATTAAACCTGAAAAATAGACTAACCACGAGTAAGCAACATGTAACTATTTCTCGGAACTAATTGATATAAAATAATTTAATTAATTTAAAATAATGACTTAATGATAAAATATTTAAAATTGAATTAAATATAAAAAATTAAAATAATTATATAATAATAATAAAGATTTATTCTTTCTCTCAGAGCTATCTAATTGTGGGGTGAACCAAAACTAGCAATTTTTAATTTATCCTTTCAAAAAACTTACAATACTTGACAAAACGAAATCCCCATGCCGGCGGATTTCGTGTAGTTTTTGTGGCTTGTGTGTTGAGGTGTTACGCTGAACTACAATGGCGTCGAACGGACACTGGGATGATACTGCAGGGTCCCTCACTGTCATGCGTCGGACGGATGATTTTCTCTCTCTCTCTCTCTACTTAGAGCTGAATGAAAACTGCTCGGGACGTGAACTAGAGCCGACTACTCTTTACCGTGTCTTGTAACCGACTGCCTCAATTTTTTTATTTCCTGCTCAAAATGTTTAAAATTTAGCACGCTTCCGGGATTCAAATTAGTTCGGCCTCATGATTTTTGGTCGTCACTGAATGCTGTCGGGGGTTGTTATAAAAATCTTATTCAGGAACCGCTTTTGTGGACCTTAGTTATTGTCAACGTCCTCTCTACCTTTGTACGCAGGGCCACCAGCCCCGAACAACTCTTTGCCTTCAAAATAATTCTTACAACGCCATGAGAGTGTTCAACATAAAATTTGGGGATCAAGGATCGTCACTATCATAAGACTAATATCAAGTAGTTCTCCTAAGACTACGTTCAACTCGATCATTTCGTTAGATTTTCGATGTCGTTGAATCTCTGTAGTGATACGCAATGATCTTTGAAATACTCTGCCTTCCCGTGGCAACGAAAATCTCGTACGACTCCAATGTTTTCAACATAATGATCTCACAGGAAACTGTTTCAGATGGTTGTCTTGAGTTCAAGGCCGAGGCACGCGTAGCGAAAGTTCATTTTCACAGTCTGTGCAGCGTGTCCTGGCCGTTTGCTTTAATTAGGCCCACTTAATGCCGTAGCCTGGGAGAGCTGAGACTGGGTTCCCTGGTATTTCTGAGGTGGCTGGTATTGAAATCATAATGTACTTCGTCACGTTATGCCAGCTGTATTATAACAGTACTATCAGTCGGATGTCTCAGGTTAATATACGTCTATGGTATTGTTTACTATGTAAAGTTAACTCTTTATTAGACTGAAGGAATAATCGGATATTAATATTTATTTGACTCTAAGCATAATAAAAGTAAATTAATTACCCAGAAAAGTCAGAAATATATTATATTTAATACGAAATAATAAGTTTCTTTCCAACTTTGAGACCTCATCAGTAATGAAACCAAAATTAATATAGAGAATACGGAAACTTCTTCATGATGTTGTTGAAGTCAAATTTGGATTCAAAGATGTGTAAAAAAACTTCAATTCACAGGTTCCAAAACAAACTCGTTTAATATAAATAAAACTGAAAATACATAGACCGACCCTTATTCAAGTTAAATCCGAAATTTTTTAAAAAAAAGGTGTAGACAGGCTATGTATAGGGTAATTCACATAGTGGCAACTCCCCTCTTATAGCATAGGAAAGGGAGTGAAAAGGTGAAATGCGGAAAGGTAGAGCAAGGTAGCAAAGGATTAACTAGGGCTCCCAGGCTATGGTTTAAGGATCCTACCCGGTAATTCACCTCAAAGTGATGCAGGGAAAACCCTAGAAAAATCTGCATCAGGTAAGACGGGCATTTGGTACTTGTCCCACGCCTTTCCGATGGCGGGAGAGGGGTTTTCTGTGGGGTCGCAGCTTTCCCCTCTCCGTGCCTTGGCCAGTTTAGGAGGCAGCTGGCCGACTATTTCAATAGGAATAGCGGACAACTCTAACCGTATGCCCAAAGTCTGCGACCCCGGAACATACACCTCTCAAAACAGACCGAGGTGCCTCGGCATGTGGGAACCTTAGTTCAAAAACCAGAGAGATGTGAAGGCATCCCCAAAGGTAGCAACCTCCAGAACTCTCTGGGAAGGTTCGATGAATCAGAAATTTTCGTACTATTGCATTTAGCTCATATTCGTCCTACTTCAGCTGAAAGAGTATTTACTAAATCATAGTTTATCAAGAATAATATGAGATCTACATTTCACCAAAATCGTCTAGCAGTGTTATTAATATAGCTAGAGTTATCATGGGAAATGATATTCTTTGACGGTAGACCTAATAATAAATTCTTAAGCTACGAGATGAGAATAATATATTCCATCTATTATTATTCTGGAGAATAAAATAACATGTCAAGGAAATTGCAGAGGTTTCGCATTTAATGTTAGATTTGTATCTTCGGTAATGTGTAGCTATTTGTGTCTCAATTTAACAACAGTACATTATTGGCAGTGCATTTTTTAAATTTTATAGACGAAAATTTTATCCTAAGATTATTAGTTGGTTACATAGAGTTTATAGTATATACAACTTAAATTATGTACATAATTAACACGGGAACTTGGTAATTAAGTTAATACAGCAATTAGCCTAATTTTGCAAAAATTTTATTCTTGTATCTTAATTTGTGTGTCTTAGAGGCATACATTGTTGGGCTATGAGGGTTCACTGGTGATGTTGAGTTTGATGGGTGGGATGGAATGGGTGGGTGGGGTCTGCGGATGGGATGATGGGGAGGGTTAGGAGGTGTCCGAGTGTTCTGGGGGAAGGATGAGGTCGATATGGCGTTTTCTCTTGAAGCGACGTTAGTGCAGTTGTGGGGGATGGTTGCTGTGGAATTTTTGAATTGTGGTGTTAGGACAGTTGAAGGTGCTTTTGATTAGTGACTTTGGGAAGTTTTATGTCGTGGTGGATGATGTAATTTATGAGGTATCAGCGAGAGTTAGTAATGGTGCGAAGGATTATGTTCTGTTGTGTTTGGATTTTGGCTGAATGGGTTTTGGCTGTTGCTCCCCATATGGATGAGGCCACGTGGGTTGTGTTATGGAGAGATATTAGGCGTTTTGTGCTGAGGGTGATTGGGGCTTTTCTGTTTCGGAGGGGATATAGAGTTCTTAATTTAAGTTTTATTTTGGGGAGGAGGTGTTTAATGTTGAGTTTCCATGAGAGCTTTGAATCAAAGAGGAGTTCTAGGTAGGTGGTTTATGTGTTTGTAGGTATTTCTGCGATGTTTAGATAGAGGGGGGATGTGCGGAGGAGGGCTATTGGTTAGAGTGAATGGGACTGTTACTGATTTGTTGTAATTTATCCTGATTCGCCATTCTTTGGACCAATTCTCTAGGTGCGTGAGTGCTGATTGAAGAAGTTGGATATTGGAGGTGAGAGAGGAGGTTTGGTAGGAGATGGCAATTTCGTCTGCGAAGAAGATTGTGCTAGTGGCGGGATGTTGTGGAATATTGTGGGAGAAGGTGTTGTATAGGAAGGGGGCAACAACGCTTCCTTGGGGGACGCCGGCAGCGATGGGGTGGGGTTGGGAGATGTGATTATTTATTTTGATAGAGAAGCTTCTGTTGAATAGATACTTGATGATTATTATATATTTACTGCATGTAAAATTAATAAAAAGTAAGATGCCTGGATTAAGTATGTAGATATTCTTATGAATATGACAAGGAAAATCTAGCACACAAGATATTTAAATCATATATAAATCACTAAATTCAACATCATTGATGTTTCAATACCTTCCGCAATTCAGCTTAAGGCCAGTTACACGTACGAGGTTTTTTTTTCTGCGGTGGAGAATTTATCGTCGCCGCCGTAACCACAGTAGTCCATTGAAGTGAATTAGAGCTCGCACATTAGGCGGGGAAAAAAAACACGATAGGTCAATTTGCCGTCGGCGGGAGCTCTGCAGCGGCCGAGTGCCGCTGGTGCCGAACGAAATTTTATCGCCACCTTGAACTAGTGGCCAACGTAACCCAATGAGAGCTTGTACAAAGGGCAGTTTTTCCACCGCTGGAATTATTTTCAGTCTTGCATTTGAATTTTCGAATGGACAGGTTCTTGGCATCCTTACTTTCGTGTCTTTTGGCATCATATTTTGAATATCTGAGTAATAAAATATTTAATTAAAATACAACAATATTTAATCAATTTTAATTTTTTTAAATAATATGTACGCAAATAAATCACATTAGTTTCCAAAACAATTGAAATTATGAATTTTGCTTTTACAAGGCAAGAAAATCATTTTTGTCCTCTGATAATTAAATTCAAAACTTATTTCTGAGCTTGTAGTTCCACTTATTATTAAAAAATTAAAACATTTCCGGCCAAAACGGATTTTGTCTCATTTCTATTTGGAAAGAAAGGATTTCTATTTGAAAAAATATTTTATATTATTACTCCCATTCATACTCAAAAAATTGTATAATTTCGTGTTATCGTGCTTCTACTTTTTAAACAGCGTGTAGAAAGCTCCGACCGCTTTCAATAATTTGATGAACCTCAATTTATCGATTTTTTCTTCTCATTTTCATTCTACGACGAAATAACTACTTGAATAGTAGGCTTTAATCCTGTTTACTATGGTTCGTTCGTCTATGTGTAATTTACGTTTAGTGAGCATATTTTACGCTTATTTTTGTTCCAAAAAACCTAATTAATGAGTTTCAAGTAAATTTTTTTAATACTCTCCATTCCTGTTCATTTCTCTTGGTACTTTCCTGCGTTATAAATCTTTACATAACCTGTAGTAAACAAGGTACGAGAAAAAAATACACGGATATTGTCTCAGCTGGAGTCTTCAGACGTGGGAAAAGGATCACACCACGGGAAATGAACTCTTGTTTTCGTTACGACCAGGAAAGAAGATATTGCGAAGATAATAAGGTGCGAAAATATTCTTATACCTACAATCGCGTGCTTACACATATTTACAACTGAGAAAATGGCCAAGGTGTGGAATATTATCTGTGAGCGCCTTCAATTTGGTGCACAAAAACAAGGAGATCCAAGGTGGGGGAATAAGATGTGAAATAATCAGAGAGAAGAACAGGAACAGAAAGACGTAGTTGCTTTAAACTTGGTGAAGATTTTTAGTTAGAAAAGATTTAAGAGATATTTCGTGGAGATTTTAAAGTAAGAATAGGGAAAAGAGAATCTGCGCTTATTTGTAAGATTTACATCAAGAAAAACTTTGTACGCTACAGGCGCGGTAACAAGCTATGAGGACAAAATCTGCCTCTCTATCCCAAATTCTAGGAAACGACGGGAAATTGTCGTCTGCCAATCAGTTGGGAGCGCGTCAAATAAACGTAAACACTGTTAAAAATTAAATTAATAAATAATGTCTGTTCTCTAATCATAAGAACGAAATGAAATGACCAATTTAATTGACAGTTGACAATTAAGAAACACGTTTCCTCCAACAAGTGTACCTTTTCAAGTGCAGAAAAATAAAGTTACAGAGTAATTTTAACATAATGTTCCACGTATTCAAGTCAACAAAACACAGCAAAAATACATCACTTACTGAGCAAATGATTATTAATTTTTCTTATTAATTCTAATATTCATAATCATTAATTACCCATTGTTCCTCCCAGAAAAATAAGTAAAATTCTTTCTTGATTTTTTAAAGATTTTTTTTAGAGTAACAGGCTACATGAGGGTAATATGCATTGTGGCAATTCCCTTTTTATAGCAACGGAAGGGATTTGAAAGGGGGATGCGGAAGGGGGCCCTAGTTAACCCTTGGTTAGAGGATGGTAGCCAAAGGTCAACTAGGGCCCCCGGGCTATACCTGGCATTCGCCTAAAAGTGATGCAGGACAAACCCTACAAAACCTGCATCGGGTAGATCGGTAATTGGGTACTTCCCCCACACCTTTCCGATGGCGGGAGAGGGGTTTGCTGTGGGGAAGCAGAATTCCCTTCTCCGTTCCTCGGCCAGTTTAGGAGGCAGCTGGCCGACTGTTCCAATGGGAACAGCGAAGTACTCTTACCATATGCCCAAGATCTGTTACCCCGGATCATTCACCTCTCAAAACAAGTCGAGGTGAATGACTAAATCCACGTTGTATAAAAACACCTAGCAGCTACAAATTTAATCAATGGAACATTTTAAAATACTAAAAACTATGAAATTATTTCAGTTCATTTGTAAATACTTATAATCAATCATATATATCAAACCGAAACTGTATAAGTCATTTATAAAAATCAGAATTATATAGCTTTCGAGAGGCGCGATGATGAAGAGGCGTATTTAACGTTTTGGTAAATAAAATATAAAATGGAAATACAAGGACGTTGGAGCCGTTCAGGCGAGTACGAGTTATATCGTCTTTTAAGCCATTGAAGGCTCAAGTCGTCGCTGTGAGACGTTAGTGCCCGTAGTTAGCACCTAACGCGCTCAAGCTGTTCTTATCTCGGCTCCTCTGGGGAAATAATTTCCCGTGGTACGGACATGCTGGTACCACTGTTCATTCTACAAGTTCTAACAAGTTTCATTCCATAAAGCTGGAAAAAAAGCTTTACGGACTTTACACCAAGTGATGAAGTACATTTGAATTACATTCAACTCTACTCTTCGTTTAATGGCTTCGTGTAAAGCTATTTAACTTGTATTCATATAATCAAACCGAAATGTATAATTCATTTATAAAAATAAGAAATAAACGCTATGTTTGCCTTAAAATTTTTATTACTACACCGATCGCCGGGGCGAAAAAGTTCAATAGCTCCGATATTTTAAGTTATTAACATATCGTAAAAAATTTACAAAACGTGCCATGAAAAATAAATTTTATGTTTACGTCATTAAAAATTCTTTGGATTTTGGTTCTTGACACGCATAAATGGACGTATAAAAATTAGTTTGAATCTTAATCAGATTCGACACTTAATAATTGTAATGAATGATAAAAAAGTAAAGCAAGTTATTTCGGAAGGTGGAAGGCGTTTGTTTGGTTATCATGGGGCTTCTGGACTCGAAGGTGGCTTGAGTTCCTTTTGAGACAAACGAAGAACGATGCAATGGACTCTTGCGAAGAAGAAGAGTTAAAAAGGGTGACCGGCCAAAATTATTAGGCTTAACAAATTAAAACCCGGAAGCATTTGCTTCGCAGACGGAGACGCCAAAATTTCAGACATCTGGAAGAATTGCGTTCAGCGGGAAATACAATAGATGGCTGATACCAACCAATGAAATCCAAACAAAAGTATTAGTGATTGGTCAACTTGTGGATTTTCAGACCTCAGTAGTCGAAATCAGAGAACAGGGAAGGATATTAGCAGTCAGTTGGAAGTTCGGGAAAAGAGCAGTCGATGACCAGCCATAGTCCAACTCACGATCCGAGCAGTAGATGATTTAGAGTTATGTTCGGAGTGCGAATCCCCTGTCCAAAGCCGACCATTGATGTAAATCAGAACTCCACGACGCCGCCGCAAGGCAGCTTAATAGGAAATAGACATCCACCGGCACGGTATAGTGAATATTTTGAATTTCCAGTTGTTGATTAAATTAAATTAAATTTGCCATGTTGTGGCCCATCCATCGGTATTCGTAAGAACCCTGATAGAAAGAGGATGACGTTTTTATTAACTGAATACTTCCATTTTTTATATAAAATTTAATTTTAAATTTTCTTCTTTTGTCATTAGATTAAATTTTAAATTAATTAATTTTTTTAAATTTGGTATCAGATAGAAATCCCACCCATAATTTAACAACCAGTAATGGTGAAAATACAGTTATTCTTAGCGCCTCATGCAATTCATTAAAAAAATTTGATAATTTCATTATTTACAAACTTTTATACAATGTAATCACTAGCCGTATATTTACAATAATCCTATGAAAACGTGTTTTATAATGCATTAAACATAGAGATCAATATTATTGTAAGTATTCAACAAACAATGTCTGTTACGAAATGAAAACATCTCACATATTCAGCGCCTTTTGCTTTTTAGTTTATAAATCTAGTTTTACTTCAAAATTAATGAAAGACTAGCCAATTACGATAACAACAAAAAAAATACGTGTGACTGCATACAATGCCCAATCAAGTAAAGCAGTGAAATTGTAAACAAATAACACTGAGAAAAAATTAATCTGAACATCGGGAATTCTTCAAACTCCACACGACAAATGAATATTATTGGAATCCGACGTTAAACTGTACGTTTTAGATAGTAATGCAAATTTTTGCTTACAGGTTATCATTATAATTTTGTCGCTGAGTAATTAATATTATAATGACGCCAGATTTACTTAGTTTTTGGAATAACAAGCTAGTCAGCAACCCGGGTATGTAATCGCAGTGCCAATTACCACAGGCGTGGTTCGTCGCCGTAACGAGTGTTAATGAACTCTTCACGGAGTCGACGCCTCTCCTCTGTTTCCACCCGATAACTTCCTCCTCCTTGCTTACTTGCTAAGTATGTCTTTTCGCGTAATTCTGACTTGTTAAATTTTGTAAGATGCGAAATAGGAACGTAGAACCACAATGACAATCCTAAAAGTATGGATTCTCTACAATCCTTGTCCTAACTTATTTCTTTTACTACTTATACAGTTTTCATACAATGTTTTTTTTATATTTTAACTTAATTTCACTTTTCTTTTTTAACTTTACTATATGACAGGTCTTAATTAAGCTACCACAATTTTATGGTCTCCTTTATAATATACACTCAACACATCTGTAACATCTTCTGTATTTTTCTCTCTCTCATCTAATATCATATCCATAATCGATTTTGTTTTCCTTCTTTTGAACAAAGGATCCCACAAGCCGAGACACCTCGACCATTTTTGAGAAGTGTTTGTTCCGGGGTCGCAGACCTTGGACTTACGGTAAGAGATGTTTAATACTGCCATTGGAACAGTCGGCCAGCTGCCTCCGAAAATGGTCAAGGCACGGAGAGGGGAATGCTGCGACCCCACAGCAAACCCTTCTCCCGCCATCGGAAGGGCGTGGAACAAGAACCAAGCCCTCGACCTACCTGATGCATATTTTTCTAGGATTTGTCCTGCATCACTTTTGGACGAATGTCAGGTAGGAAACTTAAACTATAGTCCGGGTGCCGTATTTAAACCTTGGCTACCTTCGTTTACCCTTCCGCATCCCCCCTTTCAGGTCACTTCCTATGCTATTTATTAAAGGGGAGTTGTCATCATGTGGATTACCCACATGTAGTCTGTTCCTCTAAAAAAATATAATCCATATTAAGTTATCTTCTGTCTGTTCTTTTTCCTGAACAATCTGTTAACAACTGTCAATCCGTTTGTCTCACAAAAGTTTATTAGGAGTTTCCTTGTGTATTTTTATATCCTCAACTGACCAATTATCACTCATTGACTACGTCTGTCAGTTGTTATGTGGGCATTCATGACTCTCATTATTACAACTTCTTTGTTTTCAATCCATGTATCCAGTTCTCCCAAGCAATTTTCTCTAAGTTTCTTTCACATTACCAGTCTGAGGAGAATAAAAAACCTCCAAACCCAGCATAATTTTATTATTCTGTCATTTGCATTGTACACTTTCTCTATGTTTTCTCTCAAATTGAAAGATATTCATGCTTTTTCACTCTCCACTCCAAAAGAAATCCCTTCATCAGTCCCTTTTGTCCTATTTCTCTCCTTTGTGTCTCCCTCAATCCCATCAATGCAATCTCTTTCTTCTCCATGTAATTCCATTATTTTTCTCTACCTTACCATTGACGGTCGCAAATTTTGTCACTATTTTCCTACTTTGCATAGCACCAGGAACTGCGCGTCACCAAACCATTTCTGAGGCCTTGACTCGCAGTTAATCATTTTAAAGCTATTATTACGATGCCTTCGCCACACTCAGAAGCAAATTACATCTATTGCTAGGTTTTTCTCCACGCAACCCCAACCCCTAACGTTGGGTTATTGCTCTTCATCTGTATCTAACCGTTTGACCTGTCTGACTTGGATGGCCCTACCCGGAGCTTCATCACCCGCCAGCATATCTCTCGGGTCATCGGAGCACACGAACATTACCACAATAAGGTGACAATCCTCATGGACTGCTCAGAAGGTTCTCAAAGGGGCAACTATTTATATATTCGCACGTTAATTTTATCCGATATGTTATAATGCGCTAGGTTCAAATTGCTGGTACCCTTGCCTCTTATAAATACTAACTGATCGCAGCTATATGATATTCAAAAAGTCGTTAATCTCATTTGTTATAGTCCTAAAGTCATTTAAATCCTATTTAAGTTCACAAGGGTCTGCAGGGTAGGGGAAGGAGGAAGGATTGGAAGAATAATAAAATTATGTCCAAATGGATTTATGTTCGTGTCAAAAACATTGTTTTCTCCCGATTCCAACTAAGCTTCTAAAATGACCGACGTTTTTGTTGATTACATAGTTTTGAAATCGCTAAGCTGATTTGTGACAGTATCAACCGTCATTCTGAATCGACTTCAACATCCATGGACTCGTAAGTGGGGTAAAGAATAGAGATATAATGAAAAATTTACCGAAATGGGAGTCAAAAATATATTTTTCGATATTGTTGATCAGAACAGTGAAAAAATCAATTATGGTACATAACCTCCATAAAAGTACATTGAAAATTATTATTTTGTAGTGATAGTAAGCGCACAGGTGATATAGAACAAAGAAGTACTTAAAGTTCATTTTACTTTCGAGCAAACTACTTGTTATTAGACGACCTTAATTACAGTCTAGAATTATTGAAAATATTTCATAATTTAAAGCTATTAGGTCTTGACCTGCCTGTAGAGCATGGTCAAACACAAGATATCAGACCTTAAATATATAATAATCTCGTTTCTAATCATACTGTGGTGTGATTACATAAAGTACTGACAATATATCTATATCTATATATATCTGAATGTCTGTGTGTCCCCTCAGCGTTCTTAAACCATTCTTCCGATTGCGATGAAACTTTGGCGAGTTGTTGTGTGCACGCCCCTAAGGTTTCTGTTGGCCTTTCGAAGCGTTAGGAAACTCCCTTGGGGTAACGGGTCTGGAATTTAAAAACATGCTAAAAAAGCCTGTTTTAGCGTCGAATAATTAGTTTTCTGGGTCGATGAGATTAATAGTTTCTCTCCAGATCTTTTAGCGTATAATTTTAACTACTTACCGCATGGGAAGGCAGCACCACTAAGAGTTGGAGGGCGTTACATAAAAAAATGCAAAACAACAAATATTGCTGTAAAATCCAGGGCTGTAAAAGTCAGTGAGTTTAATTATGACATTCACTATGTCAGTGAAGTTGTAGGAGTGGTGGTGCGGGACAAAGTGGGTAAAAGTCAATTATATAAAATTAATTAGTTAACAACTGAGACTGGTGTTGTATCTGGCGTTGTGGAAGTCTCTGAGTTTAATTCTGAAATTTATCATACTGGTTAAGACGTAGTTTAACTCCCAGAACGCGGGGTGGGGAAAAAAGGAAACAAATTTCCTTCTACAATGTTAAACACGTCGATCAATTTCTACCAAACTTTATTCACATGTTTCTTACAATCCAGGAACAAACACAGACAGATTATGACACGCCTACTACCTCTAGGGTTTGAGGGTGGCATTTAAAAACATTCCTAAACGGCTATTATTTGCGTCGAATTAAACGTTTTCGAGGTCGCTGATTTTGATAGTGTTACTCTAGAATTATTAGTGTCTAATTTCAAGTCTAAAAGGCGAGAGAGGGACGCAGGCTTACCGTACGGGCGGTGGTGGTGGAAGGGGTTTACATAAAAAATTATTCAAAACGGTCCGATATTGGTGTTGATTCCTGAGTTATAGGCGTCGCTGAGTTTAATTCTTGCATTAACCATGGTGCTTAATGAAATTTTATGTTCCTCGTCGTGGAAGTGAACTTGGTTGACAAAAAGTTACCAGGAGTATTTTTGAACCTCTTAAGGCACCGGGCGTATTTCCTATTTTCTTAGCTGTATTTTCGTCTCTATGTAGTTGCAGCTATTTTTTTTTAGTTAGCGAATATATTTTACTTTCAATTCAGCGTGATTTTATGTAGTAGTAGAATTTCCGAGTTCTTAATGCACCGTCAGTCATCATTCTGGTTTAATTGAAGTTAGATGCTGAAGGGTTAGGTTGGGGCGGGGAACGTAAATGGGTAATTATTCCTAACACTGATACTATTGATACTGGTTAAATGAAATGTTTACCAAGTGGCTAGTGCCCAATCAATTCCTTCTCCGCAACCCCGGGCACTCGGCTAGTTGAAAATCAAATATCATTGTTATACACAGCATGTAGAACTGCTTTATTCCTGGTTCCACAGTTGTTTTGTATGGTAACAGACGTCTGTGATAGAATAAACCGTAGGTATGCAAGTCGTGTTTATTCAAGTTAATAAAAATACAGTGGTATTATGTCGACTCCTACTACGCTAGAAGTGAACGGACTTTAATTTTCTGTGGAGCGTTAATTTTTCATCATTATATTTCCTGTTTAAGTTCTATTTAGTAGACTGTTATAAGGAGACGAAGATTAACGAAAGAAAAGTTTCTATTTTCAAAAACGACCTATTAAAAATAGTAATATCAACAGTTTCGGTGTTTTATCGGCGCATACTATAATATTAGTTTACCTTAATAGCTGTAAATCGATTTAGATTTTACTTGAAAAAGAATAGGGTCACTAAAACGAAGTGTGGACTCTAAAGCCAACGTTTTTAGATGTGACGCACGTACTGCATCTTTAAGCTGGGATCTCGGTCAGGTGATTTGCATTTCCAATAACAATTCCGCAGGGAATATAATATTATAATTTGGTATGTATAGTATTACTGTATGAATTAAACAATTTGTAATCACAACGAAAAATCCTAACTACATTTTGGTCATAATCCGAACTCCTGTTTTTAAATTGGAACGGTCAACTTGTTGTTCGAGTGTGTTTGAAAAGTAGTGACAGAAAAAAACTGTAGAGTAGTTAAAGAACTTTTTAACCATTGAGGGGCAATTTTCGCGGGCACCCAACCGGTTGGTAGACCGAGAAAATTACATCTAGCAATTTCACATGACATGGCATGTTCAAACAAAGTATTCAATTATGGTGGATCAATTATCTTTTCGAAAAAAATACTAAGGCGAGCGTAAATTTCAAATAAAAAGGATGTCATAAACTACTAAGATAAATTTTGTCGGCATTGTGTGGATTTGTTTGCTAAATCCTTCCCCAACATTTGTCGCTATAGGTGCAACATAAAAATTCCATGGCTTCGCGAGCTACAATAATTTTATTTTAAAAGACAAGCCTAAGCGTTGTGTAATGGAATTATCGGATTAGAATTATGGTCCAAATTTTTCAACCCTAATCCGAAAATTAAATTTCATAGCCCCTAAGCTTTGTTCGAAAGCATTTATTCTGTTCTTCAGTTAAATAATTTTTCCTAGGATAAATTTACACGTGGTACCCATTCTTCGTTTAAGCCCGAAAGTTAGGCCGTGAATTACTTTGTAGGTGTTCAGGTCTATCCAACGGACATGTAAAGCACGCATCTGAAATGGATTGGACACAGATAGTTCGATTGTCGGTCCGGTCGAGATTTTTCTAATCCAATAATTTTATGTTTTACTTAATTAATTACGAGGCTTTTACATATTACTGTTGCCTGTGAAACTAGTTCGGCGTTAGATAAATCCACAAATCACTCTGGCAAGTCCTTAATAAATTCATTAAATAACAACTGCAATTATTAAGGTCCATCTTTGTAACTACTATATATTCAAGAATAAAAATATTTATAATATGCCTATTTCCGATAACGAAACGGTAGAGTACTTATTCAATCAATTAAATATTTTTATTATATGGAGCAACAATTTCGTGATTCCAACTGAAATTCCGATTTTATTTTCCGTAATATTTGTGGGTAAAAAGCGGTCGGTCCGACTTTATTGATTTCCGTTACATAAATATCCTCTTAAATGTATGTAAACTTAATTTCTCGTTAAAATTATGATAATCGCTAAAGGGTGATTTGTTCCACTAGCACACACTTATTTTCAATTCTATTCAATTTCCACCAATTTTAAAAACTGATTAACTTTGAATATTTTTATTTCGCCATTTGGTCCCGAAGTTACACGAACTGTTACGCTAAATTGACATTTTTAATTTAATTGGCGTGACTTATTAAACATTGTTGTGCTTTAATTAAACTTGTGTGTAATTTTCTTTCATTTAAGTACAGTGCAGTTTTGACACATTAAAAAATTTTCATGTTAATAATTTTATTAATTCTTCAGTCAATTTAGGAATGATGAGAAATCCGCTTTTAAACCGAGTGATTCGACTTAATTTACCGTGATTTTCTCAAAATTGAATTTTTTTATTCAAAGTTTTTCTCCTTTTTCTGAAATCTGGAATCAATTTTTTATTGTTATCCATTGTTAGAGTTAGGTTTAGTTTTTATTGTGATGTATTTAGTTTTAAGGAAATAATTTTCATATTGTGTTTATACTCAAATATAGGTTTATTAAAAATAATTAATAAAAACTTGGGAATTACGAATTATTGGCAAACTATCGACTATCAAATCGCGACACTCCTCCTTTTCCCTTATAAAACGGCTTGGCCGACGTATCAAGTCAAATCAGTAGTAGTAAGGACAAGTTCCGTTATAATATATATTGTAATAATCAAAATAAATATCAAATTATATGATTTGATTGGCCACACGTTAAGGCGTCATAAATGTAATATGCAATAATAATTAACAAAAATTGAAAGGATTTTAATATGATGAAAAACTAGCATGAATAAAACATTTATTACAACTGACCAAAAATTAATTTATTTATACACAAATACTTTACAAAACAATTACTCGCCGATCTTTACAACAATTTATTATACATAACTGAAATTTTCTCCTTATCTCAAGGTCTTTACTGGGTCTTTTAAATAAAAAAAACATTTATTCCCCTTTTAAACAATTATTTTTGCAATTTACTATTGACAAATATTTTAATAAAATTGAAATGAAATCGAAATAAAATCGAAATCTGACGATATTCTACCTTATATTAACGTTTACAATTTTAATTTAAATGTTTCCTTTTTTTAATCACAGTTTGTACTGGTACCAGGGCAATTGTAAAGATTAAGCCTAAAATATAAAAAATAAAATAATAAAAAAACTTTCACCTCGAACACTATTACTAACAGGCCGTGTAACACAGAATTTACACTTTTCGTCGAATCTCTGGACAATTTGAAGCAATACTCAAAGACTCCTCTGAGCGACCAACTGGAATAATTCCGTCCAATTCCGCTTTCAATAACACGTCCTGTTGGTTCAGCTCACAAACACTTTCCGTCGTTTTTATTGCTGTCTGCCTCCACTTATTAATATTTTACTTCCCCTCAACTATTCCTAATACAGCTAATTTCTCTCGCCTCTGATTTCAGACTACTAAATTTTTAATTTATTCCTTACTCAGCAATGTCTCGTGGCTGACTGCCCACTCCATCAACTTAAGCGCGCCAGGTCCAAAGAATACCTTTCCTGTTCAATATTCTCGACCATTATTGTATCTTTGTGTGTTTGCCGGTAACAATTCAGTTCAATAGTTTGTAATTATTAACTCATAATGACAAAAATTATTTATTTAACAAATTTGATTTTAGTTGAATTTACATTTTAATATTTTAATTTAATTTCCTCAGCTTTTATGAGTCTTAATTTCAGGTCCGCTTATCGGGCCCTAATAAATACAGTGATTTATTTTAATATTCACAATTTTTTCATATATTCACCAAATTTACAATAAAAAAATTTTATATTAATCACGAAAACTATTAGAAATCTGAAAAGTTATATAAATATGGCAACGTTTTAGAAGTATGGAGGTAAACGTAAAGGTTTCCAGATTGAAGTTTTTTGTTTCTACATACCATTTATTTTGAGCTGCTATGGTTTGGCACACGTGGTTTATTTTAATTTTTACATAGAACTCTATTTCACCGACAGACCATAGCACTGATTTTATCCTCGACTCACTTTTCAACTCTTTGGAACATTTTCGGCGACTTTCTGCTTCGATGAATATCAGAGTTCTCCGCAGGCCCCCAAACTCACTCTGCTCTATGAATATCTGACTGTTTGCTGACTACATACTCCTCGCTGACTGTCTAATTGTTTTCCTGTTCACATTCTGCTCTCTGACCATTTGAGTGACTGTATATCTGCGTGACATTCTAATGTTTTCTGACTATCTCGTAAAGACCTCCAAAGATATACACATTCTGACTGTTTGACTGTCTCAGTTCTCCAAAGGCTCCCAAACATACTCTGACTGAATATCCCAGTAACTGACTACCGCTTAAGTTCTAAGGTGCGTTTACACGTGAGAGTTTTTGACTCTCGAGAGTGGCAGATATCCTTTCGAGAGGAAAACTCGCAAGTGTAAAGGTCTCTGAGAGTTCTCACCAAAAGTGCAGCTCTCCGAGAGCTGCATTGTTGCTTCATTCTCGCCAGTGTAAACGTTTTCTCGGCGCTTTCGGAGAGTACTCTCAGGAATTCAAGAAAGTTTGAATTAGCTGAGAGTAATATGGCCATAACAATATAAAATGGACCCACGAGGATGTTTGCAAGCATTATTTGACAAACAAGTTTACGTTTTTTTACAAACATTTACAAAATTATCATAAACTAATTCAAATTCAAATAATGTCTCTCTTTGAGCTGGGGTAATTACTGAGGTAAATAAGAATTTCTGTAAACATGCAGCATTCTGTTGGTTCAAACAACTTCTTTACAAAATACATTTTCTTTGAACCATAAAACAAAAATATTCTCAGAACAAAGGTAATAAATAAGTTTCACATAAAAGATAATATGAATAAGTGCCTCGGAAAAACTTCTAAATTTTATGACTTTTTTTCAATAGGAGGATGTGAAAATAGTTTTTAACTTTTAGCTTATTTAGGTGAGTGTTTCTTGGTTTCATTGTGTTAATGGTCTAGTATTTTTTGTTGAAGACAAAACAAAAATATTCTCAGAACAAAGGTAATAAATAAGTTTCACATAAAAGATAATATGAATAAGTGCCTCGGAAAAACATACTAAAAGTATGTGTTTTTTTTGGGGGGGGATGTGAAAATAGTTTTTAACTTTTAGCTTATTTAGGTGAGTGTTTCTTGGTTTCATTGTGTTAATGGTATAATATTTTTTGTTGAACCACTTTTATAAATTCATTGGCTTCTTCATAATACAAATTTATTTTGTACAATTTTTCCGCAGGAAGACCTGATGAAGGTACAAACACGTACCGAAACGTTGTCGTAAATAAATTTATAAAATTTTCTGGCATTAGTCAAAGAACTGCATTATTTATTTAATATAAACAGACGTAAAAATACAATCTTTATTAAATATCGTTCACAGATAACATTGTATCTGCTGTCCAACGTTATCGCACCTCGTAGTCGATGCTCACAGAAACATTGGATTTTGGTGACCAAGAAAATATTTTTCGGTTCAATCAATACCTACACATTATCATTTTAATGACAGGACCTTAAAAAATGGAACTGAAGATATTTTTGGGGGGTAATAGACTACATGAGGGTAATCCACATGGTGGCAACTCCCCTTTAATAGCATAGGAAGGGATTTGAAAGGGGGGATGCGGAAGGGTAGAAGACGGTAGGCAAGGATTAACTAGGTCCCCGGGCTATAGTTTAAGGATCCTACCCGGCATTCGCCTAAAAGTAATGCAGGACAAACCCTAGAAAAACCTGCATCAGGTAGGTCGGGCATTGGCTACTTGTCCCACGCCCCCTTCCGATAGCGGGAGAGGAGATTGCTGTGGGGACGCAGCATTCCCTTCTCCGTACCTCGACCAGTTTAGGAGGCAGCTGGCCGACTATTCCAATGGAAACAGCGAACAACTCTTACCGTATCCCAGATCTGTGACCCCGGCACATACACCTCTCAGAACAGGCCGAGGTGCCTCGGCTTGTGGGAACATTAGTTCAAAAACGGAGAGGAAAAGGCAGCCCCAAAGGTAGACCCTTCGTATGTCCGAGTTGATAACAATCTGGCTGACCATTAATTAGAGCGAGAAATACCATATTCGTTCGAGAGAGAGAGATTTAATGCCGAGGACCACAGAAGCTGTACGGAGTAATCGTTCCCGTGTTTTTCGAAATAAATTTAAATTCTGTGAAATTATGGCCTGTTAGATGTGAAAAGTGTAGAGTGCATCAGAGCCCAAAACGAATGCCTGGTACCAGCAAAGAGACTGTAAGTAGAAAAAAAATTAATAAAAGTTTTGATTAGGATCAAATCGTCAGATTTCGGTTTCACGTTTATTTTATTGTTTAACTCTAATGTAAGTCGTCTGTTTGTGATTTTTCTTCAAGAATATAAAATTTATATTCAAAGACTGATAATTGATAAAATGTTAATTTCAGTAATTAAACGCAATGTTTTTAATCAGTAGTCAAATTTAAATGAGAAAGTAATTCTTCGGTTTCAGGAATAAAAATTAATGTTTTTTTCAAAGAGAATTAAATATATAGATTTATGTATAAAAATATATGTAGGATCCTAGTTGAAATGTAAATGGTTCTAAAAAATTTTTGCTTAAATAATTCAAACTAGAAATCAGAGCTCCAGTGTTACATTAACACAACTTTCTTTAACAAAGTTGACCTTCATGTAGTTTCTTCTTGTCTTTATGTGTAATTTTATGTTTTTTTAATTTCAGCTGATGATAATTGTCGAAAGCTACTTTCTAAATAAAGACGAGTTGTTGATGTAACACTGATTAACTCGAGGACTGATTTTTGGTTTTAATTATTTAACACCTTGCAGTCCATACTTACGTTGTTAATTTTTGTACAGATATATACGGAAAATTGCAAAAAAATTCCTCAAAATTCTAAATTAAACATTTTGAAAATGAAGAATTGGAGAAAACTCCTCAAAACTTAAAATTACTATTTTGTCAATGAATTATTATTTTCATTTCAATTTGATGACTAACTAAAAACATTGAGGTTAATTACTAAATATAACGCAGTTGTTAATGTTAATAATAATAATAATAATACTAAATACGACCTTGATACAGACTAACTTTAAATCCTCATTGAAAAGTCTGCCACTTTTAAATTTACATTATATTAGTTATTGTTCCTCTATTTGAAGTTTGTCTGTATGATGGCCGTATTTAGTATTGTTACTTTTAATTACTATAATTAAAAAGATTTTGTTTACGATTTATTATAATAGGACAATCGCCAACTGAGAGCATCAGCTGTTACCTTCCGGATTTTCTCGGGAAGAATTTTAATGTGTTTCCGTTCCGGATTATCAACGTTCGTTTTTTCTCCGGACGGAGGAATCCGGAAGAAAAACGAATAGTGTGAAAGAGGCCTACATTATTAGTATTAACTGATTGAGTTCAGGAACCATCTGGTTCGCTGACGGGCATACAAAATTTTAAACATCTCGAAGAGGAATTTGGAGATTTCGCCAGTCGAAATCGGAGGAAGATGGAGAAGTGATCAGTCACAGTCAAAGAATAGTCGTGTCTAGTTCACGATCCGATGATCCAGCGCAAAGCTGACAGGACGCACCATCTATCCGACACCGACCAATTTTTAACGTTTTTTGCCATTAAATTATTATATTAATTTAATTAAATCCTTTTTTATTTACGTTTGAAATAAAACCTCCACTCTAATCTTTCATCCAGTAAAGTAGTTAAATATTACAAAGTTAACAGAAGATGTGCTTTATCCGATAAAATAATATAATTCCTTATGTATGAAGTTATTGAATGTTATTAAGAGGAATAGTTTAAATGTGTATCATACATATACCCCTCTGAATCGAAAAGGTTCCAAAAATGTCTGATAAATTACTCAATAAATAATTTATGGGAACAGATTTTTCCTTTTCGAGGGACTGATTTGTCGAGTTTCTCTCACGCACACAAACATCCATGCCCTCGCCGGGATTCGAACCCGGGACCTCTGTGGTGTGAGGCAGTCTCGCTGACCCCTACACCACAGGAGGTTATTGTTAAATATTGTAATGCGCTGCAGAGTGATGTCGGGTGATTTTAGCAAAACCTCAATGTGACATTCGTATCAACTGGAAGCCTACGACTAAAACTGACACACACAAACCACGGACTTCACTTTAAATTATTCAAATTATATATTAAAATTAAACAAAATGACAGTACAGTGCGAACATATCATGGGAGATGATTATTGAGGTTGCGTTTTAAGGACAAATTACGTATTTTCTAATAATTAAAACTGGTGCCACGTGGCATTTATGCGAAATGGTCTGCAGCTGCCTGAATAGCTTAATATTGCAAGACAGAGTAATTTTTTGACTGATTTCTGGTTCGATGGGCAGTAGATTAATAATACAACACGGAACAAATAAATTCTATATTTTGCATTCAGTAAAACTTGTCACATGTTGAACACAGGAACCGGAAACAAACACCCTTCTATATTGGAGTTTACATCTATAAGTATTAAATGCTACAAAATTATAGGCTGGAGATGCATGTAAATATTAATTAAAATCAACATTAAGCCTGATGTTTTTTCTCCTCTCCATCGGATAATTTTCCAAAATACTTAGGTTTTTATTTAAAATTAGATAGCTTGTCTTCTTATTTTCATAAACGATTCCATCAACATTTTTTTAATTGAAGTTTATAATGGTCACGTCGACATTGTGGCCATTGGTGGCCCGTTTATTATTTAATACCGTTTACATAAAGTTCTTTCTTTACATATATTGATATTAATAAATCATTTAATGATCTTATACTGACACTTTATTTTTATTTATAGACACGACTTTTCGATACGTGTTCATATATTCTTCAGGTATTATTCTAAACAGGAGATATTTATAAATGATTAATATATCATTTAGTCATTTAGTCAAAGTAAACGAAGACTAACTAAAGTAAACAAAAAATGAACAACTTTAACATAACAAACTATTACTAAAAACAATTACAATGTCGATAATTTCACAAAGTTTTTGAAAGTCCGAGGCACAGAATTCACTTTACACCAACGACATTGTAGCAAGACTGAATGACAGGCTGTACCTTGTGGTTTAATTTATTTATACAGGTGTTTCTCTGCTTATGTATATTAATTTGTATTTAAGAAGATGACGATGGCTATTACAGAGACCGAAAGCTTCTATGTATGCCTATATTGAAGTAGTTTAAATTAATCATTTTACTTAAATTTGGAGGAATTATTTGGTTTTTTAGTCTGTTAATCTACATTATAATAGTCATTGGTTTGGAATTGTTTAAAATATTTTATTTGGAAGACAGACAGATTTGTTTTTAGAGGAAAATAACACGTGGTTTTACAGAACTCTGAAAGATACTAAAAGGCCGAGGTAATATTTTCGTTAGACAATACGGTTTTCAGCTTACAGCAGATTGCAGTAAAACAAAATTCTCTTTCATGCAAAATGTATACCGGTCAATAATTATCTATTTAAATTATTTATTATATAAAGATATGTCAGTGTAGTTACATTTGTTGATAAACAGCCCATTGAAAAAGTAATTTAGTAAGTAATTACTAAATTTGGACATGTTTTGGCCGTCATGCTAAGATAACATAGTAAAAGCCTGAAGAGGACCCACGTGTCTGTTATTGGATTTTTGTCATCAAATATTTATTACATTAAAAAATGTAAGGGAAACAAATTTTCTTTTCGTTTATCTATAAAAAAAAAACATTTTTAAATGAGGTATCCCTGTTACAACTATGTTTGGCTTGCAGTGATCAAATTAATACGCGAATGGAGTGTTGAAATAGTTACAGAAAGTAACAACATGCGGTTTAAGAATTTCCCCAAAGATGCTAAAAGGCCCAGGAAATGTTTTTCTGGATTAATTATTGACGGCTTTTAGCATACCTCAAACGGCACAGAAATAGCACGATGACAGAAAAAAACTTTCTTAGTGTAGCAAAATTGTCCATGGATCTTTTGTGGCACTACCATCTGAAATGAAAGGGGGTATGACCTGCTCGGGGATATAAAATCATTAAAAGAGGATTTTTATATTAAAAAAAAACGTGTTTAATATTTTCTAAAATCCTTTAACAGATGGCGGTACTTTCCGTAATGCCTTCTACTCCTGTTTATGGGGTGAACGCCATAGATCCTCTTGCCTTTCTGTAAAACGCGTTTCTATAAATAGTTCTTGTTTTCACTCAACAAGAGAAGCCTAGCTACCAGACGTGACGACATAATGACGGGACTGCAGTATGTTCACGCTTAGCAGCTCTGTATTGTACTCGGCTCCAGTCATTGCTTTACTTCTCTCACTCTCCGCCTCTCAAGCGCTTACCGCTTGCTACTTCTATCGTGCCCGAAACCTAAGGCTTTCACAATAGGGATGAGGTTCATCACAGTTGTGCGGGCCGAATGCATGTTTTGAAGAATCTCCCGTGATGAGGGAGGTTTTGTATGACCGCGAAGTGCGGTAAAGACGCACGCGGGTTGGACAGTTGGGTTTTGGAGTTTAAGAGAGACGGACGGGACTGATTTTTGGAGAACAGTCGGGTAATGGAGTGAAAGAGAGAAGGACGCGTCAGAGTTTCGGTGAGGAGTTTTGGTGGAACCGTCGATTGTGGAGAAGTGTAAAATGTGTTTTTTAGTTGCTTCTCTGGGGTGCAAGACTGGCGTCGAGATTAAGACAACCGACTGGTACGGTACCTGAGCCCGGACATCGCTAGGAAACGATGCGCCTCAGAGCTGTAAGCCATCTCTTTCCCCTATATTCAGTGTACGAGAAATATTAACTTTGTGGGTTCAATGACCGGCAATCCTGTTCAACGACGTGCTCCATTTAATAAATTAGACCAAAGTGTAATAAATTTAGTCTTTTATAATTAGTTTTTAGGATTAAATTTAGATTTAAGTGGTATGAATGAGAAACTGTGTAGGCAACATTTAACGTTTGAGGAGTCGTTGATAAGTACGTGGGCATACATTGTATAAGTCCCATATTGTTTATTACATTGTATTAAATGTTCATATTTTGTTTTCATTAATAAATTCCACCCAAATAACTGATAAAAGCCAGGACTCCTGAGATTCAAAAATTTCAGAGTCTCATGCTCGACTCAAGTTCTCACCAGTCCTGGAAAGTCTCTTATCAGCTCCCTGGTTTGGATCGCACACTCATATTTTATTAAGACGATTGTCGTTTTTTCGTGATGTTAAAACTGCATATACTGTGATCGTTAAATAAGGAGCCCACGGGAGAGGGTTATCGATTTCAATATCTATAGAAAATATGAACAGGACTAATAAACAACGTTATTCCACACTCATCATTGGGCTAGTCTTTTGCTGTTTATTGTTTTCCTTAATATTTCTTTCCGATATTCCTTAATATTGCTTTCATTATTTACAAATCATTTACATAGTTTTTATTTATTTCCTTAAAGCCTTTAGTGCTAATGATGAAACCTTTTATTTCAGTCTGCCGCTTTTTATCATACAACATTCTTGCTTCCATGTTCGCAGAGAGAAAGCAAAATTTCACCGAAATTAATTCCGAAAAACGTACAAAATCTATACATGATCCTATATATCCGTCCTTGTGTCCATTTTCCACTGAAGTTTACCGGTTCGTTTCTTATGCAGGGACGGAGGCGAGAAACCGCACGGTGTATGTCAGTCGCGGGGGCGACCCATGGGCCCCGGCGGCCGTTCTGCAGTACGACCAGAGTTCCTCCAGGAGGCCGCGAAGAGGCGTCATCAACCTCTACAACATGGTGCAGTGCTCCACGGGCTGCGACCCACTGCTATACAAGGGTTACGGATGCTACTGTGGCTTCCTTGGATCCGGCTACCCCGTTGACCCCATTGACAGGTAAAGTACGCTATGTTCTATTACACCCAACTACACCTTTGCTTAATTATCTCCTTCTTTCCTTGACTAGTTACAAAATTTAAAGTATGGAATGTAAATACCCAAAAGGGGTTACTTATAAAATACGTGTGACAGAAGTTAAACTGCATTTGGTCATTCTAAAATAAATTAATTTCCTGTGATAGGTAGAGAGAAAATTTAGACTATTCTTCAGGTACCTAACGGTATTTACAGCTTTGGAAAATATTCTTGCTCAAATCTATTTTGACGCGATGTCTTCTAATTTTAAGTCGGCCATTTACGTGATACTCGAACGTAGCAGCAGACTCTTATATGCCATCCCCTTACTTACCACGGCCTCGTCAACTGACTTCACAAATCTTGCACCAATTACAGTGTGGTTAACTTCAAAATAGAAACTTTCGTTACTGGTATATCAATCGAAAATTAAACTCTTTAAACTTGTAATTCTTAACCATTAAAATAACGGCAAGGTAACAAGCTCATATAAATCCGATCGGGGGGCATCAGGGAATCAATCGGACACTTGCCAGGGTTAAATTGTACAAGCAATGGCCAAATATGGCTAAAGATATTTCAGATTACATTTCAAGTTGTAGAGAATGTCAGCTCTTTAAAAGCTCCAATCAACAAACCAAGCAACAACTTCAGGTTACTGATACTCCAGATCATCTTTGGGACAAAGTCGAACTCGACATATTTGGTCCCTTGAATACTACTGAATCCGGTTACAAATATGTACTGACATTGCAAGACGTTCTCGAAAAATATTTAATCGCAATACTTCTTATTAACCAAACCGCGGAGTCGGTCGCAGAAGCATTTGTAAACAGAGTTATTTTAGTGTATGGCATTCCTATGCAGGTTTTTCTAGGGTTTTCCCTGCATTTCTTTAGGCGAATGCCGGGTAGGATCCTTAAACACAGTCCGGGGGCCCTAGTAACCCTTGGCTACCTTCCTCTACCCTTCCGCATCCCCCCTTTCAATCCCTTCCTATGCTATTAAAGGGGAGTTGCCCAATGTGGATCACCCTCATGTAGCCTGTTGCCCTAAAAAAAAATCGATAGTTTTGACAGATCAAGGTACTAATTTTATGAGCGAAGTTTTTAAACGATTATGTAAACTGTTTAGGATACAGAAATTGAATAGCACTGCATATCATCCGCAAACAATCGGTTCGCTCGAACGGAGTCATTCCAGTTTAGCAAATTACTTAAGAATCTACGCGGACCCATTGAAACATGACTGGGATCAGTGGTTACCATTTGCGGTTTTTGTCTACAATACGACACCCCATTCTACAACTAAGCACACCCCATACGAATTGATGTTTGGAAGGGTGTGCAACATTCCGGGAATTTTTCAAAAATCACCCCAACCCCTATATAATTATGATGACCTAATATCGCAGCTGAAGTACAGATTACAAACTAATCACCAAATAGCGAGACAGAATTTGATTGCCACTAAAGAAAAACAGAGAGATGTGGTTTCATTCCATTCTGTCGAATTCAAACCCGGTGATAAAGTGTTGCTAAAGAAAGAGAACCGCAGAAAAATGGATGCTAGGTACACTGGACCATATATTATCGATGAATCAAGCTTCCCTAACATGAGAATTAGACCTGAAAGTGGAAAGACGAAAATCTGGGTACACTCCGATCACTTAAAACATTATCAGGAAAGATCACTTAAAACATTATTAGGAAAGATTAGATCCTAATAAAACGACGATAAGAAAGAAAGAGAAATAGATAGATCTAAACGTTGGGGGTAGTTAACAATTGTCATAAGGAATTTGAAGTAATAATTTTGTATTTATGTTGTAATACGTGTACTAAATTCTATTCACGAGATAAGGCATGACTTACTGACCGTTCAAGTGTTTCAAGGACAAAATCTAGAGCAAGTGAGTTAAGTATCATGTAAGGTCGAGCTAAAGATAATTTCTTTGAGGCGCAAAGTTATTAAATTTTTTTGAATTTATTTGTTTTAAGTAGTTTAAACCCTTCTAATATAACACGCATGAGACAAGAACTCATCAATGGTGTAATAGGAACAGACTCATTCACTAACCTTTCCTTTGAACTATTAACTATCATATCTCCTACTGTATATATGTTTAACAGACAATTAGTGTATAGGATTAAAGTACCGCTTCATGGAGAAACAGTATATCAGTTGTATAGACTTGTAAAATTTCCATTTCAGTATAACGCAACTCATTATGCGTGTGTGGATATTTCCTTGAAAGACGAATACATAGGGACTGATGCGACTCGATTAAAATATGTAAAATTAACTTCAAATGATTTACTAAAATGTTACACTTCTAGAAACAATGTTTATTACTGTGATAAAAATGTAATAATTTACACATTCACCAGTGAATCAACGGATTGTGTTGCGTCACTAATTCACCGTTCCACGTCTTCATTACCAGAAAATTGTAACATTCATTTTATCACTTTGGCAGAATTGTTAATTTTACCTCTTAATACTAATGAATTTCTATATGTGACTCCAGAAATGGAAAAACTTATGGTTAATTGTAATAACACCAATACAATTTTGAATTTATCGGGAGCCGGTAAATTATCGTTACCACCTAGGTGCAAGGCATACACGAGAAAGATGATATTGTACTCTTTAGCAGAAACTGTTATTGAAGAAAACCTAGACTTTACACCTAAGTTACAAACGTTATACTCAAAGAATGTTAATCATTACGCTGATGTAGTGTCGCAAGAACCATCAGCTAAGTGGACATTAAAGATGATAATAAATAATACTGAACAACTGGTAGAAATAGAGATATTGTCAAAACTTTTAGATACTACTGCAACAACTGATGTAACTGAGCCAATACTTTTGTTTAGTGTAGTAATTGTATTTGGAATTATGTGTGTGGCCATCATTTGTTATTTTATTTGTAATTGCTTATATGTAACCTTTCCCTCCTTACGGCAAAAGATAGCACACTTCTATAAATGTATCCTACCAATGAAATATATAGAAGCTATTGTAAAGGAGTCACCCCCGGAAGATGTAAATATAAATATTAATCAAAGCACTAATACCTAAATAGGTAATGGAAACTTAAATAGGGATTTGAATCGACACCGGCCGATTCCAATCCTGTTTAAGGGAGGGCGTGTAATATAATAGTCTACACGTGCCCTCTTATCATAACGTCTCTTCAGCATAGCGGACCTAAGAGGGCGCAGCTGCAATAACGCTGATGCAGTTAAAGACATCACTTTAGATATAGCGAGTAAATAAACACAACACATAAGTCTTCACCCCTTACGCCTAGGCTGCTGTGATGACGCTGCGTCTAGACGGACGTCAGCATTTTAAGTACTTTATGCAGACATGTACACGTCAGCAGAAATCTCCACCCTGTAAGAGTTTTTCCCATTGGAGACTTAAAATCATCAGGGAGGGGGAAAGGAGTCTTCGAATAGTTCAGAGCTCTTGGGGAAAGTCAGTCGTGATCCAACCTCCAGACGGGTCGGTGGCTCCTGGTGCTATCCGCCAGTTTGTCATACTTTATTTTATTTCTAACTATTAAATCTATTGATTCTTCATCAACTCTTATTTGACTGAAGTGCAGCGAAACACCAACCACTACGCCCAGGTTCAATTAGTTGAACCCGAACCCTCACGTTACCGACTTTCCTATTTCCTGTTCTTAATTCTTCCTTTATCCTATAGATCGGTAGCCAGGTGAGCTAACGGAGGTATAGCTCGGTTGGTGAACGATCTATCTGGACTTTCCATTTCCAACTGCTGGAATGTTACATGTTCACAGTGGTGGAGTGTTACATGATGGCAAGCGGGATGTTACATCGCGGCAGCGGTTGGATGTATGTTACATGGTGCCAGCGGTTGGAAGTATGTTACAGGGATTTGAAAGGGGGGACGCGGAAGGGTGGAGGCAGGTAGCCAAGGGTAACTAGGGCCCCCGGGCTATGGTTTAAGGATCCTACCCGGCATTCGCCTAAAAGAAATGCAGGACAAACCCTAGAAAAACCTGCATCAGGTAGGTCGGGCATTGGGTACCTGTCCCACGCCCTTCCGATAGCGGGAAAGGAGTTTGCTGTGGGGACGCAGCATTCCCTTCTCCGTGTCTCGACCAGTTTAGGAGGCAGCTGGCCGACTATTCCAATAGGAATAGCGAACAACTCTTACCGTATGCCCAAGGTCTGCGACCCCGGAACATACACCCCTCAAAACAGGCCGAGGTGCCTCGGCTTGTGGGAACCTTAGTTCAAAAACGGAGAGGAAAAGGCAGACCAAAAGGTAGCCCCTTCGTATCTCTCCTAAAAGGTTCTGCTCGAGGTGAAAGTGTGGTGCAGAATCTTTACAATTGCCCTTGTACCGGTACAAACAGTGAGTAAAAAGGAAACAATTTAAAATCTTTACAATTGCCCTGGTACCGGTACAAACAAAAAGGAAAAAGGAAACAATTTAAAATGAAACTTGTAAACGTTAATAAAAGGTAGAATATCGTCTAATTTCGATTTCATTTCGTGTTATTTCATTTTATTCGATTACATTTCAAGAGTTTATTAAAAATATTTGTCAGTAGTGAATTGTAAAATTAATTTTTCTTTATTTAAAAGGCCCAATTAAGACCCTGAGGTAAGAGAAAAGGACATTTTTGTATAAAATTGTTGTAAAGTTCAGCAAGTAATTTGTTTTGTAAGGTAAAATAGTTGTGTATAATAAACCAATTAATTGATTCAATAATAATAAATGTTATTATTTCATTCTCCTTTCATTAGATAATTTTCAATTATTAGTTCAATTTAATTAAGTATATTCATTATTGAGTAACCACATTTTAATGCCTTAACGTGTGGCCAATCAATGCATTTAATTTGGAATTAATTTTGTTTATTACATTAATGTTATCAACGTGGGGCAAAATCATTTCAATCATAAATATATTTTTGCTTACTACAATATATATATATATATATATATATATATATGTGTGTGTGTGTGTGTGTGTGTGTGTGTGTGTTATTCTCTCATCACTATTTTTGATAGTGGTATTTTCAATTAAATTAACAAGAATTTTTGTAAATTTAATTATAATTATACTAATAAATTTCATCTATTTACAGATTAAATTTTATCATACAATAATAGTGTATTATTTTAATATGATTTTTCTTTATACATATAGCCTACATACAATTCAGATTAATTTTTGAATCATATAAATTGGAAACGAAACATTTAATGTCCTGACCTTGCTCTGGAGAGTTAAAAGAATATTCTTCGTAGTATCTTCGTAGTCTCAAGGAAACGTGAGCGTATGTATGTTAGTACTTCCTAGCGGACTTTTGTTGGACCCTCTGAAGAGGGAGTAGGGATAACTTAATACCTAAATCCCGGCGGGTTCGGTCCTGCACCCAGAGGATGATAGAAGAAAGACTTTCCCAGAATGACTCTTAAGTTAGGGCTCTTGCTGAGGAGAATTATGGCCAGGCGGTTTTGTCATCGGATAACTAAGATGTGGAGACAAGTCGAGACCTTAGCGTCCTGGAGTGCGGTTGATGCTGAGGTCACCAACACCTTCCACACCCCAGAAGACTGACGACCACCTTGAGTCAATCTCTACCACCTCCTGGCTGGAGAGGATGGTAGCTTCTCAGAAAGACCCCCAAGGGAACCATGCGCTCTCCCTTCCTCCTCACCTTCCCACGTGCGGCAACAGCGGAAAGGCCTCTCTGTCAGAGTTCCACTACCAAGAATAGTCACGGTTCGATATTCCGGAGATATTCCTGTTTGGTAATGGGTCTCGGCAACATGTCAGGAACGACCGGAGAAGCATTTTTTACTGCAACTCGTCGCCAAAGTCGCCTTGCTTGCCTGGGCTAGACATCCAACCAATCCTTTTGCTTGGCTTCCGTCTTAATTACAAGGTCCTAATAAAATTGAAGGTTAAAGTAATAGTCTCAGGTATTAATTTTATCACTACAAGACAGTGTGGCGGAGCAAAGTGATCGATTCCACGACAGCGTCAACGACACCTAGCAACACTGGACTGTGAGCCGACAATAAGGAAGAAATGCGAAACAAACAATATTCGTGACACGGCTGAAGTGTGACTACCTCAATTTTATATCCATTGTATTCCTTGTTTATAATTCGTCGTTAAAGTTATGTATTAGAGTTGTAACCGTGCGTGGTTTATGTTTCCCTGAGTCCACTGGAGCAGACGTTTTACGAAGGCACAAATACGGCTTACTCCCAATGCTAACATCGACCACGTGTTTCATTCACGTAACCACATCCTTCAACAGTTTCCCTTTTTCAATTCTTCATTGCAAAATTGAAATATGTCGTCTATTTTCGTATAAATGATTTATTTGAACTCCCCAACATGAAAATAAACTAAAAATAATACCCGGCTGGAAACCCGAGAGCAATTCAAACATGTCATTCACCGTCAAATACCTCGAACTTTAAAACCCATATATGTCACTAAGTGTACGTTTCCGTTTATGTTACACAGTGAAATTCATTAATTGTGAAGAGTTCCATCAAACTGCTCATCCGAATAAGGACTCATTAAGTTATCAATAAGGACTCGATTACTCAACTTACGAAAGAAAGACTTCGTCATTTTCTCAACAGAAAATGGATGTAGTATGTTATTTGTTGTTTAATTTGCGAATATATATTTGGAAATTCTACTGATAGGAAGTAGTTGTATATAATCTCCAGTTTAAGCTCCTATCCGCACACAAATCTTCTCCGTATTGAGAAATCAATAATGATTTCGATGGTCAATACGCTCCACTGGAGACCATCGTAGCCGACCTTAATTATCGGCAAGAATATTTATTATAAATGAGACGCTTTACCACAGCTTAGAGACCTAGTATTTTTGGGGCATGACAAATTTCATCTTGAGTTTTATTTCAGATGCTGCAAAATGCACGATTGGTGTTACAATACCGCCAATTGTCCGATGTATCTGGAGTACTTTATACCGTACTACTGGCAGTGTTTCCACCGGAGACCTTTCTGTGGTAAGCACAGATCCAAGCTATTTGTTTCTTACGAAATTGTTGTTGGAAAGCTTACATCGACCTTGTTCTAGCAATCGAGCACGGCTTTGGAGGAATTTGTGCTCAACGGCTGTGCGAGTGTGATCGCATGCTCTCAGAGTGCCTCAGAAGGTTTCCTTGCCCACGTCACAAGGCCGTCTGCACTTCTTCTACCTGGAGGTACCTGCAGAATATCCTCATGCAGTGAAAATTGTACACGTGTTCTCATCGCAAGACAGTGACAGTATTCATTACAAACAATTGCTAGATTTTATTTTGTACATATTATGAATAAATGTGTTGTTAAATTGTCGATTTTCAAAGTGCCTGTATATTCACAACTTCCAGTGTGGTTTTCTATCAGGTGCTGCAAATATATAACAAATTGAAGAGATCATAAATGTTTACATTACTTCAGATAATTTATAGTAAAGTTAAGCCCACAAAATACACTCAGTGGTGTTATTGGCAAGTATATATAGAAATAACTCATCACGGGGAGGGGGGTTAACACGAAAACTATCCATTTGTGTTCTCAGATTACATTAGCATTAAGAAATATTCTGTAATTGGTATTCTAGTGTCTCATTCTTTGAAAATTCTTAAACAACAGCAACAAAGAATCAGCTTGTGGCAATAGGCAAGATGGCATCAGCGCCCTTGGAAGTGCTTTGTAAATTAAATAGTAAGGTCTACAATAAGGGATAAATGATGATTTTTTAGGGTAATAGGCTAAATGAGGCCACATGGTGGCAACTCCCCTTTAATAGCATAGGAAGGGGGATGCGGAAGGGTAGAGGAAGGTAGCCAAGTGTTAACTAGGGCCGCCGGGATATGGTTTAAGGATCCTACCCGGCAATTCGCCTAAAATGAAAAAATATCCGACTTTAATATAAATAATAAAATAAAATAGCTTTGAGTCAGAAAAGTAATTATAATGTTTAATACAAAAAAATATTAAATTCACGTTTCGTCCTCCTATGGGACCTAATTTTATTTTATACATGATTATTAAAAATTGTCTTACCTGATAAGGTCCCAGAGTAGGACGAAATTTGGTGAATTTAATATTTTTTGTAATTGACACAAGATTTAAAGAAACAACCGTTATAGTTTCAATTTTTCGACGATTCTTTATCAAGTTGTCAGTCAATTTTTAACAAGCTTTCGGCCTAATATATGGCCAAAATCATCAGCCACTTCACTCCTTTAAACAATTAAACATCTCATGACTGACGAATTTAAATAAAATTGTCGAAAATTTGAGACTTTATAAGGGCTGCTTCTTTAAATCTTGTAAAATACATGGTCAGACAAGTTTCAATATAATTAAAATTACTTTTCTGACTCAAGCCTGCCATAAATACAGGAATTTTATTTAATTCCGCCATTTCTACAAACTGTAGTCAACCCTACTCTGGATGTCTCAATAAATAAAATTGGAACAGAAGACAAGAAAGTTGTTCAGGTTACAGATATACTTGAACAACAAAGGTAATATTCAATAAGTATGTAAAGCAAATATACATCTGTAATTGGCAAACATTACAAAAAAGTTAGATATGTATGTATAATCAGTGACAACTCATAGACTTAACAGCATCCTTAGTAAAAAAAAGAAATAATCATGACAAAATGGGGTACATTTGGAAGTAATTGAATGTTATTGTATTTTAGATTCAGTATTAGGATTTAAAGAGGCATGTATTTGACTTCTGTATTCTCCCAATGTTGACATTATGAAACTATGATAATATCTGACACAAAATACAAGTAGTGTGAAAGCACTAGACTAGTTTGAAAGCACTAGACTAGTTTCTTGAGAGAAGTTACACTATAATTTTAGCAGAATGAATATGTAAAATTAAGTCACAATGCCAGAATGCATTGCAAGACAACTTGATGACAGAGTTTTTAATTGAAACTCACTAAATCATTGGTGACCATGAAGGCATATATTTAATACACAGTACATTCTGATTTCAAGTAAATACTTATGAAAAGTTTCATGCAGAAAGAAAGACTTCAGAAAATAATCAGTATTATGAACCCTTTAGTGTATAGTGTAGCATATATGCAACATAAATTTTAGTATTACTCCAAAGTCATCTGTTGGTTTCTACGAGAGCTAAATTTTGATGTAGATATTAAACATGCACTTAAGGAAATGTGCAATTTGTTGCATCTGTGAACATGTTAAAACATCCTAGCTTTCAGAGAGTCAACCCCTCAGGCCAGATCTTTCTACTCACCAAACAAATTCAGAATATTTATTTTCTGTGGTTTTTCTTGTTTCTTTCAAGAAAGAAAATTTAAGCACCATTCTCAGGGTATTCTAATTGCACTAAAATAATAATTATCCAATTAAAGTGAATTATTGATAAATCAGACCTAATTATATTTATGTTGAATGTGTGGAACATCTTCAGCCAAAGTAACTTGGTCACATTTAACAGTTTTTCAAATTGTATTCTCAAAAAATACAAAAAAAAAGTGTACTGAAGCGTTGAAGTATTTTATAACCAAACATTTAATCTAAATTATAACATTATTAAGAAGTGGTTAATGAATGTGATTATTGTATATTTCAGCTGGATCTGCAAGCAGATGACTTTGATAGCTCATGAATTCATCTTCTATTCAAGTCTGACTCAAATACCGTTGATCAAATAATTTCATTTGGTAATTAGAAGAGCTTCTAATTATTATATTTCAAACAGAAGTTTTATATCCATCTTTTCATTTGGTTTCACAGTTGTGTTTCAGATTACATCAAATTTCTTTAATATACTGAGTAATTTTTCTCTCATCAAAATTGCTTCCAATTTCCACAATAATACAGACAGTGTCATTGATTCTGATTTACACCTTATATGTAACAAATCTGGAAATCTGAAAACATTTTCTTCTTTGTTCTTAAAGATGTCACATTCAATCTGAGTGTAAAATTCAGGAGACAGCATTGAGTTAAACCAAACATTTTTAGTCATCTATCAACATTTACATTGTTGTTTTGAAAGTACACGCATTCATAATTTTGTGATTGAACAATGGTCTATGTTACACACCATACACCCATAGTAATTTAATACAATGAGATGGCAAATCTCATTGTTTAGCAGGCAAATTAAAAGAAATTTCTATTGTCGCAGCCACAATAGCTATGCATAAATGGTTACTACAAAGACTGTCAAATGCAAGCTAGATTACCTGGCATCCTTTATATACAATGTATATACACATACCACATATAAACTCAGTAAATAAAAGCCTGTTCACTTCCAAGACTACACTGAAAACTACATTATTTATCACAAAATCTCATTGAGAGAAAGTTAAATGTCAGAATTGACCCCAAATCAAAGAATTTTCCATTCCATGACCTCACAGGAAATTAGTGTTCATTTGTGAAACCATAGAAATAAATAGAATGTTGATGCATGAAAATAATTTTTATCTTAGAAAGAACAAATTAATTCTTATGACTATAGTAGCACAAAAATGTTTGAATTTGTAGTAAATACATTATGCTATTAAGAAGTTATTTTATCAAAAATTATAAAACAAACATTGCTAAAATGAGAAAATATTTATTGCACATTTTATTTACATTACAAAAATGTAGATACAAATAATACTGAATTAAATTAAGTTTACTCCACCCATTATGTTAACTTTCCTACTGTTGTAACGCTTAGATATATCTTCCTCCAACTGAAAATAAGAGAACAAAAAGTAAAAGATCATATATTATTTTTAATTTCAGGAGAATAATACTAGTCATTTCTATCATAAGCATACCATATATTATATATTTATCAAATTAACAATATACTATCAACTAAAGACAATCAAAGACGTGGTGTTAAGCAGTTGGCTACTGTGTGTTCATGATACTGGATGTATTGTAAATATTATTCTAAATTTTTTATAAAATACAGTGAGATTAAATTATTGTATCAGACTCGTGTCAGTCTGTGTGTGTAATGTTTGATCTAATCTAATAAAACATTAAACCATGTATGCAAACCTGAAGAAAGGAATTAATATATTCAAAACAATAAATGTGACTTATCAAGCAGTTTCACATATGTGTAATTTGTTAACAAACATTAATTTACAGAAGAATCATTCAAATTACTTCACCATCAATTTCAATAACGCTGAACTACATTAAAATGAAAATATAATACATATATAGTGTAGATAAAAAAAGATAGGCAAATGACTGACAAAATGAAGTGACGATATAAATACCACATAACATTTCTAGAAACTTTGTTCCTTTAATCAGGTGATTTTGAGTTCGTTAACTGGATTGTGAGGCTGTGTTCTCACAGTTCTTGTGTTTTTACTAACCTGACAAAAGGAATAAAGTTTCCACAAACATTGTGTGGTATTTATATCACCACTTCATTATGTCTGTCATTTGGCTAATTATTATCTAATTACAGATACACATTAAATGAAAAGATTTGGTGTATAATATATTGCATCCAAATATTTATTCTATACACAAAGTATATACATTAAATGCAGTTGTTCATATTTGAATAATCTTTAATAAATTTCTTATTTCTTGTTTTTCTTTAATATAATATCATCAAGACTGTTCACTTATGTGCATTGGAAAATGTAAGAAAGGAACACTGGTTTACTTCCTAATTTTACTTGCACTGTAGTTTCTAAATACCAGTAAGTTAAAGTAATACACCTCATGTAATTCTTTAATTTTGTCTTGCTAACAACATATTACCTGATGTTGAAGGTCTTTTGTTTTTTGCACCAAAACTTTAAGTTGAGGTGGTAACAATTCTGCATCCTCTTTAGCCTTTTCCTTTTTCTTTCCAATAACTTCCCTCTGTTGAGCAACTCTTTCAGCCTGTTTTAACTTCAGTTGCAGTGAATCAGCTAATCGTTCAACATACCTGCAATAAAACAGTTTCTAAAACAGATCAAATAAATAATGCATGCCAGTTTTACAGAATGAGTACTGCTAGTGAATGAAGTGAAACATGAATCAGAAATTAAACAATGTGTTATTACACATTAAATATTTATAACAATCAACTATAATTCTATTAAAGGAAGAGGATGGAAAATCTCAACTCAACTCTGAATCAGACCTGGGACATCCACTTGGTCCAAACAAGATATTTTCATCCTGATTGTTTAATTCAATGTAATCTTTGGTTGAGTTTCATTTGAATACATTTCTCTTGTTCTTGTATTAACTTTATTTTAAATTCAGCTAACAATCCTACCAATTTCAGATATTTAATAAATAATTTACATTAAACAATGGTTGGAATTCTTAACACAGCAAATAAATTTCTTTGACAGACAAAATGTAGAAAAATTTGCAGTGACTCTGGTTCAATAATTTGAGTTATCTGAAAGGAATACTCTTAATTATCCTCACAAAATGTATGTTCAGAAATATGAAAATAAATTGAGATTACTTTTAATCATTTACTCACATTAATGACAACTAACGTATATGTAAAAATAATGGATGTCTACATTACTCACAAAACTTTATGTAAGCTAGATTGCAATTATTTTCTATAAATATTTTACTTAAACAAGTCTGTAAGATTGATGTTGAAGAAATCTATGTAATATGTTAATCAAAACTGCCAAAATTTACATAGTTAAATTGTAGCTCAAAAATCCCTTTCTTCAAACTCCAATGCTTAAATAGTAAAATTTTTTATATGCTCTTAAAATAAGAGCATAACACATTGCTGACCACAGAAATGCATGAAATAGCAAGGTAAGTAATTTTGTAAGGCACTATGTGCAAAATAATCAAAGTATGTAATTTAGTTATTAAATTATGTAAATATTTTACCCTTCACGATGCTTGATATTGTGTAGCTGACGTAATCTTCCATCGGCAGATGCAGCAAGAATGTTTTCAACATCATTCAACATATTTTTAACCGATTCAATAGTCTGAAGTTGCACAAACATAGGTGCACTCTGAAGGATCATCACTGAAATACGGTTGTTCACTTCATTCATCTCATAAAGCCTTACTTTCAAAAATGATCTAACCTGCTCAGAAAAAGAGAAAATATTAATTTTTCCATTACAGTATTCCAGCTACCAATACTATATAATGACTGTCATTTAAATTGGGATTGTAGAATTTGCAGTCTGATTGAGCATATGGTGAGTTGAATATTTCAAATTCTTTCCATCACACTTGAGCAAGTTATGCTCTGGATATCTTATTTTCAGCTTGAACCAATATTCATGAATATATATATTGTAATGGATATGATGGAACATAAAAACAATTTATGAATTTTTTTGAAGCTTAATTCATCAAGTGCCTATCACTGGCATCAAGGGGTACACAGGAAACATATGACAAACTTTGACCACACAACTACAAGAAGTAAGTTTGAGTGGACATACTGAGAAGGAGCAATCCAAGGACTTGACACACTCAGCATGATCATCATATACCTAACATCAGAGTACAACATAAAAACAGTAAACTCTTACATATCCAAGGTAATTTGCATGCAAATGCCTTGTCATATATATACAAAATATCAATGAGTTCAAGTCATTTGATGAACAATGGCTACTGCACAAGGGAAATAGTCATATACTGCAATGGTCAAGACAGCATTCACCAATTAAAGAGCCCTACTGGCAAGCAAACTGAATTTAAATTAGATAAGAACCTTGTAAAGTGCTCTATCTGGATCAGAAACATGGACATTAAGAAAGATGAGAAGAATTACCATGAAAGTTTTTAACTGTGAAGATTTGAAAACTGTCAGAAATTGTAAAAAATGAAACAATGAGTAAATGAGAAGAGATTTATTTTCAGTACAGTTCAGAGAGGACAAACTGCATTGGACACATCCCAAGGAGAAATTGTTTACTGCATGACATCATTGAAGGACACATGGAAATGAGTTCCATGTCTTGGAAGAAGAGTGCAGCTGTAAGATGATTTGAATGGAGAAATAAGATAATGAGTGATGAAGGAAAAAGCTCAGGACAGGGAAAGAGAAGAAGGAAATTTACAGACAAAGTCCAAGGACTTGCCAATAGGCAGAACCCTTTAATAACAATAATACATAATTAGTTAACTATTCAGAGGTGTTATCCTGCATTTTAAGGAGACAAAATGTACTTTATTATAATTTTAACACCCTAGCTTCTCTGTTTTCTATTCATATAAGTACTATGACTTCACTTTATAATTTATTAACCAATCATTATGATTTACTGTTTTTGTACATACAAGTTAAGCATTTCCATTTGTGCAGTATTTATTCTACTTGAATTTCTTTTCCACTTAATAGCATTCCATCAACAGAAATATAGGTCCAACCAGCCTTTTCTTCAGTGATTATATGGAAACAATTGTTATACTAACTGAGAGATATTCCTTTATCGCGGTACAGGAGAATACTATCTATAAAAAAATAATACCCAGAGTGTAAACTGAAATATTTTGAAATTTATAAGAGCAATTTTAATAAGAGTAGATATATAATGCATAATTTTATAAATTTTTAATCATTTAAAGTGAACTGATGTATTGGCTCATTATGTTATGGCATCTCACCATACTTAGACCAGCTACCAACACATTAAAATTTTATTTTCAAAACAATCAGCACATATTATGAGCATCAGTAGAAAATGTTCTTTTTATACATACTATATGTTTACAATATCTGTTTCACAATTAGATTACCTCAACTTAAGGACAAGCTCTAATTTATATTTAATTTAAACTTGAGGCACAATTGTCACATAGTTGCTTTTAAAACTCAATTTTTCTACATAGTTTTGACATAAACTTTTTATAAGTTTTTAGAATAAAACAAAAATATAGTTTTCACTTTCTCTTAAAGAAATAACAACATAATCAGTCAGTAAAAACAATGCTTTACAATTTCATACAATTACTTAAAAGATTAATCTATTCTTATTAAAATAGCTAATAGTTTATGAAATTTGGTTTAACTCTGGGAACTAATATTTTATAGTAGCTTGATTTAGGAATTTTCGAGTAGGACTAGAAACATTTTGAGCAAGAATACTCGCCCATATATAATTATATATATAACACATGTAGATAGGAAGAGAAAAAGTGAACCCAACTTACCTAAAATCGGTAGTTGGTCCAGTAAGGCTGAGAAAAAAAAATTAAATTTTTGATGGCCTGAGGCCCCTTAATAAGGAGAGGTCTGAACTGTCCGGCTGAACACAAATTAATGAAGTCAAACAAAAGTGCACTGGCTGTTAGACAGTAACAATTGACACCCAAAGCTAACAACAGTCTGCCTCCCTCTCAAGAAAAGTCGCAACAATGGAAAAATGACAGAAAAATAAATACAAGCATACACATATACAATCAAAAACACATTGGAGTGGATGATAAAAGAAAAAGAAATGAAGTTAAAAAATAAATGAATGTGAATGGTGAAAAGATTAAACAGAACATTATAATAATAATTATAAAAATTAATATAATATTAGAGGATATTTGAGTCCAGGACATTGCCTAGACTGTAAGATGCTGGAAGGAGAGTTCCCAAATATGTTCAAAATCGGACGAATCAGGGTGTATGGCATTGGTTGAAATTGTTGGAGTTGTGACTTTGGGCATGAGCAGCTATTGAAAATTGTGTTTTGGATAATTTCACAGTGTTGTAGTGGTTAGCAATGAATTAAGGGGGTTTCATTTAGTTTGTATGATATAGAAAGCAGGACAGAGTTTGCAATTAATTTGGTAGATCATGTAGGAGGAGTGGTAGATAATGTTTTCTTTGATTTTGTAGGTGGCAATTTTGTAGGATTTTAGTGGGCTTGAGGATGAAGCAGACATGGCACCTGTTCCTATCACAAGGTTGGCAACCTGTCTTAAGGAGGGAGTTTGAGGGTGAGGCCTGCAAGGGTGGATGAGAATCTTGCGGAAATTGGGAGAGCGTCTGAAAGCAACCCTTGTGCAGGTGGGAAGTATTGTGGGACGGGATTTTTTAAGAACAGGGTTGGATTGAAGGCCAGTGTAGGCCAGGCAGATAATGGAGTCGAAATTTTGTAGTCCATGAATTTAGGTTGTAGTTAAGGGTGGACTACATTTCTTGTGTTGATCAAGGATGGGTTTACATACTTGGATACTGAATGTTTCTGGGGGAAGTCACTAGGGTATTTTCTGTTTATGAAAGCATTGAAGTTTTGGTTGGTGTAGGTTTACTGGCTTTTATCAAAGAAAATATGTGTCTCTTTTTCTACAGGTTATTGTGGCAGTTTTTGTCAGATGTAAGTTGGATACCTGAAGGATTGAAATTATTGATACTTTTAAATTGTTCTAGTTTTTCTGAGTCTTATAGTCCAATATCTTTGAGCATTCAAAAGCTGCCAAGAAAATCCACACATAACTCACCAAATAGCAGTCCAGGTCTCAAAACGTTAATTCTGAATTATATTTAATCAACAATCATTCCCATCATAAACACACATTAACTCCCAACTACATATACAAAGTTTTATTAAAAATTGAGAACTCTTTTATTCATGGATGAAGTTCTCTCGGGATTCCAACCGGGTAGCGTAGTTTTGTAAACACAACGTTTTGATGGCTTGCACCGTCATCTTCTATTATGTGGCTTGAGAAGATGACGGTGCAAGCCATCGAAATGTTGTGTTTACAAAACTACACTACCAGTTTGCAATCCCGAGAGAACTTCATCCAGCAACTACACCGGGAAAACCCACGTTCCTTCTTTTATTCATATTTATATATCAGCAAGTAAGAATAAAATATTGTTAAAATAATTGAAACAGGTAAGTCACAATAGAACTTCAGCATTGCCATGAAGGACAGGAGGAAGTTCTTCAATTTTTTGGACAAGTTATCCTTGTTCTTCAGGATAGACTGATATTTCCCAATGTCCCTGGGGGCAATTTCATCATTCGGGGGAGGGGGGGGAGCAATTAAAAAATAGCTTGTCTAGAGTTTAAAAATCACCAGTTATGATTTAACTTGTAGAAAAGAAAAAGTTGTTGATATCTCAATTTGAATCAAACATTTGTTAAGTTTTGTGCTTCCTATAGAGCCACACTTGATAGATTGGAGTAATATAAACTATAATGTATCTGAGAGTATTGTTTACTATCACTAGTGAAGGAATATTGCCTATTATGTTGCTATGCGCTTTTATATATTATTATTATTGAAGAACCAAGATACATAAGTTATATATAATTAGGCTTCTTTATGCAATAATTCAATTTTTTAATATAAAAAAAATATGTATACATAGGGGGGGGGGGGGCATTAGAAAGACTGAGGTGGTGCATGGTAAGAAAAAGGTTGGGAAACACTTGACATGTCAGTTGGCCCTGAGGACACGGGCTAAAGCACTTGAACATTAAGGACGGGTCTGTCCGTTGATAGATGAATAATTTGGATATTTTGTTAAGTATGTCATAAATTATTAAGTTCTCCATTGGGGGCTAGACTTAACAATCGGGGCTGGTGCGTGAATGAGTATTTTTAGTGTTTGTAAATTCAGTCTGCATTCCAGCTCCTTAGCGGCATGTCGTGACTGAGACGCTATCTCTTGAAACGTGTGGGACAGAGAGCTTAAAGTACCTTTTTGTTGCCGCAACTTTGGGCATTGGAACTTCGAGATTCAACATGTGGTGAGACACTAGTACAAAGATGAGTGGCAAGGATGAGAAAGAGGTATGTGGACCAGCAGAAGTTCTGGAGTATGAGTTTTGGCAGGAAGAATTTCGTCGCTGAAGTGTCATCAGTTCATGAAGACAGAAGAGCACAAAAACATTAAGGTTGGTAAATGACATTCAAAACTTTGATAATTTTCTTTTAATCGTGTATGTAATTTGTACTTTAACTAAAACAATGGAGGAAAATCAGAATATGGATGTAATTAAGGAACTAGACTTTGAGAAGTTAAAGATACTGATACGGTTAGGTAATTGTATAAATGTATTCAGTTAGATGCTGATTTGGAGAATCAGAATGTTCAATTTAATGAAATGAGAAATGATTTAAATGTTATGAAAAAGGATTTTAATGTCAAGTTTGATAATCAGATGATTGAGTTGAATGAAATAATGCAGGACTTGAAATCTGATTTAGACAATAAATTTCAGTTAATAAATGATAAGATAGGATCGCAGGGTAAGAAACAGGATGATAAAGAAACAGATAAGGAGAGCATATTAGCAGAAAAATCTATTAAGAATGACCAATTAGTAAAGGGAAAATAGATTAATTAGATGATAAGTTAGAAGCATTGTGTAACAAATTATGACAAAGTGAGATAAAAATAAATAATGAATGTGAATTTAATTAAGTGTGATGATAAAAGAGTAGATAACGATAAACTATTGTGATTAGAAAATTTTATTCATAATATTAATAACCAATTGAACACAAATTTAGATGCTAGTTTGATTGAATCTCCAAGATTAACTTGAAATTGGTGTTTCCAAATTATTTTTATGAAGTTAATCAAAAATCTAGGAAATTTGTTAATAATTTAAAAAATTATTTTTTGTATACTAATATTATTGGACACAGTCAGAACGAATGAAAAAACAGTGTTTGAGGGAAAAATTTTTGAGTTGGTTAGATGTGGTTGACAGTATATCAAATAATATAGTTCAATCAGCTGTTTATTTGTGTCATATTATTAACAGGAAACAAGTTGTACACAATTATTACAGAGATATTTTAAATGTTAAAGGACAATGTTAACTGTTGTTGGAAGAAAATGAGAATAAATTATTTTTAAAATTTGTTCATAGTGGCATTCCAAGGGTATCCAGGAGGAGGCCATGTGAATTAATTAAGAGAATTGTATTTTTATTAATAGAAAACACAGTTTGAATGTTAAATGTGGTTTTATACAATGAGATGTAAATAATTTGTAACAAAGCATTACCAACAAAAATCCACATAAGCCATCTATAAAAATAGATTCAAAAGATATTTCGTCATCAAATAGTTGTAAATTCCTGGGTATTCATTAGATGAGTGTTTGATTTTAAGGCCAACAGAGGCTAGTTTGAAAAGTTTAAAAGGCACATTAGCATACACAGAATTGTGATGCATGGTAAAGGAGAGTTCAGACAAGTCTGGGACAAAACAATTTGTCTCCAAATTCAAAGATTACATAGACGGAATGATTCGCCTCCAGACAATATTTGACTATGGCAAGACTGGCCTTTCTTGGAAGAAAATGTCAAATGGGCACTCATTACATAGGAGGAAAATACACTGCCAGGGCATAAGATAGGCTAAACTTTTTGTTGTATTGTAATGCTAGCAGTGATTATAATAAAATTATGCCCTTACATTCCGAAACTTCTAGTGTGTTTAGCAGAAACAATATTATTAAATGTAAATTGTCTGTAATGTGGAGGGCAAATAAGAAAGCATGGGTCACGAGGCTAATTTTTATTGAGCAGATAAATGAAGTGTTTGGCCAAAGGTTGAAAAAACATTCACACCAATCAGTTGCCTATTAAGTACCTCCTGCCACTAGACAATGCACCTGTATGTACTGCAGTTTTGGAAGAGTCCAGTTTCATAGCCGAGAAGTTCTTGCCCTCTAATACAACACACCTCATCCAGCCTACAGACCATGAACTTTATTAACTTTACAATAATTTATTTTTGATGTTATTATAAAATGAAGTATGTTCTGTCTAAAATGTATTTTTCTATATATTTTTGAGTATAGGGAATGAATTCATTGCATTTAGATTGAATTGTATGAAAATAATTTCTTCTGTTTTTGCATATCTTGTTCAAACATATGAAAACCAAGGTATGACTGTAGTAATAATTAAATATGCCAATTTTCACAACATTTAAAAGAGATATGGGTGGAGGTTAAATAAGACTACAACTTTTTGTTGTAAAATGTGTGTTTTTGAACATTATCCAAAGTTCTTTTCAAAAGTGTAAAGAAACATACAGCATTATATTACCAAAAACTAATAGTTAATAATAAACTCACCTCATGAAGATCATTAATGAAGTAAGGTCTTGTTTTAGGATTCTCTAGGAAAGTAAGAGCCTCAGATCCTTTAGCCACACCTCCTTCCATACCTGATGACTCAATAGTTATTCCAGAATCACTTGCATCAATATTAAAATCAATTTCCTACAAGAACAACATTATCATTAGTATTATAGGATATTGATATTTGTTTAAATTACAGTAATCAGTTCTTATTAGTTTTGACAACAAACCTCAACATTAGTTGGTGCAGCTCCAAGGTTACCCCAATCAATTTCTTCAGAAGTATCAATATTGACACTGTCAAAGTCTATTGTATCAGTATTAAAGTCTCCAAAGTCAATTTCAGTGTTTTCAGTTTCCTAAAAAATTAATAATTTTTTACTGATGAATAATTTTAAACCTGTGCTGAGTGAAACAGAGAATCAAAACATTGAAATAATGAAGAGACCATTTTATTCCTTATAACTATTGTAATGATTACTTCCTTATTAACAGTAAATATAGTATGACAAGTTTCATAATACTAGCATATCTAATAATATTGGTGTATCATGCTTGTGTCAAACAATATTTTATGGGGTCAACAAGAATGATATTGTCTCCTGATGTTGTTTGTGTATAAATTTTACCCCTTTGGTATAGGAGGAACACCTTTAGGGATAGGGGTAGAGGGCATAACATAAAAATAACCTGAAAACAACAGACTGTTGTTGAATGCATATACGATATATGAAAGTTTCCAAGTTTAATTCTGACATTCAACCTGCCAGTTAAGCAATATTTCAACCCCTAGGAGTGGGGGTAGACCAGGGTAAAAAGCCATGTGTACAATCTGAAACGTGTGTAGCAAATTCTGTACATATGCTAGTTGCCAGGTTTAATTCTAACATAGATGGGGGTGTGTATGGAAGGGGTGGAACTTCAAGGACATTCTTAATTGATAATTATTAGTGTCGAATCAAAAGTTTCTTGGGTTGCAAAATTGGATAGGATCATTCTTGAAACTGTCAATGCCTAATTTCAACCCCTGAGGACAATGAAGGAGATAAACTGTAGGAGCGAGAGTGGAAAGGTTTTACATAAAAATTATGGATAAATGATCAAGAATGGTGTACTAACAATATTTTTTACTCTCTTAGGGTATGGACAATTTTTATGACCATCTTAAGGTAACTAATATATTACTGATTCTATTAGGGTACCTGGAATATGTTTCACCTTTCCAGGGTACTGTGAATATATTTGATTCTCTTAACTTACTGGGGGTGTTGTCTTAAGGTACCAAAAGTAAACTTAAGTCTGTTAGGTTATGGATATTATTTCACACTCACTTCAGGTATTGGGAGTTTTTTCTTTCTTTGTAAACTTATCAGGAGTAATTTTTACACTCTCGAGACGCTGGAAGTAAATTTTATCACCTTATGGTACCAGCAGTATTTATAGCTCTCAAAAGGTAGAAAAAGTAATTTCTACTATCTTAGAATACCTGTATTATTTTACATTCTATTAAGATAACAAGAGTATTTTTGACACTGCAAAGGTACCAGAAGAAATTTTTTCTCTTGTGGTTCTGAGCAAGGTAACAAGATGTAATCATGACTCTCTTAGGCTACCGGTATTATTTTAATTCATTTAAGGTACCAGGAATATTTTTTACTATTTCAGGTACTAATCGTATTTTTGAGTCTCTTAAAGTACCAGTATAATTTTTACTCTTTGTTTTTTCATTATCATGTGTTTTAGCTTTGCTTTTGAATTAGTCACCTGTGTGGTTGTGGTCTTCCCCTGGCTGTTATGCTATTAATCACCTGACAGAAGGAACAAGAATTCCAGAAATGTGTGGTTTTATTTTATCACTTTATTTTGTCTGTTATTTAACTATTTTAGGTAATTAGTCCATTTTTAACACAGACATATTATATTTTAGTTTATGCAAGGGATCCAAGACTATTTCAATTTGATTTAGATTGGTTACAGATTAATTTATAGGACAGACCTGTTACATCAAAAACTGGTTGTACATGTGTACACTGGGCACACCAAAAATTGTTAGAAATTCGGTTCGTAAGACCATTTTACCTTCAGCGTTTAAGTGCAAGCCATGTTGTGTATGATAACACATAATAATAATAATGTTAATTTCCATAATTTGCAACAGTACAAATTAGGAAATTGTCAATCATATAATTGAAATATAACATAATTAAATTAAATAGAACTTATAAATTAATATAATATGATTAATACTGAACATTATGTTTATATACATCATAAAGATACAATATAATTTCTTTTAGAAATCAGCCATACAGTAGAACAGCTTTTTAGCTAGATATTTTTTTAGTTCTACTGCAAATAACTTATGCTCTACTTTCTTTATATATTCAGGGAGCTTATTAAACAGTATTGTTCACTTCACAAAATAGTCATATGGAAATGGAAACAATTAAAATATCAGCCATTGTAAACCACTTTCCGCCCATTTACAAGTCGATATCTTAAATAACTGTTTTTGTATTAAAAGCCGTTTCAAGTTTTTTTCTGAAGTAGCGCCCCAAATTTCAATGGCATAGTTGATCTAAGGAAATACTAGGCCATAGTATATGTTCAGTAGGTATGAGGTATGCAGATTATCTTTTTAAATCATAAGTTTATATTTAAATTTTTCATAAGTAGTCTGTGTGTTCATCACAAGTTAGTATACAGTATACATATATTCATAAAAAAATTGTTACTAATGATGCCTTAACTTTCACTTCATTGCACTATATATCAGAGTCCAATTCCATATTCAGAGCCCATCTATTAAATAATAGTATATTAGTTTCGTCAGATTTAGTATAGTTTATTATTTACGAAGTATTCCAAGATTTTGTCAGTTTTATTGCATATTTTTCATAAGTTCATTTTTATCAGAATCCCAATTTAGGATTGGAGAGTCATCAGCATATGATATAATTGTACTCTACTCTTGGTAGGGTCTAGTTCTAGTAATAAGGGATCATTAATATAAATTATAAATAATAATGGACCCAGTATTGATCCCTTCCCACATAAGGCATTGTATATCATTCACCTTTATGTGAGACTGTCCTACTGATCTAATTGGTTGGACTAGGTACAATCAAACCACCTGAACAACAAAACAAATTCAATATTTTTTGTGACTGGTACACTTTCCTGTCAACGAGCAAACAACTCACATCAACCATAACATTTAATTCAAACCACAGGGCTTTGAAATATTGATAATTAATAAATCAGGTAATTATGTACTTTTCTTCAGCATAGTAAATAATTTCAACTAACTGGCCTAGAAATAGTATCTAAAAGAGCAATGATGACCTTAGATATGTGCTGCCCTCTTAATCTTCTATGAATTTCTAATATATTATTCCTCTTTATGCCAACAATTATTACTTTAAATTAATATATCTTTTCATTTAAGTAAAACAAAACAGGGCACCTACTTCAGCTTCAGCACCATTTCCTGCCTGCCAAGTAGTATCTTCCTCAATTGAAACTGGGGGTTCACCATATAGCCATTCATATGTAGTTGTATTACCATGTTCTGAAATAAAATTTATTCCACGTATAATAGAAAGTCCAAAAATTTTGATGTTGCTAAATTAAATACTTTTTCAATATTCTTAAGTATCCTATGAACATTCTAATTAAAAATTACACTTCAGGGCAGAACCTGATTTCATTTCAAATTTTGGTTTGTCTCTGTTAACAGTAAGATAAACAAAATGTAGTTCAATGTTTTATTATGATATAAAAACAACAATTTCAAAGAGGCCGTTTGTCTTTGTCAAGTACAAATGTCATGAACAAGGTACATTTTCAGCGGTCCAGTTTCAATAGTGGACATGGGAAGAAGTTGTAATGAGACAATAGAGATTTTATTCTGGGCTGGATAAGACATAAAAATGATAGTTGTACTCAAAGCATTAAAGCTGGGAAGTCAAGTTTTGGGAGTGGGCAGCCGTTCATCTACATTATCAAATGTTTTAAGATTTAGATAATTCATCCTTTTATTATAATGTGCAGTGTTAAATTTTCTCCTACATTTTTTCCCTCCTGAATCCAAGTTGATCTTATTCAAATTTCTGCATATGTGTGATGTTAAATATATTGTAATGAAAAACTTTACGTCTGATCAAAAATTAATAATAAGAAGGATAGCCAAATTCAGAAAAAGAAGTGATAATATAAATACTACACATTTCTGGAAGCCTTGTTCCTTTCTTCGGGTGCAGAAAAATGCAAGAGTATAGAGAGACAACTGCATGAGTCAGTTGGCAAAACTCAAAAGTGAAGTAAATGCAATGACAATGTGAAAACAGAAGGTTTAGTGTAATAATAAGGGATTGTAGCAATTGTTTAGTTTCATAGTGTTTGTACATTAATTTCTGTGATGTTAGATTTCATGTGAAGCATCTCTGATATAATTCTGGAATTGTAGCTGGTGTCAACTTCTAATATCTTAGCATTTTGCCAATCAAATGAATGTTTCAAATTGATGATATGTATAGAGACTACAGATTGTTTATCATCGGAAAGTTTGATATGTTCTTTGATATGGGTATTAAGGGAACGTTTTTTTTTTGCCCTATGTAGTAGGAATTACAATTAGAGCAAGAGATTTTGTTTACTACACAATGTTTGCTGTAGGTGTCAAGTGGGTTCTTGTGGTTTTTTAATCAATAATGAAAGAGTATTATTACATCTGTAAATGATGGATATTTGATATTCTTTAAAAATTTGGATCCATCATTTACAAATCCTATAAATTTAACTGTTTTATTATGCTAAATTAATTCACATTCAAATGTGATACAATTTACATGGATCTGATTGTTTCTATAATTTGTAGTGAAATAAATTACCCAAATTAGAGTATACTATATAGCATATAGTCAATAATAACAGTGACCACCAATTATCAATAACACCTAAAATACATAATAAATAAGATATAAATTGTTATTCACTTACCTAAAATATGTTTAAGATGTTTTACTCTCTCAATAGAATCTGGAAACATTAATTCTCTAAAGGCAGTGTAAAATTCAAATGCATTCTTCAATATCTTGGTTTTATTTGCAAGTTCATTAAGCAGCTTTGGCAAATCTACTACTTTTGATCTGAGCTCACGACACACTCCTGCAAGCTCACTTTTATTACTACTTTTTGGAATGGACACACTTAATTGTTTGCACTGTGCAGTTAATTCTGCTCTTACTGAATTTTCTGATCGAGTAAGTTCTGTTTCCTTTTTAGTATATTCCTATAAAAATAATGGTGTGTAAGTTCATGATCATTCTTGCAAAACTGGTGAAGAGTGCATTCATTATTTAGTATAAAACTCCATTAGAGTCATTATCCATAGCTACAAATCAGAACATTTTAATACCTTGAGAAATTATGTCTGTTACTAAGCTTAAACAAATCTGACTGGGAATGAAACCAATTAACTTAATTGCCAAATTATAATTGAACATTAAAAAATTTTAGATTTAAAATGAAATCAATTAGATATGAAACACTTGCATCTTGTTTTACTATTGTAATTTTTTATTATAATCAGTTAATAGTGTTATAGCATAAATTGGAATAGTCACTTTGCAAAATGTATCAATAATCAAAATAATATTAACACTAAAACAAAGTATTAATATTTCTGAATATAAACAATTCATTTTAAACATGACAACAATATTTTAAGGAAGGACCGATAATGCAAAGATACATAAAACCTATAAAAGTAAAAATTCCATCAATAAGTCAATTCTAACATTAAACTAAGTTGTTTTTATTGTAGGTGAACTCTAAAAAGAAAAAAGTTTAGTTATTTTTCTTAGAATTATTTTACTTCAATTACATTATCTGTCTGAATTAAAATCAAAGTAAAATTTAGATTTTTATGTCAGGTTTGTTATAGTAGTGTATCAGTTTTATATAAAATGTGTTCCAGTATAATTTCAGTTTTATTAATTTTGTTCTTAATAAGTTATATTCTTCTGGACAATATTGTTTTAATATATAGCAACAGTAGCTTCCAAAAACTGAAAACAATAAACAAGTATTCAAATTTGTGTGCTGTTATTTTGCGCATGAACAAGATGTTTGGATCTACCTGATTCACTCAAAAAATGGGTTATAAGTAGCATTCAATCAATGCTGAGCATATTATACATGTTCTACAATCTCAATACATCAAGAAATAAGAAATTACAAGAAAGTTTGTGAATAACACACCTCTTGCAATTGTCCACACTTTGAAATCTGCTTTTTCAAAAAAGGTATTTCATAAGTCACATTCTGGATTAATATTTGTGCTGCTTCAGCTAAGTATGCACTGTCTTTTTCATAAAGCTTCAGGATTTCCTGCCAGTCTTTCATTCGCTGAGAACGGTAAGAACCAAAAATATTTTTACTGTCAGCCTCAGTTTCTTTCAGTATTTCAATTATTTTTTTGCAATGGAAGTAATTAATATCTGAAAGTATGGAAGATTTAAAAAATATATGGAAGTGAGACAAATGTGCATTATTGAACGTAAATAAAAAAACCTCGACACTTACGTGTTCCTCTTAGAAGATTCAAAATACCTTCATGTACAGGCATATCCTGAATTGCATTGTTTATTTTCTCTCTGACTCCCATTATTTGAGGCTGCCAGTTCCTATTTACATGACGACGACTAACCAGCCAATCCAACAATTTGTTGGTATGAATATCAATAGGTATGTTTTGGTCCTAGAAAATAGACAATGTAATAAAGCACTAAACAAAATGTGATTTATGGATTCAACATATAACTAAAATTACTTTACCATTTGAAAAATTCATCAACTTATAACTTAACCCGCTGAGAAAAATGTAGCACCGTAACCTGCCACAAATGACACATATGTTTTGCAAAACACACGTGTTATGTTACAATATCTTTGAGTCAAAGCCGCTATACCAGAAAGGAAGTTAAAATTTTTATCGTATATAAGCAAACAAAACATTTCATGAACTGAAGTACTTTGGCATTATTCTGCTAGAAAGGTTATTTATAAAATTTAATTCAATGGCCATACGCTATCCCGGTAAAAGACTATATTCAGAAGTGGAGGTAATTTGTTCCGAAACAGTCGTTCTCACCATTTAATTAATGTATTACTAAATTTACTTGCATTAAACGTAGAAACTTGTAATTTTTTTCTGAAACGTATCATTTTGTGGTACAAAGTTCGAAATAATAATTTCTATACAAACTCAGCAATAATCAATTTAAATATGTATGTTTTTCATTTTTAATAGTATTATTATACAGGGCGGCTCGTTAGTTTTTTAAATTTTGTGACACCATTTTTACGATAACAATGCAAAATAATAATACTACCACATTGATAGTGTTACCCGATGTGTAATATAATATGGTACAATTCTAATTGTTCCAATAGTGTATAATTTTTAAAAGCGGAATAATGTAGCACCATAGTGACACACATTATCTAAAACGATAGTATTTTTTCTTCGTACATGTTTTAAATAAAGTTTGGAACAAGCCACACATGTATGCAGTGTAGTGCACTAGATTTTTGTACTATGATGCCTCTTAAATGTTGGTTTCTTTAAAATAACCTTCGACTGTAATTTTTTTTAAATATTATCCAATATTAACGAATATGATTTTCATTTTGAAAATACAAACTAGTGTCACTGACTTGCTCGCATACATAAATTCGGGTTGCCTACCCGAAGCACTTACTCAAGTGCGCAAAAGAAACTGTACTACTTCTTGGGGCCCGATTTAATAAGGAGACATTAGAATCAAACAAACTTTCAGATGATTTGACGGGACATGTTTTCCACACTTGACATAAATCTCAATCCTAATTACTCGCATTATCAGGTCCATCAACAATAATCCATTTTTTTTATTTTACTGCAATTTTCTCTACCAAATTCAAGTGACTGGTAATATGAGCAGAAGAGGTATGGTAATGATTGCACTTTTCCTCTTCTTGGGACAACAGAGAAAATTTATGTTCTTCAGTTACATATTGCACGAAATTTGTGCTATTATTGACACATAATCTCACTACTGGGGGCAATTTTAACGGTAAATTTTAACGACTGTTTAAGTTTGATTTATGTAATTACGTCGTAGCTAACATTTTTGCTTGATAATAAAAGTTAAATAATTTTTGTGTTTTCAGTCTCTGTAATGTAAGATTCCTTAGGAATGCTATACAAACACCAACGTATGGATTGAGGCATATCTCCCAGTACGCGGTGGTGAAATAAGCAGAATAATTTTTCAAGGTAAGTAAATGTTTTTTTATTATATTTATCAGAAATCAGAATACATTTTAATATATAAGCTAATATGGTAGCTTTGACATGATAGTTACATATTATACATTATGGCATGATGATATCCCCTCCAGTGAAGAGAACTTCTAAATCTTGTCTAGAAATGTGCTGACCATTTTCTTTTCAGTCTTCTTGTTACATCATTTTCTAGTAGTGGTTGTAATAATGGATTTGAATGTGATTTAAACTTTTCGTGGTGACTACTAACACTAACACTCTTTTGATGGGCAGTTTCCATAACAGTTGGTATTTTTAAGTAATTGTGTATTTGTTCATTTGTAATGTACCAGGGGGCGTTAACGATGGCTCTTAATATTTTAGACTGGCACCTTTGGATTATTGCAGTATTTGACTTACTGGTACATCCCCATAATTCTATCCATATTGGTATAATTATGGTTTTATATAGAAGTAGTTTATTTTCTATGGAGAGGTGTGATTCGCGTCCTAGTAACCAGTACATTTCTTTTTGTTTAATATCCATGTGTTTTCTTTTCTTGGTTATGTGGATTTTACAATTGAGTTTGCTATCGAGATGTAAACCCAAATATTTGACAGAGAGTGATATAGGTATCTCTGTGTCCTTTATAAATATCGGTGGACAATGTTTTTTACATAATGTAAACGTCACATGAGACGACTTTTTTTCATTTATTTTTATTCTCTTTTTCTGAAGCCTACAAGAAGTAAGTTCATATATTTTTGTATGAGTGATGAAGCCTGGTTTATATCCGAATGTGAGGTTAGAATCACAGTATCATCTGCAAACGTTCCTAGGACAATATTTTCGACCGTTGCGAGATCAGAGGTGAACAACAAATACAACAGGGGGCCTAAGACACTGCCCTGGAGAACTCCTGCATTAAGTGAATGTATAGATAAGACGTCTTGTTTCGCTCTTGTACGGAATTTTCGGTTGGTTAAAAATGATTCCAACAATTTATAGAACATAGGCAAGATTTTATTTTATTTTATATAGTAAACCATACCTTATCAAATGCCTGACTTATGTTTAAGAATATTGCTGGACAATATTCTTTATTTTCGAAGGCTCTATTAATGTAATTTGTTACTCGGTGGCACTGTTTATTTGTAGAATGACTCAGTCGAAAGCCAAACTGATGATGTGGAATCCAGTCAAAGATGGCCAATTCAGACAAAAAGGGTAATATAAATACCTTACAACGTTTCTAGGATCCTTGTTCCTTTCGTCAGGTGCTAATAATCCATTATTATGCCTAAAGCAACACAACTGCACTTGTCAGTTGACAAAACTCAAAAGTGACGAAAACGCAACAACAATTGGAGAGCCGAAGGGTTAGCGTAACAATAAGGGATAAACCACAATGGGAAAACGGAAGGTTTAGCGTAATAATAAGGGATCATAGCCATTATTGAGTTTAATAGTGTCTGTACATTAATATCTGTGATGTTTGATTTAATGTGAAGCATCTCTGAAATGAGTCTGGAATTGTACCTAGTATCAATGTCTAAAACCATTTTGCCAATCAAATGTATGTTTAGAATTGATGATATGTTTGAATATTACAGATTGTTTATCAATAGGAAGTTTGATATTAGATATATGTTTTTAGATACGAGTATTAAGGGAATGTTTTGTTTGCCCTATGTGTCTGGAATTACAGCAAGAGATTTTGTAAACAACACAATGTTTGCTGTAGGTGTCAAGTGGGTCCTTGTGGTTTTTAATCAAGTAGGAAAGGGTATTAGTGGATCTGTAAGTGATGGATATTTGATATTCTTTGAATATTTGAACAAATATGTGATTTAGAAATTTGTAATAAGGGAGTAAGAGAAAAAATTTGGCTTGAGGTGTTTGTGGACGATCGACAGAAGGATATTGGATTTTGTTCAGTCTGCTGTTTATGTGTTTAATAATAAAATTTAAAGGGTAGTCACTGGAGATTAAAATGTTTCGGACAATATTTAAGTTGTGTTGATGGAACTTGGAGTTATAAAGTAATATAGCTCTGTGTACAAGATTGTATACCATAGCTCTCATTTGGTTTGGAGGATGATCAGAAAGATAATTGAGAACACGCCCAGAGTATGTAGGTTTTCTGAACCATTGGTGGCAAGTATTGTGAATGGATACAGTGACATCTAGGAAATTAAGAGAATGGTTAAATTCAAGTTCTTGGGTGAATTATATGTTGGGGTGATAATTACTGAAAGTATTGACTACAAGGTTGATTTGAGAGGTATTAACAATATAAAAAATGTCATCTACATATCTGATGTAGCAAAGAGGTTGGACAGGAAGTAGAGAAAGACAAGAATTTTCTAAGGTTCTCATGACTATCTCAGCAAAAAAAAGGACTAAGGGGGCTTCCCATGGGAGAACCTTTGATTTGATGATAGTGAATCTGATCAAACTTGAAGTAAATGGAATTGAGGATTAGATTTATAATGCATAAAATTTCAAGAAGTGTAATTTTAGTATATTGACTGAAAATGGGCCATCTGTTTTTGAAACTGTTAATGACTAAATCATTGGGAATAGAGTTGAATAAGGAAACAACATCAGGAGGAATTAAAGAGTGGTCATGATGGACGGTGAGGTGCTTGATTTTATCAATAAATTGGTAAGAATTTATAATAGAATAATGGTTTTCATCATTGAGGGCTTTAGGAAACATGTTATGAATGTAGGAGGAAATGTTGTGTAAGAGACAGCCAGTAGAAGCAATAATAATTCTAAAAGATAGGTCAGGTTTGTGTATTTTAGGAAGGGCATAAGCTCTGGAAATGTTGGCTGAGGTGATGAATAAGATAGTTATGTGGATAGTTCAATAAAATCTTTTTGCTTCCACCTCTTGAGAATAGTTTTTAGTTTGTGAATAATTGTATTGATGCAGGTTGGTTTGCAAATTTTATAAGAGGTAGAGTCAGAAAGAATTTGGTTAACAGTGTTTGTGTATTCATTACGGTCAAGAGCTACAGTGACAGAACCTTTGTCAACATGTGTAAAGAGTATGTTGGGGTGAGACTTTATGAATTGTTTAGTTCTATGGAGTTTTTTTTATGAGATTGCTATGAAAAAGGGGAAGGTGTTTAGTGGTTTGATTTTTTGAATTCTCAAGTAGAGTTTGAGTGATGTGGCTCCTGATTTTATTGTGTTGGGAATAAAGATATATCATTTTCAATGTGTTTTAAGAGAGGAGTGGATTGAGATTTGTTGATGGATGTGGTAGATAGACTAAATTTGTTTCCAAGTGATACTACATCAGTAACTTTCTAACGAATAGTATGGTTACTGTGGTTTTTTGAACCAATTTCCCTTGTAATTGTTGTGTGTGGAGTAATTGGGAAAAGTTTTGTGAAATAGGAAATCAAACTTCATAATTTTAGCTACCCTTACGCGAAAATGATATCTGATTAAATGAGAGGTTTGGCGAAAGAAAAATTCGTTGTAGATGTTGGTGGGCACCATTCAAGTTATAGAATTATTATGAAAAACAAGTTGTTTAGTTAAGGTCTGAATGTGTGCATGTATGTCTTGGATTTCCAAGTTTAAGGTACATAACTATAAAAATTTAATTTTGTTATTGTATTTATAAGAAAGTTTCGAATTAAAGAAAGAAATACTGTTAAGTTTATTGTGTTAAATGTAAGTAAATGCTCCAGAAACCAACAGTAACGATACTTTGTAGTGCACATAATCATTCGGAATTTTATAGGTCACATTGTGCAAGCTAGTTTTTTTTTTCTTTGCTTCTTGAAAAACTCGAACCTCTTCTGTGCTTTGGCTAACCTTTAAGTAAACGTATTGAATGCAATACATCACATTAACAAGCTTGCAGTAAGCGAGCAAACACGCAAGTTGTTTGAAGCAATGCTGTCTGCTCTAGACTGTGACCACTGTTGCGTCTCTGCATGGATGTTGGGAGTATATATACAATACAAACGCAAATCCTTGCTATTTGAACTTGGGAGGCACATTGGTAAATTTACACGAGCGTTTTCCATTACTGCTCTTAGCCACAGTAAGTAAATGATAAATAAAGTATTCGTACGCATCGTAACAGCACCATTTATTTATTACTGTCCCGCTAATAAAAACTTTCATCTAATTTAATTATTATAAACTCCCTTTAGTTAATGATTAATTCACTATTCCGCAATTAATATTTGGGGGTGCATTATTTCTGCCAATAGGATATATACTATTGCGGTTAATGTTTACTCCATGAAAATAATTTAGCGTTCGAAAATCGTCACGTAACGCATTTTTTACGTGGATCGGGTTTTAGATATTTAGTTTTTAAAATTATTATTTTAAACCGAATTGATAAACAAACTTTATTGCTTAGAACATATTTCACAATTATTTATTATATAGCAGTAAAATACAAATATTAAATTATCAATGATCTGACTAAATTTACTAGACTATGTCCCAGGCAATATACAAGGGTGGTTTGGAAAGTTTCCGACTTCAACATGAAGATGGCAGCACTTGTCAACAAAAGCTAGGGAATGTGCTTGGGCGTGTCTAGAAAGGTACTCACCAAAGACATATATCTCTTTGGTACTCACTCAACAAAGAGGTATATAAACATCATAGAGAACAATACAGCGCTCTGGGTGGCAGTAAGAAACAACACTGACCGCCATTTTTTAAACAGTCCACTTCACCAAAAACCCGATTTGTGTTATGCTACTGATGCTGAAAATTTGTATGTTTGTGTGCTAAAATATCTTTTTTAACAAATTATCAAATAGCAATTGAAGCATTTGGGTGCATGTTGGATGTGAGGATAATGATGACAAGGCAGGTAGCAAGAGAGACAAAGCGTTTACAATAACTGCTCTTAACAGGAGTCGGAAATTTCCTGTTGGATATCATTTACCGAATGGCTTATCAGAAAGTGCCAAATTTAATATACTACAGAAGTGAACTGGAGGAAACGGGAATTGGAATAGTTGTTGTAGTGTAATGCAACTAACGGGCCAGTCGTGGATAAATTGGGTGTAATATATTCACAATGTTGGTTCCCTATCCGTAAAATAATGAAAAAATAGTTTTCATTTCTTTGTACCAACTCATATAGTGAAGCTATTCAGAAAGACATTGTTTTTAATTTATATCATCATATAAAAATATTGAAACGCGAATAATATAAATATATTGTATTACTAATTAAGGAGGCCATTAATTGTTTAAATAATTGGATTGTTTAGCGGTACAAATTCTTAAAGACAACAATGACGGCAGGCTCTTTGACGGCGGTCTTTGTTGCGAGCTGCTAGGACTGGCTGAATTCAGTCTGGCGGATATTATGGTCGAGAGAGGGAGAAAATTTAAGAATACGAACAGCGTGGCCCAAGTCTAAAAATTCAACTGAGAGACTTATATGTTTTAAAAGTCCAAGTAAAAAGGACGGAGAGACACGTTATAAAAACCGCAAAGCTGAAACAAAAAGTTTAGCGCCACGTTCAGATACATACGAGTACCGAAATAACATTTTTCGCATAAAGGCATTGAGAAATAATACGTCCGACTGTTGACCAGAGGTGCGGCTGATCGAAAACTGTTCAAATTGGCAGAAGGTATATCGAAATGTTAATGTTGAAGAAGAATTTTGTATTATGATTCTAAGCAGATGTTTTCTGTATGTTATGCATAGATTGACTTTTTTGTGACTTTGGCCACTTAATGGTTACCTCTGAATATGGAGAGAAATCTCAGCATTCAATTTTAATACAGATCGTTTTAAAACATTACTTAAATTGTAGATTGCATCATTTGTGCAAAACTAAAGCTATGAATGAAAGAGGAAAACAAATACAACAAATGAACACAAAAAACTGTTTAAAGGACAATAAGCCACATAAATTATTCAATTGGTCTACACCATAAATGTGTTTCATGTCATTTATCCTTAAAAGGATTTCACTTAATGTTAAAACCAAGACTGATTATTTAAGCAATGAAGTTGCTCTTCAGAAAATTTATACATGCTCGCTCTGCGGCCAGGATTGTGTAAGGGATGGGGGGAGGCAGACAAAGGGGAAAGGTCTGTCCGCTCATGGCACGTACGCTCATGCAAAGGCCGCACATAGCACGACACCGACCTGAGAATACGGTCATAAAAATTTCGTGCCGAGATCCTGGGTTTTCCGAGGCGTATTTGCGCTTGGTTAAAGATTTGGAGTGGGTCAAGGTTTTTCCAGAAATCCACGAGTCGAGATGAACATGTCCGGGAAGGGACGAATGTTCTTTTTAATGTTATACTGACAATTTCAGAGTAAAATTGTAAAACATGTGATTGCCTGGTAAATGAAATTTCGTGGCATAGGAAGATCGGCCAATAAACTCGGTAAAAATGGAGACTCCTGGCTCAGCCGTTGTGGTGTGCAGGGAGACATTCCTTGATTGGTCGTCGGAGAGAGAGGGTAAACAGAGTCGACAGCGAGGAGTTATTCAAAACCGAGGCCGATTCACAGATGCAAGCTGAAAGGCGCGACAGATGAACAAACGGAAACTGCCTAGATTCTTTATCCTTGACATGCCTCGAGGTGTATCTACGGCCATTGTTAAACCTGTGAAGTAAAGAGATCAGATGGCTTCACGTAGTATATCTTTGTATTTATGTAAATAATTATCTTAAAATGTTTTTTATTTAAAAAGTTTAATTTTATTCGTAATTTCATTAATGGAGTACAACTGATTACTTCACTTTAATTCCCCTCTACAGACAATAGCAGTTCAATTGACGAGTACTGTCCCCCAAAAAAAACTATGATTCGCAAGCTGTACTATTCCGTAACTACCATTAAAGTGGAATAATCAATATTCTAATTGATACTCTAATAAAATTAAAAAACGTGAAACTGACGTCGTAATTCATAAATATCTTGATATTGCTGAATCCAATGCTGAAATATTGAAAACTTAAATGTATATATTTGAATAGAACCACAATTTGATGTATCCATAACATAATATTCAAATACAAGATTGCAGAGTAAATTCAGAAGAAGGTATTTGTATTGAAATGTTTGGCATACGAATCGTCTATGAAAAATAACATGGACGATTACGCGCAAACAGATTGGCAAAATATAAATAGGATAGGGTGAAATGGGTTATACAAGTGGAGAAATGGGTGGAAATACCAAATAATGGTAAACATTTCTTCAATTACTTTTTTCATACACTATAATTACTGTTACATAAGTTTGAAATATTCGTTAAGTATTGTTATAAAACGAATTAATTAATTTGTAGCTCCTTTTGGTTTTCCAATTCATAGCTCCTTTTGGTATCCCATTTCATATTATATTTACTAAGTTTGTCTCCACTGGAATATTTCCAGTAAATTTTTAAATTTTCAACAACGTTTAGAGATAGTTTTGCTTACTAACATAATTAGGCCCACTATCTTTAAGAAATAAATTTCCCTTTAAATTACTGGAATTCTTTAGATAGTATGTAGTATCTAATATCATCTTACACTTGTAACAACTTGAATTTATAAAACAAATATATTGTTTTTAATAATTTCTAATGATTTTTCTGACATGAAGCTAATAGTATCTAGAATATTTCCTGATGTTTATAAATAATAATACTATGTAGTAGATGTAATTGTATCAGTTTGGAGGAATAATGTGACACATTGGGAAATTCTATATTCTACTTTAGTTATGAACATAGTAAAAAACCTTTCATTAACCAGTCGTCATATAAATACAGTCACAATTTTTATTATAAAATTGTCAGATTTACAAAAAAAGGAGCTATTGTTCCTAACGGACATAATCATCTAGTTTCCATCCAGATGTTTTTAGTGTATAAACTACAGCCCGGCGACCATAGTTAACCATTCGCTACCTTCCTCTACCCTTCCTAATAATCCTTTTCAAATTACATCCTATGCTATTAAAGAGAAAGTAGCCACCACGTGGATTACTAAAAAATGCTCTTTTTAATGTTATGCTGACAATTTTGGAACATTAATTGTTAATATTTTTAATGATGGTGGGTTAATATAATGTAACTGTCTCTTCGAAGTTTAATTTATATATAAAAAAAATGAATGTGTCTCTGTGTGTCCCCTATGCCCTACTAAACCCTTCAACCGATTGCAATGCAACTTGGTGAGTTGCGTGCACACCCGCGAAGGTTTCTGTCAGCTTTTCGAAGCGTTAGGAAATGGGAGTGAAATGTTAAAATATGCTAAAACGGCCGATACTAGCGCCGATTAATTACTTTTCGGATGTTATGTGATTAATAGTTTCCATCCAGATGTTTTTAGTGTATAATTTCAACCCCTTAAAGGGGAGTTCCATAAAAATAACGTGAAACAACCGATAGGTGTCAAATCTAGAGTTATAGAAGTCAATGAGTTTAATTCTGACATTCTCTATGTCAGTTAATTTGTAGTTCAGACCCTTGGTGTGGGGGTGGGGGAGGGATGTGGGAGAAATGCCGTTACATAAAAATAATGACTAAACAACGGAGACTGGTATTGAATCTGCGGTTATGGAAGACACTGAATTTAATTCTGGCAATTACCGTACTGGTTAAGATGTCGATCAGCCGCTAGGAGTGGGGATGAAACAAATATTCGTATACAATCTTAAATGCGTAGACCATATTTTCCTTAACATTATACACCTGTTACTTACGATTCAGGAACAAACACTGAGTGATTAAGACACAAGTTTCTAGAGGTTGGGATGTAATTTAAAAACTTTACTAAACGGCCTTTATTAGCGTCGAATAAAACGTTTCAGAGATTGCTTAATTTGATAGTGTAATTCTAGAATTTTTAAGTGTCTTGTTTCAACTCCAAAATGCAAGGGAAGGAAGCAGCTTTATCGTTCGGGTGGTGGTGGAAGGGGTTTACATAAAAGTAATGCAAAAAAAGACCGAGATTAGTGTCGATTTCGGGGTTGTAGTCGCCGAGTTTAATTTTCAATTAACCATGGTGGTGAATAAATACCCGGGCAACGCCAGGTAATCAGTTAGTTATTTACAAACTTAGTTAACTTGAACACTCTCTAAAATATTGTGAATTATAGATGTTACTCTACATAACATTTCAATTGTTTCTTCTTATCCAGAGTGTATTAGTCCTCAAATAGTGTATCGTATATGTTGGGCATGAGCACTCAGTATGAAGACAGTCGTATTAATAAACACATGACAATGAATTTTCGGCATTTACATGAAGCAAAGTATAATAAATTATTATTGAAACATCAAATTCTTAGGAATTGCAAGCGAATTACCATTTGTTTTCTCAATCATCTTTATAAGGTTAGTTGAATGATAAAAAATGAAAAACAATTTTCGTAACACTATACGAACATCTATAATCACGAAAGTTATAAATATAAGCTAATATTAAAGCAATAAATACTTAATTTATAAGATTTTTCAACATATAAAGAAACTCCGACAGTTATATACTATTTTGAAAATTAATTTGTCTCATGAGGATTTTGGAGCCCAAAGTTTTATGGTACCAGTTACAATGTTAATTGAATTGAGAATGGCGGGAGTGTGTCATCGCCCTACATAAAACCTCTTGACGTCAACTGTTAATGCGTCATAGTGTCGTTGCCTCCTCCGCAGGCGACCTCGGCGCCTACATCGACTTCGACTTTTCAACTCTGAGATCCAGGATTTCCTATCGCGCCCACACTTCTCACTTCAACTGCGTATACGTTCCCCACGAATGCAGGCTCTGAGAAATCGCTGAAGTACTTAATACGTCGCGAACTCCAAACACTTACGCGTTTACTCATATCCATATTCTAAGAAGCCGCTGGAAACCACGTACACCCTCGTTCCTACCAAAAAAAGATACCAATGAAAGTTTGACGCTGAAAATTTAACAAAAGCAACTTCTTGTCATATGAAAAAAAATTAACTTGTCCTTTTACCTTACATTCTCATAATAACACTGTGGGCTACAGTATATGGTAATGAGTCTACAGGTCAATACATACTAGCAAAATCAAAGAGATTGCGTTGAAAATGGAAGCAGCAACTTTCAATACTATGATATTCAAGTTTCAGATACATTAATTGCGTGGTCAAAGCTAAAGTCAAATTGTGAACATAAACCAGATTCGATCTATAATTAAACACTTTCTTTGTCAGGAAAAACGCCATAAAAATCAGAGCCTAGTTGGATAAGGTCCATGGTGCATCCATTTTTTAACTTTATTTAGCTGGGTCTGCAAGTAATATGCAATTTAAAATGTGTGAAAATATTTCACACCGCTGGTTTATTACATTAGTTTCAGGTTGACAATTATTTATGCGTTTAAGTCTTTTAAATTGCATTTTGTAGGTGTTGAACTGTAGTTTCTATTTTGGCGTTCTGTGCTAGTAATCGCGGTGTCGTTGAGTCGTTCACTGTGGGCACATCGTGCACGTAGAGGTTAAATAGGTTGGTCCGAATAGGCTCCCTTGAGGAACTCCTGCTTTTGTTGTTTTGATGCTAGATAGTGATGCGTTGATCCTTACTCTGAACGTCCTGTCCGTCAGGAAGGATTCTATGGTTTTTATTATGTAATCCGGAATGTTTAATTTAATCATTTTATACAAGAGTCCTTCCAGCCATACCTTGTCGAAGGTTCTTTCCAGATCTAGAAACACTGCTGCAGTATATTTCATCTCTTCAAATCCCTTTTCTATCGTTTCTGTTATTCTGATGAGTTGGTGAGTAGTCGAGTGTGACTGAACCCAAACTGATGAGATGGTATAACTTCATGTTCGTGTATGTATTCTTGCAGTCTAGTGAGGATCATCTTCTCTAGCAGCTTGGCTGAAGTGGACAGTAGGCTTATGGGTCTGTAGCTATCAGGGTCATGTTTGTTCTTGCTAGTTTTGTAGATTGGTAAGACGTTTGCTGTTCTCCATGCCATAGGAAAGTATTCTAGTCTTATACAACCATTAAAAATTGAGGTTAAATAGGCTACAGCTTTCTTTGATAATTTTTTCAATAATTCGTTGGTTATCAAGCCTGGTCCAGGGGTCTTCCGTTTAGGTAGTCGCTGTATATATAACTGGATTTGTTGAGTAGACACGGAGATTATTTCCATGTCTTCCCACATGTGAAATTCGTCTAGGGTGGTTTCTATTTCGGTAGCAAGTACAGGTTCGCCTTCGTGCATTTGTTGTAAACACGTTTTCCAGGTCCGTGGCCCATATTTCTGTTTTTTCTTCTACTGAAGAATATATCGTGTTGTTGACTATTAGTGGGTAGATGCTAGGTTGTCTCAGGAGCCGTTTGGTTGCCTTCCAGATGGTTAAGTCGCCGGGATGTGTCTTCTAGGTATCTGTTATATATCTTGTTATTAGGATTTCATCCAGTTCTTGTTTAACTATATGGTTTAATTTATTATTTAGTGTTTTATAGTAAGATAACATAGTTCTTTACTATTTTTTCCTATTTTTAGTGTTTATTAGTTTAATTATATGGTTTGAACCCAACGTTATAAGACGTTTATAATAGGCCGAATGAGTTTAAACGAGGTCGGACATTCGCATCGTTTGGGAATTAATCACGTCAGAAATGATCGATAAAATCAAATGACGACATGAGATTGACTATTGAAACGAAGCGATTTTGTCGAGGCCGCAGGATTATCCCATGTATAAGTTGTTGAATAAGTATGGCAAGATGAATATCGCGTTTGTTCACAGTGGTCGATTCCGTGACTGACTGGGTGCTTTTCTTCGTAATCCTACATCGATAACTACATTCTTTATGCACCCGCAACTGGACACTAGATAAAAAACAAATGTTTATCAGGTCTTCGGGCTCCGATGAAGACAAAAACTATTAAATCGGCCACGGTTTTATGGATGCCCACAGAATTATTCCCAATGTGGTGATTAATTTCTCCGTTATAATTTAATATTTCATCTGGCAAACAAAAAGAATTTTCCTTCTATATTTTGTGGAAGATCGCCGGTAAGACGCATATTCGAGAGTGGTCATTTAGTTACGTTCAGGCCTGCTATTTTATTCGAAGGACAGTATTATTGGGAGCGTCGAGATGTTTAAAAGGGAAGACAAAGAACTTGGAGACAAGTGCTTGGAGGAACGTGTCAAAATTTTCTGTAATGTGTCCATTTTTGAAATAAAAAAAGGAGTGGGGAGTGGCTAGGTCCAGACTAGCCCAATACAGAGTAACAACTTCGACAATCAGCCCGTCAACCAGGGATATACGATAAAGCCGACGACGCCAACCCAACCAACATCGGTTCTATTCAAGCTTTGGAGGGATCCACGACGAAGAGTCAACGGCAGTTAACAGGAGAGACACCAGTAATCGGAACTTCCAACATTTCAAGTAACTGAACAACATTCTTGTCTAGGTGCAATATTTGCATTTTATTTTTTATTACTTTCAATTTACCGCCCACGTTACTTGAAAGTAGCCTTTAGAAACTACATAAGAAAATTCTTTCTACTCTACAAAGTTAAGCTCAGTTAAATATTTAGTTGTTTTTTATATATAATTAATAATTTAATTTGAGTTATATTAAAAAAATTAGTTAAAAACTAATTTTTATTTAATCATTCTAAATATCGTATCAGAACAAAGTGGTCAGTAAGACACCGTACCAAAGAATAGTTAGAACAGGGTTTACCGATAAGTGGAAACCATTTTATATCGTTATGAGACCCCTTGATGAAAGCGAGAAAAGGAATATATTCCACATTTAATTGACAAGAAAGTGCTCTTCTATCATGACAAAGCGCAATATCAATGCAAAAAATTGTCGAACTGCTGGTTATTGGCGACCCTCTAAAAGAATTTACATATTTAAGTTACAGTAGGTTTGAAATTTCCAATTGTGAACAACGTTTCAAATAGCAGATGTCAGTTTTGCGTCGGAGACGAACTCCAGGAGGCTTTTGATCGTCGTGGTGTGTATGCAGAAGTCTTCTCCAGAGAACTTGGCTAAAGTCCTCCTGCGTATATCCTCATATTTTGTGCATTCAAATAGAATATGCTGTATGGTGAGGGCTTGATGACATACATCACGGGTGGGATGATCTGTTCTGGAAAAAAGATATTCCTGTGTGAGTTGGGTGTTCAAAGTTCTAATTCTGGAGACTATTATTTGTTGTTTTCTTGAGCTGTTGTTGAGGTGGCACAGATCTGTTGATGTTTGCAGGTTCTGATGGAAGAATCCGTTATTTCCTCCTCTCCTCGTGTCCTTCCAGCTACCCTCCACTTTTCCTGTACATTCATTTAGAATGTCCGAGGCTATACAGGTTGGGGCTTGGTACAATGGTAGAACTTCTTGTGCAGTGGCCGCCAGTGCGTCCACCTCCTCGTTTTCCCTGCGATGCCAGCATGAGCCGGGATCCAGACAAGCTGCAAGGATTTCCCTCGCGAACTGCAGAGATGTAGGTTAGCTCTGATAGCGTTGATGGTGCCATTCCTTATTTTAGGGTCTCGTAAGTGCTTTAGTGATTGCAAAGAATCTGTTAGGATCATAATTCTGTTGATTGAAGATTCGCTATGGCGAAGGTTTCCGCGGTGGTGCTAGAAGCTGAATTATGGATGACTATTTTCCTGATGAAGTTGGGAAGAATCATCGCACAGTTTTTGAGGCATCTGTGTATACCAATGTAGGGTTTCCATGCTTCATTATAAGCTCATCGAGTTGAGCTGTAGCATTACATTAACATTAACATTAAAACTACTTAAATTGACACTGTAAATAAGGTTTTTTTACTACACGGAATCAAATAACAGTCAATCTACTGATTACATGAAATCAAAGAAAATTATTTGAGTTGTCTTTTAAATTATATTTAGTGTTACAATCATATAAATTTGAGTTTTCATTTCTTTAAGTGCCTAGCTCATTACAGTAATTATCCTTAGCTAATTTTCTCATGAGTCGTATTTATAGGGCCACGCGAAACAACATAACTGCCTATATAAAAATTAATTACCGTCCATTACGAAACATTGGCAACAAAAGGAAGTTACGCGACAGCATAAAACAAATATTGTGGATGACTTGAATGAATTTACACCAAAAACCGCTCCAACTCATATTTGTTAAACGTCCGGAAAGTCATCTCAGCTACTTCAGATATGTTATAGCTTACAATTCCTGGAAACGTCACTATCCCTGGTTCTGACATCGCAAATGATCACAGAAGACTAACAGACTATGATATTTTTACCTGAAGACAAATCGGAATTTCAATAAGAAATTCAATGTCTATTGAATATATAATAAATATTAAAACCCTGCCAATATTAATGTAATGAAAATGAAATTATCCTCCAAAAACAGTCTACGTTATACGTCGTGCTCAAATTTTCCGTTCCTCTAGGGTTGATTTGGGTGAATACGAGACTTAGTTCTATTCTCGTACTAGGTCGGACTTCATAATTCTATGCCGATCCATTTTACGGCCACTTGTGGCAGGTCAAAGTATCTCCTGGGCTAGATTTTGTTTTGATTTGGTGATATAAGTGACAGAGAACACACTGTTTATTGCTCATAACTGAAGCACTTGGCGGGAAGAATCTCTAGTTTTCTTTGCTAAATAAATACTTCTCTAACGACTGGGAGTTATTTTTTTAGAACATCATATTTCCACATATATACCACAATAATTTTATACAAATATTGCCGATTTCGCTGTATATTATATCATGATTGAAGACAATATCTTGCTAAGTGCATTAACATGGGAATTCTCATCTCACACGATTTGGCAAGATGTCCTTGAATAGGCCCGAGATATAAATTTATTAACTAAAAACTACAAGTCACGATACTAAACTGAACTATCGTGCGGAAAAGCTTGCCGTTTCCATAGCGGGCTGTAGGTGCGACCAGCGGCTTGTTCCGCTGATCATCGGTACATGGGTGGCTGCCGGATGGTTGGATGCCAAAACGAACATATATAATTTTCTCAGAAGTTAGATATTATGAGCTTCAGTGAGCATCTAACTCCGAATAACCTTCCCGACTGGAGTGACTAACCAATAGTGACCAAAGTGTCACCTCCGTTGGTCTTCCTTACTAATAGTTCGGAAACATGGATACTACAAAAATACTCTAGTGCGTCTCCTTCAAGGATTGTTTCAGGAACGTGTCTACAATATAACAGACATAAAAGTATTTCGTTCTAAGTTATACAGGTACATTCTGATTCCATTCACAGATAACTGCCATATTCAAATCCATTTTGTAACTAAACCTTTTCAAAACCTTTCAATTGCTTTGCGTTTGGGGTAGTAGATCCACCCACATGAAGTTTGCTCCGATTCTCTTTATTATATATTATATATATATATGCAAGTAAACTCAAAAAAGAAAAATGTTCCTCTAGTTAGGTGTAAAATTTGGAGTAAAATAGTAACGGAGTATAACAGTTGCAAATCACGATTAGTAAGGATCTAAATTGGGGAAATCAAGCCAACGAGGTCGCAGATAAAGGACGGAGGTCGCTGCCCTTTGTAAATAGGGTTTTGAGAAAAAGTACGAGGAAAACCAAGATATCTACTTACAAATCACTGGACAGGCCCATTTTAGAATATGGGCAACTTGTTGGGATCCATATAGAAAGAACACACTAGCGGTGGACAAAATTCAAAAAAGGGCTGAAAATAAGTTTGGAGTTCAATTCCCAAACAAACCTCAGGAGCATTTAGAACCACTAAGTAATGGGAGGAAACACGCGAGGCTTTCCGCAATATACAAAGCTTATACGGAGAAACCGGCCTGAAAAGAAATAAAAAAATCATCTCTTGGCGTCCACTTACATTTCTAAAAATTATCACCCTTTCAATTTTAAAGAAAAAGGACGACGCAGAAACGTTGGTAAATATTCATTTGTTAACAGATCAATTTGCGACCGGAATTAATGCCTGCAGAATTACTGACAACTTTTCCGAATAGCGCTGATCAGTCTAGACGTAGGCCGAGGAAACTACAATAATCATGGGGTATTATACATATTTTATTATTACACTTATTAATTTTTATCTGGTCAGCGTAGTGAAGTGATTTATTAAAAGAAAGATAAAAAAAGTGCAGTGGAAAGAAATCTGTAGGGGTTTCTGTTTTGATTTTTCTAGGTAAATAATAATAATAATAATAATAATAATAATAAAAACTTTACAAAGACAGTTGATATATGTTACCCATATAATTATATATATATATATATGATATTTTTGTATTAGGTTTTTATGTAGATATATGTACCACCGGGAAAATGCCCAATAGTAACTGAATAATAATAATAATAATTTTAAAATATTGTACTCTCTAATATTTGTAGATATTTAGGGAGTTTTTTGAATAATGTAGCCCCTTTATAACAATACGTTATTGATAACAATACGTCGCTATTTTCCTTTCTCAGTCTGTTATTACTGTTCAATATGGAACTTATTCTACCAAGCTTGAATAATCTTGCGAATAGAAAAATCATAATGAATTACACAATAATTGACTCGATATTAGATATTCGGCTGAAAGAATTATCATAGATATGCCAGTTGATGAGTATATATATATATATATTGTAATAAGCAAAAGGTAGGCGATTAATTAAATAGGAATGAATGATAAATTATTAATATTTAAAGTTTTTTATTTCTTAAAAATGCACATTATTAGCCCTATCTTTGTACGCCGGTCTTTGATAAAAATTAACAAAACTTTACTTTAATTATTTACAATTTATTTTGTTCTAGTGAATACACATCAATATTTACAATCCAATATGTTGAAAATCTCTTATTCTCAGGCCCATACCTGGGTTTGATAATTAGCACACAATCAATGAATAATCTGACTATTAATAATTCAAAATATAAAAAAATTAACCAAAAACAATATTAAATATAAGTGGAAAAAAAGCTGAACGAAATCTGACTCTATCCTTTTAATTATAGTTTACAAATTTATCAAAGTTTTGTTACTTACGGACCGTCGGTCTGGTACCAGAAAAATGAATTTTACCTCGTTCGGACACTTTTACACACTTTAATTTTTAATGTCAGGCCTTGGTTTTCACTGATTCTACACATAACTTTAAAATTTGGCAAGATTGGCTGTATTTCGTTGAATGCTTCGCTCCACAATAATTTGACAATGTTCTCCTGGAACAATTCCTCCACGAAGATTTTGGAAAGTTCTATTCTGACAAAACTGCTATTACTTTCCAATATTTACGATGCAATACTTCCGTGAATTACTTTTTATTAATTCACAACTTTAAATGGTAATACATTAACAACGTTTAGTCTCTGCTCAAGTTTTAATATTTGTTCTGCTCCTCGCAATGTTTCTCCGCCAACTGCTCTCCTAGTGCATACCGAGTTTTAGCGCGCATTTCCTATTTCGTTTTTCAACAAAGCTCGGCTCCATTTTCGCTTTGGAAGCTCCTGCCGCTACAATTAAATTTTATTAAAACAAATTAATAGCCTAATTAATTGGCATTACAATATATATATATATATATATAAATATATATATATATATATATAGTATTCAAAAGATTATAATAAAATGCCAACAAGTTAGGACAGTCAAATTATGTGGTATACACTTTAATTAGATGGAAACAATGGAAGGAAGGTTACTTTGAAACTAAACCAAAATTTTTAAAGCGTTAACAAAGATTATTTAATTGACAAAGTTGATTTTAGTTGAATTTACATTTTAATTTTTAAGTAAATGCCTCAGCTTTCATGAGAATCTAAATTTCACGGCCGCTTATAGGACCGCTAATAAATTTTCACCAAGTTACAAAACCAAAAAATGAATTTAAAACTACAATAACAAAATTTTATACCAACAACATAAACTATAGAAATATTGCAAAGTTATAGAAATCTGGCGGTAAACGATATTTACGTAAAGGTTTACAAAATTTACGTTTTTACATATCCTTTTGTTCAGAGCTGCTCTGGTTTGTAAACACGTGGTTATTTTTATTTTTATAGAATAATCTTTTTATATTACTGATTACTATTATCGTCTCAATTTCCAACACTTTAGGCGCCTTTCTATTTTTCTGTCGTACGTTTATCACATTCAATTTGGTGTGGAAAGTTCCTTTAATACAGAAGCTGATATATTCATCTTATACTTTGCTGAATTCGGCCACCTTTGTCCTAAACACACATGACTGACTGACTGTTTCTCACAACATACACTGCTCTCTGACTGTACTGTACTCTGACTGTTTCGTCAAGACCTCCAAACACACACACTGACACTGGCTGTCCAAATTTCTGAGCGTCGTATATACACTTTCTCGACAAAAATTCGTAGCACCCATTATAGTCTCTGCTTTGTCGCGCCAAACAATGCTGTTCTTTACAATGCTCTGACCTCAAAGTTACGCCGTCAATAATTAAAGAAACAATTTATATAATATATATATATATATATATATATATATATATATAGAGAGAGAGAGAGAGAGAGAGAGAGAGAGAGAGAGAGTGAGAGAGATCAGGGGATTGAGTGGAGGCCCCGTGGGTAGATATTTTTTTGAAGCTGCAAAGATATTTTATAACAACCACTTAATCAACGCCCAGCTCTGCGCAAGGTGATTTATGAGAAGCGTAGGCGTGGCAAATAGGTTCAGCTACAACCCCCACGCAGTGGAGGAACACAGAATATATAAACCAGAGAGGCCAAAGGTCAACATCGTCTCGGATCATCCAAAACACATTTACCTCACCCACCGTGAAAATTAGTACTTAGATCTTGATTTCATAAGGAGACTCATCATGCCACTACTGTGCAATACTAAAAACATTTCCACTTCGTTAATGAAGCAAACTCAGATAATATTCTCTACAAGTTTAATCAGTCGGTATTTGAGAATTATGTATAATATGCTATTTATTATTTTCTGCAGACTACACAAACTTTCTATAATTCAAGCATTTAAATATGTTTAGAGTAACTTCATTTTTAATTAATTTTGAAACATATGCTAAAAGTCATCGAAGAATAAGAAAGATCCTGGTGAATTTAGAGGGACCAATTAATCTTCTCGTGTTATATGATTCAATAGTTGTTTCTCTGCTAACATCGACTATATTTTCAAAGAAGAGTTTTCCTCTAAATAGAATTAAGAAAAAATTATTGGATTTCCATCACGGTAATTTCATGACGCATCAAATTTTCGATGTTTTGTTCTGTCATTATCTTGTGGCTATTAACGTAGTACTATAAGTAATATTTTGGGGCTGAGAAGGAATTTTAATTGCCATACGCTGCGGCGCTATTAATTAAATTATTTACAATTACTGATGGGTTGGTTGGGAATTCACATTATATTGAATGAATAAGATTAAATGATTTTCTATGTAAAATATTAGTGCTAAATTTTTTTAAATAAGTTTGTATTTATGCAATAAAATTATTCTTTACTTTTTAAATTTTTTTTAGGGCATTGCTACTTGAGAGTAATCCACATGGTGGTTACTCACCTTTAATAGCATAGGAAGGGATTTGAAAAGGGGGATGCGGAAGGGTAAAGGAAGGTAGCCAAGGGATAACTAGCGCCCCCGGGCTATGAATTAAGGATCCTACCCGGCAATTCGCCTAAAATTGATGAAGGGAAAATCCTAGCATTTGGTACTTATCCCACGTCCTTTCGATGGCGGGAGAGGGGTTCGCTGTGGGGTCGCAGCTTTCCCCTCGCCGTGCCTTGACCGGTTTAGGAGGTAGCTGGACGACTATTCCAATAGGAATAGCAGACAACTCTTACCGTGTGCCCAAGGTCTGTCAACCCGGAACATACACCTCTCCAAACAGGCCGAGGTGCCTCGGCTTGTGGGAACCTTAGTTCAAAAACGGAGAGGATAAGGCAATATGATTAATTCTCTTGTACCATTTTATTGAAGTGAATTCGATTTGGTTTTTTGTGATTTTGGTATTGTTAAATCTATAAGAATGAAGGAAGTTGTTTTCAAACTCTTTGATAACAATTATAAACAGATATCGACGTATTAACTCTTTCAGGATATTTTAATTGAGTATTAACCCCCGATTTGTTCTATTTGTTTTTAAAAACTCTTTATTTTGCATCGATATTACTGCTGGATTTTTCGTTTTAATTATTGAAATAGACAGCGAGTTAATAATCGGAAGCGACAATCGGGGGAATGGGAGCGAAGATTTTTATTGTCAAATACGAGTTGAAGCTGGAGACACACTATCCCGGCAGAATTCCTGATGAGCTGTGGAGATCTGACTTAGTTCCTGCACTCCGCTACGAGTATTACGCTATCCCGAGTGAGTTCCTGAACAGCCGTGGAGATCTCACCTGCTTGTCGTACGCCGTACAGAAAACAGTAAAAGTGAGAGTGTATCAATTTATTTATATGCAGTATGAGGTCAAATCACGAGGTTTTTACTGTGGTAGAGTTCAGCCTGAAATTTCTGAAGATATTTACAGCACCCCCACATAAATCCCTGATGAAAAAGTGTTTTCATGTCTACTAACTGAGCTAGAACCTTCTACAATTTTGTTTGTAGTTAAAATCTCAATTTAGAACAATTATACTATTTATATTTTTAAATTTTGTATATACAATGTGTTGTTTTGAACTTATGAATTTAAAGAACCTTTTAAATAATCAATGCAAAAAATAATAAGGCATAGTAAAATTATACATTATATTCGTTTTAATAGATGTGATAACTATTTGAAATTCACATTATTTTCATTTATGATCTTCGACTAAAAACATGGGCCCGTTATTTTGTTGAAGTAATTTCTATGGTACGGACCGAATTGTTGTTGTCGTTAAAATTTATATTACCCGACCAAAAACTTGTTAATGTTTGCTGTATATAATATTAAAATCATAATAATTATTATTGAATAGAATCATCTTCTAATTCAAATACTATATTCAGCTTCCAATTCTGTATAAATACTATATATGGAAAATAAATCAAAGTGCCAGATTAACAGATGTAGATAACGATAAATGCGTTAGTAAAAAACAGATGAAAATCCTCATAAATGGTGTGGTTATCCGTACAATTGTTGTAGTGCGCGTCAAGTTTCTTGGCGACCTTGTTTAGCGCCTTTCTACGTAGGCGTTACCCCCTCTCCGTGCGAAACCAATCTGCTGCTTTAAGCACCAAGAGCTTGACCAGGTCAGATCGTGTATAGTATCTGTTTTAAAATTATCATCTGGGACAGATTACCTAAACCTGTATTTGTTTACGAAAATAGTCTTAAATTTGGTGTAACTGATGGTGCAAAGGGAAGGACACCAGTTTTTAATTATTTAAAAATTAAATTATACAGGAAATGTTTCATAGTCTTATAGATTATTGACAGAGGACGTGTTGCCAAATCTAAAATGGCTACCCCGGAAGTTTTTAAGAATACAAAAGTAAATAACAAAAGCATAATTAAATGAAGAAAATGATACAAAAAATGAATAAACTTAATAGTATAATATTCGAGAATTCTAAATAAAGGTAAATTTGAGTAATAATATTTATGACAAAATAGCTGACATCCATAATAATATAAATAAAATGAGTTAAACAATTGTTTATTAACAAAAATTAATTATGCGACGTTTCGTCCTTTTTTAATGGCAATTAATAACTATAAAAAATTTAAGAATAATTCCAAATTATTGTAAATAAAATAATTTTACATACAATTTTTTATGTAAATCATGCATATAATTTAGATATGGATCCGATAAGAAACTCTTAGGTGATAATGAAATGTGGGCGAAAACTGTATACTGTAATGCATAGTTAATTCTTATTAATAAACATAATTTTCTGACTCAGGGTCGTATACTTATTTATTTATATATTTGAGTCAAATCTTTTAATAGTGTTTAGTGAAAATTAAATTTTTCGAGATTTAAGTATTTTCACACAATATCAATTATTCATTGAAGTCCTAAAATTAAGCCGTAAAGAGTGTGATTCATTAAATTGTAGGTGAGCCTGTAATAAGATCTATACATTGGATGGAGGAAAATGGCTCCTGGCGGAGTATTTACATAGGTAGCTCAGATGGCAAGATCATCACGTACCAATTGCAGCTCCTGGGTTCAATTTTCCCGGACCAGTTGAGATTTTTCCATCCTCTTCCTGTAATCCAGTTTCAGAATATTAAGTGCAGAGCTTCAATTGAAAGAATTTTTTCTATCTTTTAATTTTATCATTTTACCTAAGATCAATTCACACACAATATTCATTATTAATTGAAGTTATAAAATTAGGCCGTGAAGAATAAGCCATAGTAAATGGTAGGCCATACTTCATTTATGGCTATGTATTGATGGAGACAGGAAGTCGACCTGGGTAGCTCAGATATATACTGCACAACGTAACAAGTCGATTGCTCCGGTCCACACTATATTTTTTATCTGGATCCTTTAATATTTATTACAAAATGGCTGGGTAGCGGATGGAAAATTTATCGCATTCGGCGTCAAAGCACGATACACATTAAACAAAACTTCGATAAAATCAACTACCACTGAAACTGCAAAGTTAAAAACGGAATCCTTTAATTATTTCCAAAAAAATAAAACTTTAATAATGCAATAACTGAAGCCAGCTTACGAATAGCTAGATGATACATTATTCACAAAAGGGTATTCATTTACAAATGTTGAATCAATTCATTCATGCTTGCTTGTGCCAGTAAAATGTGCTCAGAGAAAAATGATTTGTTTAGAACTGTTAGCCTTTCTGAGAGAACAACTGTTAAAAGACATCAGAACATCTGGAACCACATTAAGACTTAATCAAAAGAAAGTGGCTTTAGTTAGCTGTAGATTGCGACAAACATTCAGTTTGACTGATAAATTAGCTTCTATAAATATTCTGCATGGAACTGCAGAGGAAGATATATTCTAGATAGACGGGAATCCAACGTAATTCACAGACCTTTTTGTTTACCTAATGAGACAATTTATTTGTGTAACCGTTCATAGCCGTCCTTGATTGTATCAACAAACATAGTGAAAGCATATTTGCTTTGTTAGCGTATCTTCTGTGACATACACCCTGAACAGAAATTTCTGTTGAAATTTTCCGCGTATCTTGAATTGTGTAGAGCTTGTTTATTTTGATCTTCTCCAGACTGCTTCCGTCTGTTTAGATCTTTCACCGAAATTTCGGCAGCTAGTCAACTGTTGGTAAATGGTAATAATAAATTTAATGCTATCGAGCTTCAAAGGATTCTATAATGAAAACAACCTCGGAATACACAATAATTTGAAGCTACGAAAGTAATTAACAAATTTAGTTACAGTTTAATACTGCTGTTTTTATAAATTAATTTAGTTTTAAAAGTTCAGAATTATTTACTGGAGAACCTTTCATTCGTTTTAATATCTGGCATCTGTTGTGGAATTGTAACCCGTGGGCTCTGCAATTCAGTTAATAATATGAAGAGCTGTGATATAATGAGATTTATTATGAGTGATATTTTGTATTTCAATGCAATTCTGGTATTCAGCGACGGAATGCGCCTCAAGCCGAGGATATAAAATAGCGGGAAATAATTTTCATCACAAATGAACGGATCATCTCACTTCTCTTTCAACTCATTGTAACGAACTTTAAAATGTTTCACTTTATCTGGGCACCTGATTAAAACTCAATTATGCTATCTAAGGCGACGTGGTATCGTGCAAATGTCCATTACAGTCAGCGTAACTACTATATTTAAAAGTACACTGTAGAATCATTAATATGTTTCTTTTTTCCATGTTAAGTGAAGATATATTCACGTTATTGTACAAATATCTTTCCAATAAGTATTTTGTGAAATGGTGATAACTTCTTCACAATTCCTTTCTCTCAGAGCTATAAAGATCTTATAAGGGTCAGAGTGAAAATTTAGTTTTTTACGTACACTAACAGAATGTATTGTACGTTACTCGTGTGATCTTCGTCCCATTGCAACTCACTTCCAACTATGTTGAACAAGATGCTCTTTGTCCTAGCAATTACAACACATTTTCCATGACTACACTGACTCATTCAATACAGATCATGTGTATAAATGATACAAATTGTAAACAATGTCATCAAATAAAAAGGAAAATGCTAAAGAGGTGTATTTTTTAGATTTAACAGCAGACATCATGAAATATATTGTAATCAACAGGTATTGTCAATATAATTATTACTCATTTAATTTTAATTAATATAATATTCAACTGTATAATTAACATTGTAAGCATTAATAGATACGTATTGGTTGAGCGACAGCAAAACATCAGTTAATAATGCCAGTTAAACATTGTTGGCTTGGCGACACGACTAAGTCCTTGCGTTGCTTGAAACAGACATTTTGATTTGACAAATTTTAGTGCTTCAGAATAATAGAAATTAAGTGATTGACGAAATATTATTTCATCCAACCGTGGTGACAATAATTAATCCATCCATGTATGCTGTTACATAAATGCCAAATAAGCGAATTATGAAGTCGACGCTACGATTGAAATCAACGAATGATGATATCTCAAATGATGCCATTATACATATTTTATAAACTGAATTTGTTCATATATGTAGATATCGTGTGAAGAACTTTTATGGTCTTGTTTGTTCCGTTCTCAAAGAATCATTGTTTTACGGACCTCAGTTTGGCATTCGGTGGTACGAAACGTTACTTAACAATCAGGATTGAAACTTTCAAGGCTGTCATGGAGGAGATCGTTGTATGATAATGGGTGAATAACTTTGGAAAGATAAATTTGGTTTTGGAAGGCGCAATATCTAACATCGATTGAACGTAAACTCGGGTAGATGATTTAGGAGTGGGTTTAGTCCTTTTGTGATCTAAAACGCAAACCACTAGGGTTGACTGGAGGTACAACAGGAGTGACACTAACTTAAAGTGAACACATTTTCATTGAGACAAAGCGGGACAAATGGGATGAAATGAGAATTACAATTTAATTATATATATTTTATTGTATACATTCATATACTTGTACAAAAATGTATTTATTATTAATTATTGGTAACTATAAAAATATTTGTAAAAAGTAATAATTTGAACATCATGATTTTTAATCAAATTAAATTTTTTATTTTAAAAAAATTATGATTTTCTTTCACGGTCATATTTGTGATCCGAGTGAATACTTTGCAATAGATTCGGATCATATATTAAAATGTCGTGAAATATTTCACATGAATTGGTCTTTTTATATTTTACACTTAATATAGATTTTAAAGTTTTAATGTTCAACTGCGTTTATTCAGTTGTCCATATTTTATTGTTACTAGAAAAAACACGTTCTGTTGCTGCATTTGTTCCCGGAAGGGAGAGCGCGAATTCTACAATTTTCAAAATATTTTGATAAGGAATATTATTCTGTTTAAAATGAAGCAATAACTCCGTCCATTTTTTTGTCTGTTTCCACATTTGCAGACAACCAACATTTAATTTTTCTATCTGTAACATATCTTTTTACCAATGAAACCTCATCAAAAAGATCATTTTCGCAAATATTATTTTTAGGAAAATGGTTACTAATGTATTCAAAAGATTTTTCCACATATTCCCATAAAATTTTCTTTTATAATGTCACCCAATGAAAATATTTAATATCTTCGAATTGAACTGTCCATTCTTCAAGATATTCCAAGCAGTTATTATAAAATTTTTTGACATGTTTCAGAAAATCAGGTCGTTTAATGGCACCTTGTTCTTCCAACCTAGTGATGTCTTTTCGAATAATTAAAGGAATGTAATCGTTATCAATTCTTTCTCGTAATTTTGTTTTTAAATTATTGATTTCATTTGACACTTCCGTAATTGAAATTTTGTCCCCTTCAATAATTTTCACAGCATTGTGAAATAATGTAGCTTGGTTGTGGATGAACTGATGCCAAATTTGTGACGTGTCATTTTTTTAAAAAAACGCAATATTCTTATAAATTTATCGTGTGATAAAAAGTATGATTTTAATGGTTCGTATATTTTTAAAATATTTTCTACAGCTGGTAAAAGAGCTAGCCATCGAGTTTTTCTGTTTTTTCAAAAATCCTTCAAACTTTCAACACGTATATATATAAAATACGAATAAATTTTTGCAATAATATTTTCAACATCAACTGGAAGTACGTCAGATGCTAATTTGAATAGTATTATGTAGAATGTGCGCTGCACAACCTACTCCAATAATTTTTTGGTTCAAATATTCGTTAAGTTTCGTAAAAACGTTATTGATGCCTCTTCTAGCTTTCCCACCAAAATTTACGTTAGTTATTCGCACAATAGGCAATAATTTTATTGTTCAAGTTATTCTTTTTTAAAATAGTACTTATTGAATCAAAAATTATTTGTGAAGTTTCGCCCGGCAATGAAACAAAATCTAATATTCTAAATATAATTCCTGTTTCTTGATAAAAAAATCTAACAATTGTGGGAAATAATTTTAAATCTTTGTGGTTTGAAGCATTAGAATATATGGTTATAAATGCGCATTTTTCTAATTCTTTTTGCAATTGAGAAGACGAATATGGTGAAAAAACATTACAAATAATTGCTTCGGTTTTTGTCCTTGCACATGCAAATTTTTGAACGTATAATGTTTTGATCATTTGCGACGTACAATCCATTGATCTGAAACTTTGATTGTGGTTTATGGTGTGGAAAGCAAATAGCCCTTACGCTACTGCTAGCTGTTTTTCCGTGTTGCCAAAGCCTAGCACTGCGAAAAAACTGCTCCATTTTAGACGAGGAAGGGGCATTATTCAAAAATCTTTTGTGCCTCTTTGTCGCTAGATGTTTAGTAATATCGTTTTTTCCACTATGTGAGACCGAAAATTCAGCATTGCATTTATCACACCGTACCATATTGTCCAATTTGGTTTTTTTAATAAATGGAAATTCTCTGCTTAGCTCTTCATTAAATTTGCATTCTCTTTTTTTACTCATCTTTTATTCTGTGGGTAAATACTAGAAATAAATAAAAAATTTACTACAAAGGCTAAAAAAGAGTATTAAATTTTACCGGATTGACCGTTACGTTGCAGCAGCAGCGGTGACATCTAACCGGAGGTCCAGCCTCCTCTGCTAGTTGACGGAGTTCCTTCCTCGTGGAATCTGGTCCGCGATGACGATATATATTATGCCTGTAACATACTAATATTCTGTCATTACTAAAATGTCATTATTTGGATAAAACATTCATACATAACAATTGTAAATGCCTTTACGGCTACATAACTGTTGGATTCACACTCATACACTCATTCATTCACACGTATACCGCTGCTGCTGTTGATGTTGATTCTTCGCCTTCCGCAAAATTTCTCGGCCGACGCTCTCCCTTCTTTCTAATTTTTCGGAGGGTTGGGGGTGTTGAAATATAAATATGAATTAATATATATATATATATAAATATTTAAATAAATATTTGCATATATGTATGAAAATATGTATATATATATATAAATAAGATTCTTGAGAATCCGAGTGTGATTAATATGTCACATTAACGTACAAGCTGTAGAGGGGCTCGTACGTTACCTAATAAATTAATATTTTAAAGTAACAAGGCGATACTTACAGGAAGATCGACAAAGGTCGATTCCTGTTTACCTTTCTTTCGGGGTCGTAGCAGCCTAGCGATGAGACCAGCTCATTGCTAGACTCATGGTCCCTTCCATAAAACCTTACGGCGTTTTCGAGGATCCGCTCCCACAGGTTGCTCATCCCTGCCAGATCCCAGACTATGGCGTTGGAGGTCCGTGGCGGTAGATGCAGCGCTCGCAGGAGGCACTTGCTCTCCAGGGCGAAGATCTTCTCCATGTGGGACTCCGCAGCACAGGCCCATACTGGTGAGGCGTACTCCATGATCGGTTGGATGATTGATATGTAGATGAAGAGCCCCACTCTTGGTGACAGCTTCGAACTAGAATTAAAAATCGGATATAAGACATTTAACCTAGCTGTTACCTTTTTTTTAAATATCATTAACGTGGTGCATCCACGTCAGCCTTGTATCTAAGGTTACCCCCAGATACTTAGCTTTCGTGGTCTACGGGATAACTTCTCCAAAGAGCCGCAGCGCCTGGCTCTTAGACGCGTTGATCTTCACCCTCCAGTTGGTGGCCCACCGTTGAATCTTCTCTAGGCCTACGTTGAGTCGCTTTCCCACGACGTGCTCGTCCCACGATGCCGTGATGATTGCAGTGTCGTCCGCGTACTGCGCGATGTCTTCTCCAGTTCCTGGCTTCGGGATGTCCGCGGTGAAGACGTTGTACAGGACAGGTCCGAGGACGCTGCCCTGCGGAACGCCTGCCAGGATGCTCCTTCTTGATGAAAGAACCTCGCCCACCCTTACTGCATGTAGTGACTTATGATGCGCACGTAGCAACTTGGAACGGCGGACCGCGCCAACTTGAACATAAGCCCCGACTGCCAGACGGAGTCAAAGGCTTTCGCGACATCAAGGAGCACCACACCACAGTGATGGCCCCTGTTCAAGGCAAGAGAGGCTCTCTCGACGACCCTCATGATCTGCTGCGTCGTGCCGTGGCCTTTCCTGAAACCAAACTGAAAGGAGACCGTTACGTTGTGGCGACTATTGCTCTAACTTCGTGAATCAAATAATGAGTAAAACCGAACGTCAAATTGAAAACAACAAACCGGACTGTCTGCACTTATCTGAATTAAGCCGAGACAATTATCGAACAAATCTAACTCGGTACATTCCCTAATTTAGTTTACTCTGCATGCATTTTATGTTTTTTTACGTATTTTTTATTTCTTTATATTCACCATAATAATAATAGGTAATATATTTTTACAGTACATTTAAAATAAGAAACGCAGATATTTTCTAAAAAGCGGGACATTTTTAAAAAACGGCTGGACGCGGGACAGTCCACCAAAAAGCGGGACTGTCCCGCCAAAATCGGGACGTGTGGTCACTTTACACTAACTGTTTCAGAAACTATTTTTAGATACTTATATGAGTCGTTTTCGCATTCTTTTTAACTACTATACCCTTCTATCCTCACCCCTATGTATACTAGGGGTGTCACCCTTTCTGTTTTCACAGTCATATGTGTGACAAGGTTGGTTAAAATTATTCCATGTGTTTAAGAGTGTATAGGGAACATACACATACAATTATGTATATATATATATATATATATATATATTGTATTAATTAATTTAATGATATGAAATAGCGTCATGTTGTGGCGTCAAATTAATGTAATAAACAAATTAAAGAAATGATGCCAAAAGCTGTAATGGTAGCCTAACAATGCCACCGCAATGCGGATAATTAATGGGATTTATAAATTAATTTAAAGAATTAACTTTTAAAGATAAAACATTTAATACAAATTTCTATATTGTATTCTGCAGATTAACTTCTAATTGTCTTAACGTGATGTTTTTATATAAGTAAAAACGTTTGATTGTTCATTCAGGATGATTATAACAAATTAGTTGAAAGCTTCCAACCAATTATTTAATAAAATTAAAAACTTGGAGACTGTTTATGGTTATTTCTGTACATAAATGTTAACAGAAAAATCTAAAGAAATCTGAAATTAAGAGAAATCTAAAGAAATCTGACGGTACGCCATTTTTGTATAAGGTTTACAATGGAAATTTTTTAACACACCAAATAATCCGAGTTTCTCTCATAACCCTCTGCTTATACTCTTCACTGGATATTTAAAAGGATTTTATTTAACAGGCCATGGTATTGACTGTTCACAACCAAGAATCAGGACAATGAACCACATTACCACAGATGATGAAGTCATATCGAATGTTGATCAATTTTAATTTGCCGCTGTATTATATCTCTCTCATCAACTTCTAACAACTTTTCAAAAACTTACTTTAGTTTTTCTTTGCTAAACTTCCGGCCAACTGACCACCGAACACGCCTCCAACATTCGTCCTAAAACTTTTTCATCCAACATCTACTATATTGTATTCTACTGTCCTGGATATTAATATGCAGACTCAAGACTTTACCGTTTTCTTTACTACATAGACTGAATGCGACCACACTGGCCAGTCCTCTACAACAGACTGCTATGACCACCATCAGTCGGATTTCGTTACAAACTGCTTGGTTTCTCGTCCAAGCTTACAACCTCAAATATACGCTGACAATAATACGTCTCCAGAACTACACATTCTTAAGCTACGCTGACTGTTTCGAATACCTGGGATATCATTATTGAGCCGACAATACAAACATTAAAGAAATTATAAATATATATATATATATATATATAGAGTATAATCTTGTACAGATTACAATGTAATGAAATTCTTCTTTAAAATTATTTCTTTAATTATTGGCGGCGTAACTTTGAGGCCAGAGCTTTGTAAAGAACAGTATTGTTTGGCGAGAATGCAGGGACTATAATGGTTGCTACGGTGTATTGTCGAAAAGGAGACGCTCAGAACTTTAGCGGAGTCAGTCAACACTTAGTCAGATAGCAGTATGTAGTCATAAAACTTAGAACTCGGATATTCAGAGAGCAGCGTGTGTGAGGGAGACAGTCTGTGTGTTTTGGAGGAGCTGACCATGGTAGTCTGTGATGGTATGGGCTGAATATCATCAGTTTTTTTTATTAAAGATTCTCCACAGTAAACTGAGCGTGACAATACGAATTCAGCGAAGTAGAAAGGGCCCGAAAATGTTTCAAAGAGTTGGAAAGTGAGACGAGAATAAAATCAGTTCTATGGCCTGTCAGTGAAATTAGTGTTCAATGAAAATTAAATAATCATGTGTGCACAAACAAGAGCAGCTCTAAATAAATTGAATGTAAATACAAAAAATTTTCATCTGTAAACCTTTACGTAAATATCGCTTGCCACCAGATTTCTATAACTTTGCACGAATTCTATAACTTTTCATAATTGTAATAGTTTTTGTTGTTGGTATAAATTTTTTATTGTATATTTAAATTTATTTTTGCTTTGTAACTTGGTGAAATTTGCAAATCTTTATTAGAGGCCCTATAAGTGGCCCTGAAATTGAGATTATCATTAAAGCGGAGGCGTTAACTTAAGAATATTAAAATGTAAATCAACAAAAATCAAATTTATAAAAAAATAATCTTTGTTATTTTTTAATGTGTATACCACAATATGTAAATAGAATTCAGTCTGAATAATTTAATATTTGGTGTTTTTTGTTTACAAGAAAATAATTTTAGGAAACTGATAATTATAATTTTTTAAATCAATGTCAAACAGTTTTACAACACTTTAAACACAATCAAAGTGAAGATGTTAAAAAAAATTTTTAACGAAGAGTATTGAAGTTATAATTTAATTTGCCGATGCCTTTAACTAGATATGTTTATTATTATTATTGAATTGATAAAAAGTTCAATTAACAGATATTTATCCGTTAAAATAAAATCAACACCCTTCACCTATTAATATTACGCAAGTGCTTTCATTCCAGCTGTCTTCCGTAATCGAGATTACAAAACATTAATTACTCACTCTCACCTCTCTATGTAGTTAGAATAATATGGTTTACATCATCAACAAGAACGAAAGGAAGAATTGCAACAAAAAGATTGATATTGAATTATTTAAATCAAACTGGTTCCATGGAAAAAGCAAGTACCTGTATTATCTTGCAGAAGGTAGGGTTAATAAATAGAGATTGTATGTACGATGGACTCGTATAAAGTATTAAATGGATACATAAACGTGCGGTAGCATATTACTCTTTCTGCCGTATTAAGCAGCTCCGGCAATAACTACCTCGCAGTTATTGACCACCAGCTCAATCAAGCTCGAGATAGAGAAATGTTCCAGTCTCCCTCTTTCAATATCTTCCAAGGATCTGATTGAGTTTATCGCTCCTAGCTTTGATGAAACTTTGCCGTTTGGATTACGCCTCATAGTATTTACGTCTGCTGTTAATCTGTTTAGTTTCCAATACACTATTTTAAGTACTGAATTTTCAGATATTGAAGATTTGAATAGCGTCTGCATATATTAATAAAGTTTTTTTATTGATTGAATTTGCAATGTAACAGAAGTTAATAGTACACGTAAAAAGAAACGGTCGTTTGATTCAATATATCTTAAAGTAAAGATTAATAGACCACCTAATAAATAAAGTAGACTGTTTGTTTGTGTGTGTGTGTACTTGTATGTGTTTACGTTCCGCATACAATTCTACACCTGTGAAGAAATTTCACCAAATTTCGTACACGTGTTAATGTCGAGCCAGAAACAAACACTGTGAGAGTAAGAAACATCTTTAATCCTCATGGGAGGGGTGACCCGGAGTGGAAATTTTTAAACATGCTCAAATGGACAGTATTAGCGCCCGAGAATAAAGTCGAATCCGGGGTTATGGATGCCGCTTAATTCTGGCATTTAAGTTGCCGTTTATCCCCCAAGGATAGGGGTGGACGAGGCTGGAAATTTTCAAACATGTTAAAACGGTCCATATTTTTGTTGAAAGACAATGTTTCTGGGATAGACATCTTCTCTCCGGATATTTTTGTGTTTAATTTCAATACATTTAGGCATGTGAGAATAGCATCTTTATGGACGGAGGTGGAGGGGCGTAACATAAAAATAACGCAAAAAGAACCGAGATTTGAGTAAAATCCGGGGACATGGATGTCGATGTCATTATCATGACAACCAGGGCAACGCCGGGCACCCAGCTAGTATTTGCCTATGCAAGAATCTATCACAAATATTCGAAAAGTAAAAATATAACACATGAATACGCACGTCAGTCGTTTGCTAGACTATCAATTATGTATTTTTAAAAAAGCATACTTTATTTAATACCGCGGAGTTTATTTTAATTAGCAGAATAATTTGTGTTAATTCTATATAATTCACAGTGCCAATTTGATAGTAAATATTCTTGCAATACTGAAGAGAAGAATTATATATACCTGCTGAATTTTCATTGTCTTCTCATTCTTTAATAAACGAACAATGACGAACAAAACCGCAAGAATATTATAAGAGCGCTAGAATTCTTTTTGCATAGGGCAGAGATTTATATGACGTTGTGGAAATCTTGGCATAAATTTGTTAATTATGTATAGCCCTTATATCATTACTGTCGTCGTTGAATATGGATTTAAAAAAGACATAATTAGCAAACTGTTTGCTGATCTTTACATTCCCGGACGACTGGAAACAATTTTACATCAGACAAATGTTGTATGTACTAAAATCACAATTGAGGAAGTTGTTGCAAAAGAAGGAAGGCGCAAATATTTTAATTTGTAATTCAGCTCCTATAATTTTCCTTTACATTTTTTGAGCTTTTAGTATATGGATAATTTTTAAGTCACTCTTAATTGATTTGAAACTTGTGAAAATGAGGATTTTATTTAAGATAAAACAGAGAAAACTGAAAAAGCTGTCTTGCTTGTTTGGGCTGAACAGATTATGTCCATGTCCGTATGGTAACAGACTCGTGCACTAGTTCAATAGAGACGTTTTTACCGTTCAACTTGATAAGCATGTCCAATACATTGTACAGCTCCTGCAGAGGCCTAAGTAAGGGTAGATCTGATGTAGATGTCAATCACCTCCGGAATTAATCGGAAACTTTCATTAATGGAACATTTGATCAAATCACGATATTTGTGTCATTTGTTTAACAGTAAAGCTGCCTTACAAGAAGTGAATTGCTATATTTATCTACTTGTATATTATTTCATTAAAGAACCAACTTACAGAATATTAAGCAGTCTATTCCAGCACATAAATCCGTGCAATTCGTTATTTAAAATTAGTTACTGACTCTAGAAGTAATAATTTGCCTCGGAAAATTATTTATTTATCAATTAATTAAGATAGAAGGAAATTATAACACTATACTCAATATTTTATTAAGTGTTCAAATAGAACGATAAATTCTAAAAACCCCCAAAAAAACAATTTTAAACATTATTTATTCGATTTGTTTCTTCAAAAGTAAATTTAGGATAAATTGATAACATTTGTAGTCATAATAATTAATTATATAACCTCATTAGCGTTTTATTATTTGATATTAACTATATTGTTAATTACCTGATAGATTTAAAAAATAATTACGTAGCAAGAATTTAGGCATGGTACGAGACATGTTCCGAAAGTAAGTGTACTGTGATCATAACCGGCTATGGTTTTTCTGTTTTTGGACGGTTGGCAACACTGAGTGGTAGAGAACAGAGCGAGCATCGCAGAACACGGTAGTACGGAAGCTCACGTTGAGGTGTCCAGTTGCGTTAAATATGTAAGTGCGAGCCACGTGCTGTGATCTGCTCCCTACTCGCGGACGGAATAACACCCACAGAATTTTTTCGCAAATCAAACGGTTTACAGCGAAGGTGTTACGAACTGAACGAGTGTTTTAAGTTGTGCAGAGAGTTTAATGGAGGCAGAACAAATGTTCATGACGAACAGAGGAGTGGAAGACCTCTGTGTTTTGGGAGCGAAAATACATAATTTTGGTCGAATTTCTGCCTCAGGAAAGACTGTCAATGCACAACGATATTGTAAGACCTTAGAAGAATTCAAACGGAACATTCAAAGCAAAAGGAGGGGAATTCTGACGAGAGAAGTGTGCTCGTTGCACGACAACTACCGTACTCACACAGCCTTAGCCACTAAAACGCTCTTTGACTCATTTGGTGGAGATGTTTTGAACCCTCCACCTCCCGTATTTTCCTGACTTGGCGCCTTCAGATTATCATCCTTTTACCTCCCTGACGGTACACATGGGTGGAACTAAATTTTCAATTGACAAGCAGGTGCAGAAAGAGGTTCGGAAAGGGGGGAAGGAGCAGGCTCGAGAGTGTTTCGAGGAGGGCATAAAGAAGGTTGTGCCACGGCTCACCACATGCATTGAACGGGACGGCGATTATGAGGAAAAATAGTCAAGAAGTGTAATTTTTTTTTCAAATACACTTTCTAAAAAAATATAAAATATATAACTTTCTGAACATGCATCATAGCATTACTTTTATATTAGGATTTGCCATTTTTTATTTGAAAAGTGAATATATTACACACAAATACATAGAATGCAGCCCAACTCAAATTAAAACTGATTGATTTATTTTATCTGAGTTTGTATTAATTACAGTATTTTATTCGTATATAAGTCCTAATTACAGACTTCCTGTGTTACAGATCTTTGATCATTCTAATATGTCACACACTTTTAAGTTTATTCAAAGTAGAAATAGACTATCAGGTTTAATTACGACACTATTCCGCTACTTGCCTCTATAATTTTGAAACTCGGCATGCAATGGATGAATTAATTTATACATGCTCTCCCAAACAAACTGTAATTTCGAAAGTTCTGAAGTTAATCTGGAATTTCCCACAGCATGCAAATATTAAGGAAACATTCATCAGTCGCACGTGTTGAGGTCAAATGTTTTCAAGTATCTTTCGGGGTTTTATGTTGTTTGAGTAGCGATGGAGGAAAATAACAAAATAGGGAAGGAAGAACAATGCGAAATATTATCCTTTTTTTATTGAAGTCCTACATTTTCGCCGTGTAAGAACGTAATTTCGCACTTGAAGAGGATGCAACCCAGTTGGTAAAGATTCTGAGTTTGGTCGAGATTTTTCAGTCCTGATCCAATAATACAATTAATTAATTTATATCAAACGAAATATTATCGTTAGAGTTATCGCAGGTACTTCCAGTTCAAAGATTGGCAATAGGGGTACTATTTTTACGATTTTGAGATGCACGAAATTCGAATGAACGCAAAACTTATCACTGAAAAACCTAATTAATTTTTATCCCTATCCACCCCGCCCATAGGTCTGCTCAACTCCATTGTCTTTGACCTATGTATTTTTTTTTCAGTTTGTCTTCTTTTTTGAGTAACAGGCTACATGAAGGTCATCCGCATTGTGGAAACTCCCCTTTAATAGCATAGGATGGGATTTGAAAGAGAGGATGTGGTAGGGTATAGTAAGGTAGCCAAGGGTTAACTAGGGCCCCCGGTCTATGGTTATGGATCCTACCCGGCATTCGCCTGTAAGTGATGTAGGACAAACCCTATAAAAACAACCTCGACCAGTTTAGGAGGCAGCTGGCCGACTGTTCAAACGGGAACAGAGAACAACTCTTTCCGCATGGCAAAGGTCTGCGACCCCGGAACTTACGCTTCTCAAAACAGGTAGAGTTGCTTTGGCTTGTGGGAACATTAGTTAATAAACGGAGAGAGAAAAAGGCATCCCCAAAGGTAGATCTATCAATCTTCAACGAACAACTCATTGCTTTAAAAATACTATTAATGTATTACTCCTGCAATTGGTCTGTAAGTCGGTAGAAGTTACAAACAATAAGTATATAGTGCAAGTAACATGTATGAAAAAATCGTAGACACAAATTTTCTAAATAGGTTCCTACATGATAAAATTAATATATCCATAGTTTAATTAGTTTGATGATATTTTCACTTCATTAGGCTTTTACCTAACTAACTCGTGTACTTCCTTATTCTTCCCGGAAGAAGAATAAGAAGGTGTAGATAGGCTATAGCATAGGAAGGGATGTTCTACTAACTCCAAGATGTACTCTTCCTGTTTGAAAAAAGAAATTAAGTGTTCAAAGAATAAAGTACTGAGGATTGTTACAAATAATTTATCATCGAATAGAATGTATTTAATTGTCGATTAGTCCACAAATGGTTAAATCGGATCCATCAAAAGTATGCATACATTACAATATAGAATTATGGTAAAATTTTTACACTAATAAAACAAAATACATATTGAAGAAACAAAATATATTATTTTCAGAAAATAAATGTTTCCATCCACGCATGTGGACTATTGGTCATATTAAACAATTTAGTCGTAGTCATAGAAATGAAAGCACCATTTATTCCGCTCTTCAAGTGTCACAATTCAGGTAATCGAGTTTTTCTCTGAAAAGAAGAGAACTAGAAAACAGAACTAACACAAGCAATTAGGATATACATAGATAGGAAATATGAAGCACTTTGGTAGCCAAGAGAATTTAATATGATACATGAATAGAATAATAATACACGGTGACAAGTAAACTTTTATATTATTTGACAAATGTGTGGCTGATGTTATTTATATTTATAAGAACGCTGTTATATAATATTATCCCTAATTACGACCCTTACATTCTATAGTATTATGGTCTAAGATTGTGTTTGTTAGATCTGAGAATAGACCGGTTTATGTTTAGGAGTGGCAATGGACTGAAATTGATGCTGAAATATTAGTTCCATAACGCAGTTGAAATTTCCAGTTATATAGAGAGCGTGTGGGAGGTTCAGAATCAGCCAGAGTAGCTGATTCCTAGAAGCCCTGAGTCTGCAAAAACTGTTTTTTTTTCACTTGTCGTAAAAAGCGTTGCGTGAGGAATAATTTAACTCATGGCTTTCAGCACATGTGGCACATAATACATAACCGCCTTGAATCTTTTACGTCAACACTATTCTGGACTTATTTGTACCATTCTATTTATATATGTTGTAACAAAATAGATAAATTAATCGTCAGCTTTTATCTGATGACGTCCCAAGCTATCTCACGTAAATATCATGTTACTGAAACAATAATTAGTAAATCAGGAATAACTCGTTAATGAATGATTTAAAATTACAATTTAGCAACACTGAAAATTTAAAAAAAATTAATTCTGAATGTCTTACTTTTATAAAATACATGTTGGGCGCTGGTATCTCTCGGATATGAATTCTGAATTTATAATTATTACTTCGTCCTATCTATATAATCATATGATGTATGTATGTATGTATGCATTTACGTTAATCTCTATACATATTTTAACGCGTGGGCAGAATGAAACAAAAATTGGTACACATATTCTTCAAAACACGAGAACTGATAATGTGGGGGTGAGAATCCCAAGCATAAATGTGGAAAGAATTGTACTTTTTACGAATTTGCAAATATGAGTTAATGTGATCATTTTGTGTTTTTTATTTTTTTATTTTTAGGGTAACAGGCTACATGAGTGTAATCCACATAGGGGCAACTCCCATTTAATAGAATACGAAGGGATTTGAAAGGGGGGATGCGGAAGTGTAGAGGAAGGTAGCCAAGGGTTAACTAGGGCCTCCGGGCTATGGTTTAAGGATCCTACCCGGCAATTCGCTTAAAAGCGATGCAAGGAAAACCCTGCATCAGGTAGGTCGGGCATTGGGTGCTTTTTTTTAGGGCGACAGTCTACATGAGGGTAATCCACTTAAATTACTGCGAGCCAAGAGACCGTGACGTCACAGAACATGTGAGAGAGAGAGAGAGACGTTAATATGCACCGATACTGCACAACACAGGAAATAGTTCCGATTTTCGTAATGAAATAAGGCAGAAATATTTTTATTGAATAAAAAGTATAATCTTATTCAGCAGTACTCCATAAAATGATAGTAAAGAAACAATACGAAATACTTTACCACCCTTGCGCAAAATTAATTGGAAAAAATAATTTTCGTCACCATCTTTAATAACTCCAATATGGCGACTATTAGTTTACATTCTGCGTTTCAAATGTATGTCGGCGGAGATTTATTAAATTTCATTGTATACTGCTGATCATAACGTACTATTGTATCCTTATAACTTCAAGGAAACATCCTACGCTGGCAATATGTCACGGAGACAGCAAATGTTTGTTGCTAGGTTAAAAACTTTCCATTTTGAGATTACACACACTTGTCTATTCTCTAGATCAAACATGTTAAAATGGCCGATATTTCCGTTAAATAAATATTTTCCAAGGTTAATTAAGTTAATAGTATTTCTACCAATGTTGTATAATGTGTATAATTTATACACCTTTCGGCATGGGAGGGTAACACGCTTATGGGGAAGGGGTGGAAGGGCGTTTCACACAATTAACGCAGAAACAACAGAGATTCGAGTCAAATCGGGGTTATGTATGTCGCTGGTATTATTTATGACAGCATGGGCAACGCGCGTGGTTGGGTGGGTGTTGACAGGGATGAGAGGTGCTGGGCGGAAGTGTAGGGGGGGGGGGGAGAAATTTTAAAACATATTAACCGGCAGTTTTTGGCGTCGAATAAATATATATCGGAGTCAATTAGATTAACGATACTTCTCTACATGCGGTCTGTGTATAATTTCAACCCCTTTCGGGTTTGAAGAGGAGCACCCTTATGTTGTCGGGATTGAGTGGCATGTAAAAAGAACAAAAAACAACCGAGATTGGGGTCAAATCCAGGGTTGTGTTTGTCACTGAGTTTATTTATGACATTTAGCTTGCGGTTTAACTCCCCTTTGCTAGGGTTGTCACGGGTGGAATTTTCAATTTTGTCAAACGGTCGATATTTGCATGGAATAAATATTTGTCGGGGTCATTGACATTTATAGTATTTCTACCAATGTTGTTTGTTTAATTTCACCCATTTCTGCATAAGGTGAGAACTCGTAGGGGTCGGGGTGGACGGCGTTACATAAAAATAACGCAAAAGAAAATCGTAGGATTATGGATATATGACAACCAGGGCAACGCTGTGCAGCCGGCTAGTGATAAAATAAAACAATGAGATTTTCTCTATACGAGGGATTGAACAGATCACCAGAGTAATTTATGATATAGGAAGGCATATTCAAATTACAATATGGATATGTGAAACGATTTCAGTCGAGATTACAAACATTTATCCAAATAGACTTTCGGTATCATGATGCCATGTATATCGTGTTATTGGAAAAATAATTGCATATTCTCTTGTTACTAAGACAAGAATACAAGAAACGATTTATACAGTTTAGTTCCTCGTTCTCCCAGTACATCTCTATTCCTATTAGCGAGTATCACCCCGTGCGTTTAGAAAAACAAATTGTTTCCCGGGTTTTTTTTTAGGTTTTTACTAATTACGAGTGAATACTATGTTAATAATTATGTACTAAAAATCCGATAAAATAAGTTTATTTTGCGATTTCAAGTTTAAAAATTACGTATGGCACGTAATTTTTTAACAATAAATTAACCCTTTAGTTTTAGCTTCATAACGGCAGCAAAGAAAATTTCCAAAGCCAGCAACATTCCAAAGAGGTCCAGGAACACAATCGAAATGATGAAAGAAATCACCAAAAGTATGAAAGCGGAAATAAGGATGCTGAAAAATTTGACCAAATTTTGTACACATGTTCCTTTCGAAACGGAAACAAACACTGTGAGAGTAATGTACGTCTACCACCAGAGGTGGGTGTCGACGGGGATGGAAATTTTCAAACATGCTGAAACGGCCGATACTTGCGACGGATAAATATTTTTCAGGGTCCATGAGTTTGATAGTGTTTCTCTCGATGTTTTTTGTGTATAATTTCAACCCATTTTGGCATGGGAGTGGAGCAACCTTAGGGGCGGAATTGAATGGGCGTTATATAAAAATACGTGTAAACAATCGATATTTGAGTAAAATCCGGGTTTATGGATGTCGCTGAGTATAATTATGACACCACGGGAAACGCCGGGCAACCAGCTAATACTGTCATAAAAGAGTGTATCCAATCGTATATCTAGGATCATAGACAAATATTTCTTAAAATTTAATTTCTCTTACCGTATTTTTTTAATATTCTGGACTTTGCTTAATTGCTGGATATAAATTTCGTCAATCGATACTATGACTATAAGCCAATTATATGTATTCATTAGAAAAATGAATGACTTCAAAATATAAGGCATTCAAAGTATTTCTAATAGTCCACCTAAAGTACCGGAAAACAATTTTATGTAATCAACTATAATGGATAGCAGAATCATTAATTCCATTTATAAGATTTTATAATATCGTTATATCGAACATTAGAAGACACGAAGCATTAACGTTAATGAAGAGAGTCTAATGTTGCTTGACAATGCTCTTTGATATCTCCGGAAAACAATGGATCATGCCTAATAACCCGTATAATGTTATGCATGTAGAATTACTCTCATAGCACAATATTAGTCGATCTACTGCGTCTTAAATTTAGTACACAACTTGTCTGACTGAAAATGGAACAGCGAATGAGTTGAAAGTTTCACGAAAATAGATTAGTTCTTACCGTGGGCATAAAAAAGAGGGAACTGTAAAGAAAGGTCGACATTAGAATGCCACCCACGTAAAAGCCACAGTGGCTCCCAAGAATGTAATTCGTTCCACGTACGACTGAATCACATAATAACTGGAGAAAAAACTATGAACTTGAAACATTCGGAAGAACTACTTGTATCAGACTGCTGACACTTTGTTCATATACACATTTACGAATCATAACAAAAGTATATATTTCTATGACTAATTATTTGTTATGTACCAATCGGAAAATTAAAGGTCAAATATATTCATTATATCTTATCTGTTAATTTTCCGGGAAAAAAGAAATATTTTAATCCTTCAATTAATGTTTTCGCGTTATTTTGATACTAATTGTTATAATAATTATTTTAAATTTATTGATGTTGTAATGTTAATACTGATCATAATGAATACTTTTAGCTTATTATTTTATATTATTTTGCGGTTTAATCTATACCCCCGCCAGACAAGCAATTGAAACATTAAATATTAAAAGATTTATTTTTATGTAAATAATAAGAAAAATTTAATGCAACTAATGACCACTTTCAGACAGTTTATTTAATCACTAGCTGGGTGCCCGGCGTTGCCCGTGTCTTATTTATATAAACCCGAAAAAGAATTTAATTCTATATTAATCTTTAGTCAAGAAGACACAACCTAAATCTAACTATTCCTAGTTCCGTACACAATTTCGACCAATAGTGCTTTAATTGAACAGCTATAAAATACATTGAATTTTATTGCATCAATCTCAACAAACATACCTCCGAATTTCTTTACCAATACATAAATATACTGCATTAATTTAATAGCTATAAGATACATACAAATTTAATTGCATAATAGCAACAAACATACCATCGTTATTCTTTAGAAATATAATTCTCCGCGAACAAATAATTGTCAGTAAGTCTTCAGACAGTACTTCTTGAGTATTGCAGGATATAATTGTCCATCAGTATTCGCACATTACGAAGGATTGAAGTGATCAAATTGATAGCTACATTCCAAATGTAAAGAAATGGTGGCCATATTGCACTCACTAAATTAACTAACATTTTCCGCAACGATTGTAAAGTATTTTGTATTGTTTTTTATTATCACTCGATGGAGTATTACTGGATAGAATTATACTTTTATTCAATGAAAATATTTCTGCTTCATTTCATTACGGAAAAATCGAACTATTTCCTTTGTTCGTCGCGTAGTAACGTCTCTCTCTGTCGCGTGATGTCATGATATATTGGCGCGCAGTAATTTATCACTTAATGATCACTTTATAAAATTATAATTCTTTTCACATTTATGCTAGTGGTTTGTCACCCCCACAGTACCGGTTCTCGATTTTGGCAGAATACGTATACCAATTTTTGTTGCATTCTGTCCACGCGATAAAATTTGTATAAAGAACAACGTAAATACATACATACATACATACATACATACATACATACAAATATACATCCTTTTTTATTATATAGATAGATAGATTAAACAAAGTTTCGGTACTCATTTGTACCTTCTTCTGGTCATATCTCCGATTAAAATACCTGAAGAAGGTACAAATACGTACCGAAACGTTATATTTCTATTTATTAAATTAACTGTCTTAGACGTATCATTAACAGCATTATATTTTTAAATATTAAAATATACTCATCGATTGTTTATCTACTATAACTATAATGAGTTTACAAATTTTCTGTTAACTTTTAATTTCTTTCAAATCCTTAGCTTCGATTGTAATTGATCACATTCTCTGTCACGAACTTCATTCGTGAACATTACAAATATACCCCCAACCTTTCTTTGCATAACTGTCGCAAGTGCATTTGGCAGTTTAATTAACTAAACAGGTTCTCTTAGCCAATAAAATTTTGGAGAGTCTGTGAAAGCAGCTCGTACAAACTACACGTAAATATTGTATGATATTACATGAATGTTTGTGCGAGATTAATTTGAGGACTGTGGTCTCATGGAGGGACCTAGCAGCATGCATAGCGAGGATTTCATTGTGCGTCTCTTCTCCACTTTGGCACAAATGCGGAGGACGGGTACATAATAATTTCCGCTGTTTCTCATTTGCACGACCTTTGACGTCAGCTACCGCCAACACTCTATATCAACTCGTAAAATTGTTTAGATTCTTCTTGTGATGCCGCATTTCATGGAAGCAAGCACAAAAAGGAAAGGCAACAAACACACGCCGGAGAGCATAGATTACCAAGATATGCCTTGAATAAACGAAGCGAATTACTACTTTTCCAACATTATATTTATCCCCGATCTAAGACAATAGATTTGTTTGTATAATTATATTACTGGATATGATTGTTAAAACTGAAAGCTGAAAACTAAAGTACTTGAAAAATGTTTCTCTAATAAACTTTAACTGGTATTAGTGATCTCACATTTATTGTCGGCATGAATAGACACCTACAGAAGTTAACCGAAACAATAATGGTGTCAAAAATATTGTTACCGCGTAATAAAAATTCATTTAAATTTCTCAAGATACATTTATATTTCCAAAAAATGTCTATCAGAGACGCGTAATGACATAGTGAAGTACGCAAACACGACAATTCGTTATTAATTAATTGGTGTTGAATCTATAAACAAACACACACAGATATAAAATATTGTAAATTATAATATGCTTTTTATTTATTCATTAATCATTTAAAGTTAATTAGCTTGGTTACTTGAAATTCATCCGTTCAAAACAACACATTTATTAACTCAAAATGGAAAAACACAAATTTTATAATTGTTAAAAATTGTGAACTTAATTAGGAAAAAAATTGTAGAAGGTTGTCTCTCAGTTAAAAGTCCGTAGATAGGAAAACACTTTTTCATCAGGGAGTTAAGTGAGGGTGCTTTAATAAACTCCAGAAATTGTAGGCTGAACTCTACCGCAATAAAAACCTCGTGATTTGACCTCACACTGCATATAAAGTAAATTGGCACACTTACTTTTTACTGGTCTCTGTTCTCGAACCGACGATTGGGACACAGGTAGGATCTCCACAGCTGACCAGCAACTCCAGCGCGATAGCGTATTTCTGGAGCTTAACCTCGTACTCGACAATTAGAATTTACACTCCAATTTCTTGATTGTTACTGCCGATTATTAGTAGCATTTTTTATTCCCATTATTAAAACGCATAATTTAACAGTAAAAATTAGAACTGATCCAAAATAAAGATTATGAAATTATAAACGTAATAAATGTGTGGTTAAATCCTCAATTTAAATATTTTGACGGAGTTAATACGTAGTTATAATTACAATGCAAGTGTATGAAAATAACTCCCTTAATTCTTGTAAATTTAACAATAGCAAACGTACATAAAACCAATAATTAAATCGAATTCTTTTCATTACAATATATATATATTATAATAATTCAAATAAGACACATCAATAATATTTTTATAACCTTAAAAAAAAATTACACTTAAAGGAAAAGAAAGTTACTTGTTAATTTTATTAGAACAAAATTTAATTGTCAACGAAGTTAAACTAACAAGATTGACTCTTATTAACAAATTTTAATAAATAAGAAGAGGACGAAATCTGACGGCTATCTTTTAATCAGGTTTACATAATTAATGGTTTTGTTATTGTTACTCATGGCTGCCCAGGATACCTTTAAATTTTGAAAACACTATTACGGGTTTTGCACTACTTCTAAAACTCACAGATTCTAAATTAATATTTTTATATGCCGACAGGAACCCGGATGAGCCTCTTTCCGTCTCTCGGTAGTCCGCTCGCCTTGTGCAAATTCTGCGATTCGTCGTTTGGTTTGTCTTTATTGTTCTGCTAACTCTGGCCGGCTATGTGCACAAAAACTGCTTTTTTTTACTTAGCAGGTTTTGTGAATGTTTATTTGTCCTGAGAAACATGTTCAGGGACCAATCAACTCTGTTGAATGCTAATTCTCAATATTTCTCTGCAAACTGTATTTCACCAAATCATAATGCGAACTGCATCTCACCATATCATAATACAAACTGACTCCTCAATATCTTAATGCGACCTGTATCTGACCAAACCTTCCTGCCAACTGACTCCCGTCTCGCAATTTTAGCGCGCATACCATTTTGCAGGCCTTCCGACAAAGGAAACAGTGCTTGGCTGATCTACTGTTGTTCTGTTCTGGACCGCCCCCACAATGGATTTCTCTAACAATTTGGATTTTCAATTTCATAATTAATGTCTTAATTAATTGGAATTACAATACATACATATATATATTCTAATACTTATTATGGGTATGAATTAAACAAGTTATTAAATATTATTTCAATGAATTTAATTCAATATTTGGTTGATGAATTAATTATATTTAATTAATTTAAAGAGAAGGATTTCAAAATAATTAAGACATTCTTTAAAACTTTACATGACAATTTACTTTTATTCAGGTGAAATTTACAACATTTTTAAATGAGATTATTTACATTTTATAGATTTTATAGATTTTACAACTCTTTTCTCGGTGTCATTTATATGGTCTTCTGAGTAAAGAAAAAACCTTTATATTTACGTTAAACAATCAAATTCCTTTACAACCTAAGAAGTTAAACAATGAAACAAACGTGATATCTTTAGTTATCGTTTACAAAACTTGATCAAATTTGTTTGTACTTACAAAACATTTGCTGGTACCCGGCTTAAACTCTCTTGGGCTCGGGCTCACCTCACAAGTCACATTAAAAAAACCATGAAATCAATGAATTTACATTTGATTAAGCAAACACTGACATAACTTTTTGATCTCTCAACTAGAAACTGAAAACTGCTGCTCCTTCCAAATTATTGGTTGGACAGATTGTTACAAATTGCCTCTCTGTGAAATTGGTGACGGTCACGGTACTTATAGATGTTAATTGTGGCGTGATTTATTAAGTTACTCCTAGCAGTGGTAATCGATGTGCCAAAACTTTATACTCAATCTCAAAACTTGTAACCTTTCTGGCTAAATCTATATTCCTGCCACGCTGTTCGTCGTTCGACTTCCAATTTCCGACTCCGACTTCCAACACCCGACTTTGACTTCCAACACCAGACTCCCGACTTCCAACACCCTACTGTTCTGTAAGCTCCGCGGTTCAGCACAACAAAACCCCGCCTGTCCATTGTCGCCTTTGAAATTGGGGCCGCTAACAATCCACCATAAATATTCAATTATCAAAATCATGAATGTTGTAAATGAAGTAATATTTCAACAAGTATTGATTTTAGTGCCCATTATAAACTAATTGTAATACATGAATTGACAAATGTAAATTACATCTTTACATGTGATAAAAGCGCCATGTACCAAACTGGAATAAATTGTTGAAACTGTTGTATAGTTTAATGTTTAAATCTATGGTCTTTTTTCCTCACGAATTGAAGCCAACATTTTTTAAATTTTAATCGATCGAAAGGACCACTTGATAAAATGTGGAGTAGTAGAATCTTAATGTAAGCATTCATAATCCTGGTCATATTCTCTGAAGCCAATCTTTCCTTCAGGTCCAGTGATAGGATTTTAGTTGCTACATGGCATCAACGATTAATATACGCACTATATAGGCTATGTACACCTTTATAATTGTAATTCTACCGACTGTATAAGTTTTTTAATAATGTGGCTGTAAAATTTCTCATTTGGAATGTGAATGAATATTAATTTGCACTTACGGAGTCAGACACTGCGGCGTAATACATACAATATATGAAATATTAAAAAAAATTAAGAATGGAAACTACTTCAGTATTAATTATTTAAAAAGCTGAAACCTTGTTGACAATCTGTTTCACTTACAACGCTTGCTGATTACAAATATTAGGTGTTTATATTTCGTAGAATAGAATTTAGAATGTACCACATATAATTACGGTTTGTTGTGATAATTTTCTATTGATAACCCGTTTAATTTAAAAATCTTAATGTGATGATCTACTTATATTCATAACTCGCGCATGTTTTCAAATAATACGAGATCCGATACCACTTCTTAAACTTACTCTTCTTTAAGTCAAACTCTCATCACTAAAAAGATTGCAGCTTATTTCAGCACTAACTGATTCATATATTCCATACAAATTGAAAAAGATCGAGGCTTACGCTAACATAGAACATTTTTGCTATATTCTATTTTATTTCCTTTTTATGTAACTATCTTTATGCTCGAAAGTAAGTCAATATATTTAAATTAACTTTCAGCTGCCGTACGTTTATTTACTTTACAAATAAAAACAATATGTTTCCCAGTCTCATTAATTTATGAATAAAAATAAATTTTCTAGAAACTACGAGTTAATAGGATTCACTAAAGAGTCATAAATACGGGAATCGTTTGTTTGAAGTTTTATTATAGACTGTATTATGGTCACAGTGATTTTTAAATAAACATAATCATTTATAGATTGAAAATGTCGTGTGAAGTATTTAATGGATTCTTCATTAAGAGTTTACATTGTTTAAAAATACTAGAATTAGTTAACTTTCTTAATTTGATTTACATTTGCGCCTAATATTTACATGCTGTTTTTTTTAAAATTTTTTTTTAGGGCAACAGGCTACATGAGGGTAATCCACTTTGGGCAACTCCCCTTTAATAGCATAGGAAGGGATTTGAAAGGGGGGATGTGGAAGGGTAGAGGAAGGTAGCCAAGGGTTAACAAGGGCCCCCGGGCTATATTTTAAGGATCCTACCTGGCATTCGCCTAAAGAAATGCAGGGAAAACCCTAGAAAAACCTGCATCATGTAGGTCGGGCATTGGGTACTTGTCCCACGCCCTTCCGATAGCGGGAGAGGAGTTTGCTGTGGGGACGCAGCATTCCCTTCTCCGTGCCTCGACCAGTTTAGGAGGTAGCTGGCCGACTATTCCAATGGGAATAGCGAACAACTCTTACCGTATGCCCAAGGTCAGCGACCCCGGAACATACACCTCTCAAAACAGGCCGAGGTGCCTCGGCATGTGGGAACCTTAGTTCAAAAACGGAGAGGAAAAGGCATACCCAAAGGTAGCCCCTTCGTATCTCTCCCCTGCGAGAGAAAATCACTCGCATGTTACCTGCCAGAGAATCCTCTCGCAGGCTGGGTCAGCCTACCCCTCCATGATGTTTTTAACTTCTAGAAACAACTGCATAAAATGACTCTCAGTGATTGAGAGCGAGTAACGCTGATATTTTAATATTGGAAAACAAATATAATATGGGTTCTCAAATTTTAATCCCAGGCAATAGAAATTCCAAAAAAGTATAATTTTATTTCATTAGCTTTATTATCTACGATTAATTCTATTTATTTATATATATATATATATATCATTAAAAATTCTGGAACTATTTAGAACTATTAAAATGATGAATTTCAAACAGTTAAATATATTTCAGTATAAGGGTTGGAATAGTAAATATGTTTTATCATTCCACGTGGTTCCGTCTAGGAGAATAAAATATCCAAAATATACAGCACTTAAAAACCAAACTATTCTCTAGACTAACGTCTGTTTTATGTATACTGGTTTTATTGCATACGAATATTTATTTTTTCCAACTAATTAATGGAATCACTTTATTACCTAGTAACAAAATATTATTAAATCATTAGTCTCATTGTTCCTAAAGAAAAATAAAGCAATGAATCACTGAAAGTAAGTTATTAATTACATAAATCGGTTGAACAATCCCCTTAAACCTTGATTAACTCGGTCTTAAATAATACAATCTCTATAAGCAAGGAAAGGTTTTTTCTACTCATACGATAGGAATCGATGCGTAATTATTATACTTGCTGTAGGGCGGGAGTGATGCGTGAGAACAAGCGGCAGCCAGATGTCTTTCAATTCCCAGGAATAGGATAGGCGTCGTCGTGTATGAAACAGGCCGACTATAACATCATGAGTTGTTCATTACTTCAGTCGGAACTGTGACTCCACTGTTCCCTGTGAACGACTTCGTACTCTTAAGTAAAATAAAAAACCCTCTACATTCTCTCGCACGGGGTCTTTCTCCTTTCCGCTCGAACTGTACAAACAGAGCTTGTTTCTGAGGCAGTATTACAACATCTGCCAACATTTGCAATCTTGCAGGTTTCGCAACACACTAATATTTTAGAATATTATTTCATTATAGTAAGTTATTGTATTGCTTTGAATTGGTTGAGAGTAAGAGGAGACAGGATGGAGTCCGAGTCGTCCCAACCACTCATCAAAAATTAAAAGTAGTATCTCCTTGCAGTTCTCTATCTCTGTCGTGGGAATGAAAGTCTACATTAAAACCTGATGACGTTTAAACTTTCGACAGATATTTATTATTATTATTGGAAACGAATTCGAAAATGTATGGATTTGAGATACTTAAAGTCTATCGTCTCCTCGGGATGCTCTGAAAAAACGGTAGAGTCGATCTCCAACCATCAACGATCAAACGATCAAACAAAATCTTTCAATTTATTGCAATCTTTCTTTACATTAACTTCAAATGTTTTGTTCAATCGGATAACCCGTCTCTAAGCTTGAGAATCAAGACATAAAAGAACCATATTATTATCCTATTTCCTATTTATACTTCTCCTCTTTCACCTAGTCTTAACTGGCCAGACGTATGCCACAGTCAGTTTATGTGTGCTGTAGTTAAGCTAAGTTTTTCCGTTTTTGGGAATGCCTTCTCTCTCTCTCTCTCTCTCTCGCTCTCTCTCGCTCTCTCTCTCTCTCTCTGTGTGTGTGTGTGTGTGTGTGGTATTTTGAACTAAGGTTCCCACAAGCCGAGGCACTTCGGTCGGTTTTGAGAGGTGTGTTCCGGGGTCGGAGTCCTTGGGCATACGGTAAGAGTTGCCCGCTATTCCTATTGGAATAGTCGGCCAGCTACCTCCGAAACTGGTCAAGGCTACGATCCCACAGCAACATATTTTACCGCCATCGGAAGGACGTGGAACAAGTCCAAATGACCGACCTACATCATTCAGGTTTTCTAGGGTTTTACCTGTATCATTTTTAGGCGAATTGCCGGATATGATCCTTAAAACTACAGCCCGGGGACCCTACTTCACCCTTCGCTATCTTTCCGCATACCCCGTGTCGGCCCCTTTCCTATGCTATAAGAGGGGAGTGGACACTATGTGGATTACCCTATATGTACACCTTTCTCAGAGTGAACTATCCTTTACCTCATTTGGGGATCCATGAAACAGCTACCATACTTACGATCCAAGACCATAATTAATTCCTGTCACGGCTCTCACTCGTTTGCGTTACAAAATCGTAAGATCCTTGCGAAATTCGTCAAACCACCTAGCAGCTGTTGTTTGTGTAGGGAACGTGATCATCTACCGCCCGATAAACACAAAACCCAAATTTGTATTTTATTATTTCTTAAAATTTACTCCCTTTACCTTATGTTCATACGACAAAATATGCAAGAAAGGAAAGTATTCTTCAATCTCACTGTAATATTAATCAATCTCTTAACTTGATTATAAAAAATATTTTTTCAACTCCAGGAACCTGAAAAAAATCAATTCGTTTACTAAAAAAACCTTAAGATTAGCAATTTAAATTTGTTCGCGGGATTTTCTCTAAAACACTCCGGAGTACTTGATAAGACAGACCCTGTGAATAATTGATTGTGATAACGGAAAACACACTGAAAATGGAAATATTAGAAGGGACGTCTGTCCAAGTAAGTTCCCTATTAAGATGATCGTTTAAAGTACATTTCACTGCATTCTATGCACACAGTCTTGTACAAAGTTTCGCAGAGTTCTATTTGATTATTCGATAAAACGTAGCCTTAAATTCTATAAAGACTAATACCAATTGGCTTAGCGACTACCCTAACTACTTATTCGACAAAAAACTCGGTACTTTTGGATATTACCTCTTTTTTATCTTTCGTTTCTAGCTATTGAGACAAGATGAATTTATATGCAAAATTTCATGGAATTAGGCTAAATCGTTTCGAACATATTGAGATAATACTGAGAGTTGTTAACAATTGTCGGATTACTAGTAGCCCCCCCCCCTTCCCTCACAAAAATTACTTACATAACTCGCTAAACTCCAGACGAAATTGGTCAATAAATTCAAAGAAAATGCTGAGTAACCATATTTCTCTACTTACAACGTTCGACTTCGACTTCTGCATAATTTCAATTAATTATGAATGAAGTAATCAACATTCAAGTACCAAATTCTGTTCGCCGGTTCTAGATTAGCTAGTGTTAAGAGTAGTGGCTTAACTGTTTCACAGTACATAGGCCCTGCCCTTTACTTCATTAATTAAACCTATACTTTCCCCTTTATTCTTTTCAGCATTGTGTTTATTTTCAGAATACAATAAAAATGTCGTTGAACTAAACTCAATTGCTTTAATTAGGACAATTACACGCAGAAAAACACCAATATTTTTTTAACGAAACACGAACATTTAAATAAATTAAATTAACTGAATAAACGGTGCTTTCTGAATTCAGGATATAACTTAACCAAAATGAAGTAATTACACACTCGACTTTTTAGTATTCTGTCAATAGGTCATGGAAAATAAGGAACTTAGATTTTCCCGGTGTAGTTGCTGGATAAAGTTCTCTCGGGATTCCAACCGGGTAGCGTAGTTTTGTAAACACAACGTTTCGATGGCTTGCACCACCATCTTCTTCAGGTGAAGTGCCGTTTGGGCAAGCCACAGGCCAGATTAGTAGACTCCTGCGGAAACATAACATTAAAACTATCTTCCGCCCACTAACAAAAGTGAAACAGATGCTACGCCCGGTTAAGGACCAAATCGGCCTCAGGAAACCAGGGGTCTACCAAATTCCCTGTTCCTGCGGTGTACAATATATTGGCCAAACCCTTCGTACCGTTGAAGAAAGGAGGCTGGAACACCAACGGCACTTAAGGTTAAAACAACCTTCGAAATCAGCCGTGGCGGAACACGCACTAATGACGGGCCACAAAGTTGACTTCCAGAACACCAAGATACTGGACCCAGTTAGTAATTTCTGGGACAGTATCCTTATGGAGGCTGTGGCCATTAGGACACAGCGAGCTCATAAATAGGGACACTGGCTACCAGTTGAGCAAGGCCTGGGCACCGGCCGTCGCCATGCTACGGACGTCTCGTACGCCGAGGAACGGACCGGGCATTCCAGGGGGTACAGCCACCAACGCGGCAACGGGCGCGCCGAGGTTGCCGAAGGCGGTTGCAACTAACCAAAGAGGCAACGGGGAAGGGATACCACCAGCTGCCCACCCTTACCACCTACGTACCAGAGCCAATGGAAACATCCCGTGCCCTGGTACCACAGACGGGGCTGTATAAATACAGCCCTACCTTCTCCAAACATATAAAACTAAATCTATAATTCAATTCAATTTAGCTTCTCAATGATATCTGTAGTATACACGAAATATTACAATGGGTATTTTAGTGAATCAATGTATAGTGTGACTTACAATTACAACATAGGACCGTTACATTCTATGACCTATATATATATATATATATTGTAATACTAATTAGAGGGCAGTAATGATTTTAATAAATGGATTGTTAGCGGTACCAATTCTTCAAAGACAACAATGTGTCGGCGGGCTTTGTCGTGAGCTACGAGCACTTTTTGGAACGGCAGTCTGTCTGATATCGTAGGCGGGAGAGGAAGTAAAATTTTTAGAGAACGAACAGCGTGGCCCAAATATAAAATTTAACCGAGAAAGTTACAAGTTTTTAAATCCAAGTATAAAGTTTGGACAGCGAGATACTTTGTAAAACACTGCAAAGAGTAATCAAATATTTACGCCACATTAAGATTCCTACGCGTTCTGAGATCAACATTTTCTACATAAAGACAATGTGTAACAATATGTCTGGCAGATGATCCGGAGGTGCAGCAGATCCAGTTTCCGGAGGAAAATTCAATAACTACGACCGTGTGTTTGACAATCAAGTGTAGAGTCAGTGATGCATGGCCTTTTTAGTGTAAATTGTGTGCTCGAGTCCAGGAATCTAAGTCTGGTACCAGCCGAACATTTTTGTAAGTAGAAAACAAGTTAATTAAGTTTGTAAACGATAGTTAAAGGTATTCGTCAGATTTCGTTCGTATCTTTTTGGTTTTGTTTGTTAATTTCTTAATTCATAAATTCTATGATTGTAACGTAAATTCTATGATTGTTCTTTACTTATCAAGCCCAGGTAAACGACCATGAGAGAAGAGTTATCAAATTTCTAAACATTGAAACTTTAAATGTATTTAACCTCAGAGAAAATGTTATAGATTTCTATTAAATAAAATAAATTGTATCATAAAGTTTAAAGTAGTAATTATTTCTCAATCCTTTCTGTTAAAATAAAATAAACTGTTCCAGAACGAACTATCAATTTAATCAAACTGCAAATGAATTGTTTAAATAATTCAATAAAATTTTGTTTGTTAATTCATTAATCACTTAGTTTTATTCATTACAATATAACTTCTTGATAGTGTAATAAATACTAAGCAAGAACGACAAATTACTCTGAAGGATCCTTGAGATAATTGGTGGTTGCATAAGGATATCTATAGATCCAGATGCCTACATTCTTTCGCAAGGTTCGTAATGCAGACGCGGAATAGCTAGTGTAAAAGAAAAGATTTGAGAAATTCTTGAGGAAAATTATTTATTTTATCTTTCTCTTTTAAAGAGAAAAATTTTCCAAGTATTAATACGCCAGATAAGATTGCACAGTGAGAAAAAGATCTATTGTTCGAACTTAATTCTTTGAGCGCGAAATTCAACTAAAAGTAGGGGTTTATTTTCCTACATAAAATTTTTATACCAAGATGAAATGTATAAATTAATTCTGAAATTATCAAAATTTAGATGATATAATTCATTTTACCATGTAACGTCTGTACTACTGACAAAGAACCATCTTCGCTATTATATCGGACTTCCTACACGAAACCTAATTTCTTCTTTGTCATTTATCTTGCACGTTATACAGTGAAATGGAAAATACATTTATAGAAATTGATGAAAAACTAAAATTGAAACCCTTATTTTAAAAATGACAAATAAAATAATACAAATAAATACGACACAACTTTTCTTTTGAATTATGTCAACTGACTTGTGCAGTTGTGTCGCTGTAGGCTCTTGTGTTTTTTAGTTTTTCTTTGCACATTTAAGGAAGAACTAGGGTTTCCAGAAGCGTTGTGTGGTTTTTATATCATCACAATTTTTGTCTGTATTTGGCTCTTTTCTTATTACTAAGAAATACAAATAAATAAGACAACTTTTCTGTAATTTTCTTTTCTTTATTCAACCGTACTCTGACTGTAATTCCTGTTACATAGAGCAAACTGAAATGCCATTAAAACCCCTATCAAAGGATATATATGCAATACCGAACTTCACGTTGATAAAGAATCTGTCGTCTCTAAATAAATTATTAATGTCAAATATTCTATTGATTGGTAACGTGCTGGGATGCTGAAACCAGATAATATTCTAAAATATATCCGAAATGTTTTTTATTGTATCTAACATCACTGCTATTCATGGAAAGCCCAATATTGTAACTCAGCAACAATTATGAACCCATATTATTAGGCTAACTTCTTTTCTTATGCATTCATATAATTGATTTTAACTCTATCGCTTGAATTGCGATTCATAAATTTCAAATCTCCAACCAATCTAAAGTTAACACTTTAAAAAATATTTATTTTTGTTTGTTTCTTTTTGACTGTACCATTATTTAATTAATAATTGTAAACTAATACGATAATTTTTATATTTTCAGTTTTCAAAAATTAATTAAGATGAAGAATTTAACACTTAATTTGCTTTAAACATGAAATTTAACTTATATAGTGCTGGTCTAATGATCGTTAGACAATTGTAATATTGTTCTCCAATGCCATAAACGATCGAGGAAGCAGTTAGCTTCTGTACGACGGGATGAAATGTCACAAACATATTTACGACGAATGTTAAGTAGCAACTTAAAATGTATCCTTACAAGCTTATATTATTGCAGGAATAGAAACCGAATGGTCTGAATACACCATTTACATATGTACATACCGCTTATAAACATAATTCACCGCTTTGAATTAATTACTTTTATTTTACAATATCCAATTTTATCGTAATCTTGTCCCCACCGGTTGAGTCCTTGTTGGCCGTTAGGCGAATTTCTGATCATACGCAACACTCTTACGTCATCCAGCCTGCGAACATTCTCCCCCAAAACACGTCCCCAGAATATACATAAAATTAGAATAGAAACAAATTTAAAAAATGGATAATTAGTTAATTATTACATAATAAAAATATTCCAAACATATTAATTCTTTAAACCATTGACCATTTTAACAATTTACTTAAATATTCTCTTAGTCCTAGGTCTTAATAACAATATATGAAAACAATATTTTTTTAGAGTAACAGGCTACAAGAGGATAATCCACGTGGTGGCAACTCCCCGTTAACAGCATAGGAAGGGATTTGAAAGGGAGGATGCGGAAAGATAGAAGAAGATAGCCAAGGGTTAACTAGGGCTTCCGAACTATGTTTCTAGGATCCTACCCGGCATTTGCCTAAAACTGATGACGGACAAAACCTATATAATCTGCATCAGGTAGGTAGGGCCGTGGCACTTGTCCCACGCCATTTTGGTGGCGGGGAAGGGGTTTTCTGTGGGGACGCAGTATTCCCTTTCTCTGTGCCTCGACCAGTTTAGGACGCAGCTGGCCGAATGTTGTAACGGGAAGAACGAACAACTCTTACCGCATGTCCAAGGTCTGCTACCCAAGAACATGCACCTCTTAAATCAGGCCGAGGTACCTCGACTTGTGGGAACCTTAGTTAAAAATTAGAGAGAGGAAAAGGCATCTCCAAAGAAGGTAGCCCTCTCCGTATCACCCGAGAGGTTCAGCCTGACAGAGCTAGTAACAGCTCCCACAGTTTTGTATCTCTATGAACGAATACAGACAATTTTGATATTTCTCCTTCGTTGTGTCACAAGCATAGAATTTTCAGCCATTTACAAGTGTGATAAAATATGTAAATTACATTGAATCGTAAGGCAGAATGATGTTCAAGGATGATCAGGTCTGATAAGTGCAGTTTCTCTGATCATGAAATTATCACAAGATTTGAATATCTATAAATTTTTTAAAGAAAGTTAACTAACATTTACATCACGAACGTTTTGAAACAGAATTTGAAAAGTAGTTTTACAGGCAGCCATTTTAGCTACTGCGATTTTTGGTCTCTAGATCTTACAAAACAATGCATTCTTGACGCCGGATCTCCCTCTTTACCAATCTTTCCTATTAATTGTTCCATATTTCCTATTTCTAGTAATAGCTCGTACCAATTCGAAATGGTGATTTCGGCATTACGAGCGGAAATTTTCATATCAAACATGGAAGTATGAGTTGAAGATAATATTAATGAAGAAATTCTGCTATTCCAGTCGAAATGTGCTAGACATTTTTCACAAACATGAAGTCTGAATGTGAAGGTATGCAACGCGATGGTACATGTATATATGGTGTTCTTGATAAGAAATGCTTTTCCCGAATGTTTATTAAGAATAAAAAATTACGGATTAGATGTACAAGTTTTCTTAAAATAACTATCGTAAAGATGTGTCATTGCCTGTATTAGTATGAGAATAATAATTTATAAGAATATAAGACACATTCGCAGATTCTCACTGACTGAAACCTGATTAACAGGATTTTAGATGAATTAATGACACTTCGCTTTCATTGAATAATCATGATTATAACAAGACTGCTGTGTAAAACGCCACATTTATTACTCTGTGAATCAATTTTTTTTTAGGGAAACAGGCTACATGAGGGTAATCCACATTGGGCAACTCCGCTTTAATAGCATAGGAAGGGATTTGAAAGGGGGATGCGGAAGGGTAGAGGAAGGTAGCCAAGGGTTAACTAAGTACCCCGGGCTGTATTTTAAGGATCCTACCCGCCTACAGAAACGCAGGAAAGACCCTAGAAAAACCTGCATCAGGTAGGTCGTGCATTGGATACTTGTCCCACGCCCTTCCGATAGCGGGAGAGGAGTTTTCTGTGGGGACGTAGAATTCCCTTCTCCGTGCCTCGATCCTTTTTTTTTTTTTTAGGGCAATAGGCTACATGAGGGTAATCCACTTAGGGCAACTCCCCTTTAATAGCATAGGAAGGGATTTGAAAGGGGGGATGCGGAAGGGTAGAGGAAGGTAGCCAAGGGTTAACTAGGGCCCCCGGGCTATACTTTAAGGATCCTACCCGGCATTCGCCTAAAGGAATGCAGGGAAAACCTTAGAAAGACCTGCATCGGGTAGGTCGGGCATTGGGTACTTGTCCCACGCCCTTCCGATAGCGGGAGAGGAGTTTGCTGTGGGGACGCAGCTTACCCCTCACCATGCCTTGGCCTGTTTAGGAGGCAGCTGGCCGACTAATCCAATAGGAATAGCGGACAACTCTTGCCGTATGCCCAAGGTCTGCGACCCCGGAACATACACCTCTCAAAACAGACCGAGGTGCCTCGGCATGTGGGAACCTTAGTTCAAAAAATCCAGAGAGATGTGAGAGCATCCCCAAAGGTAGCCCCCGCCAGTGCTCTTTGGGAAGGTTCACCTGCGAGAAATCCTCTCGCAGGCTTCCTTCTCGTGCCTCGATCCTTTTTTTTTTTTTTTTTTTTTTTAGGGCAATAGGCTACATGAGGGTAATCCACTTAGGGCAACTCCCCTTTAATAGCATAGGAAGGGATTTGAAAGGGGGGATGCGGAAGGGTAGAGGAAGGTAGCCAAGGGTTAACTAGGGCCCCCGGGCTATATTTTAAGGATCCTACCCGGCATTCGCCTAAAGGAATGCAGGGAAAACCTTAGAAAAACCTGCATCGGGTAGGTCGGGCATTGGGTACTTGTCCCACGCCCTTCCGATAGCGGGAGAGGAGTTTGCTGTGGGGACGCAGCTTACCCCTCGCCATGCCTTGGCCTGTTTAGGAGGCAGTTGGCCGACTATTCCAATAGGAATAGCGGACAACTCTTGCCGTATGCCCAAGGTCTGCGACCCCGGAACATACACCTCTCAAAACAGACCGAGGTGCCTCGGCATGTGGGAACCTTAGTTCAAAAAATCCAGAGAGATGTGAGAGCATCCCCAAAGGTAGCCCCCGCCAGTGCTCTTTGGGAAGGTTCACCTGCGAGAAATTCTCTCGCAGGCTTCCTTTCGTGCCTCGATCCCCAAATGTAGCCCCTTTGTATCTCTCCTACAAGGTTCTGCCTGCGAGAGAACCTCCCTCGCAAGTATTGCCTGCGAGAGAATTGCCCTCGGATACTTGACGTCTATGAATCAAATGTCTTTGCCCGTACTTACCAAAAGTATTGTATACGTCATTCCTTATTCTTCGAGACGACTCATTGTTCTAAGGGTGAAAAATTATTCTAACGTTTCGTAAAAAACTGAACCGGTAGTTGTATATTACTTTATACTTAGGCAACTATTTGAGTACGAGTTTCTGGCGGAAAAAAGCGACGCACTGCTTCTTACAAAATTCACCTTAAACGAGAGGTCTTTTCTTTCCTAACGTAATTATTTTTACTCTAAGATGTCTAAAGGATATGTTTCGAAAAAAAGTGTACCGTTAAAGATTGTTCAACATTTTATATTTACCTACAAATTACAAAACGAGATTTTTAATTTTCTACCGTCAAAGATTTAAATTTCTGACCCTTTCAGCATCTTAATCTTTGTTTATGTGACTTTATACAGTGAACTGTGCGGGTTTACAACCACAACATACAAGATGTTAAGACATGTTAGAGGCTGCCTGACACTCGCTGATAAGGGAATTGTGTTGGACAACAACTGAATAGAAATCAGACAAAACGTTAACTGAATAGCGCTATGAATATAGTCGCAAATTATATCAAAGTTCGACGATATATCCAACGCAGTTCGTGTTATATATTTTTATTTACAAAGTTTCGTGAATTCAAATTTTGTAAAAAAAAAAAAGTTTCGTAATTTGTCTGCTTTTTGTAACACATCATTCTGGTATTACAGAACAGGATCTAGACCAGTAGAAGTTTACTATTTGAGACGGGTGGAAACTCATTCTTTGATAACAATTGATTTACAACAAAAACAATTTATTCACAACTAGTGTTTAATTCGACATTAATCCATTAGTCAATAAGTCATATTTAACTTACCTATGATAGACGGAATGCTTCTTCAACACTCCCCCCCCCCCCCCTTACCCGCCTTTAAAGCGATTTCCGCACGTGGCATAATCGGACAACTTCCCCCGCCTCCCGCCTCTTCCACAATTCTGCAGGTGCAGAAAAATCACAAGAGGCTAGACGCTAGATAATAGTATGTTAAGTACATAACTTACAAAGAATCTGAAAAAAGATAATAGCTTCCAGAAACGTCGTGTGTTATTTACATTATCACTTCTGTAGAAGCCTGGAATTCTAAGTTGAACTCGTTAGTCGGGAGAGCGGGACCAAATTATTACTTTCTTATGGATAAATTGAAACAGGCAGCCCTTGAATCAGTAAATAACTTACAAAGAATAGTTATTTCACGTAGCACAATTTCGATTAGAATTAATGTAAAATTTATCGACGAAGAACGACAATATTATTCCAGATCAATGAACGAAATGTTGCATTTTCTTTCCAATTATTCGGCCATTAACGTAAACAAATGATACTAATAATTTAAATATAATTTATGATTACCCAATTGTTCTAATCCATTTATTGTATCTAAAAAAATTTTTTTCCATTGTTTCTTTAACAATACTCTAAACAGCTGTAAACATAACAGAATTTTCGCCTGCAATGTGTGGAAATTGCATCTAAGAAATTTATGTCCACTACATTTCATGTAATTAATTTCAAGTAATTCTCAATAAATTTTTAATTAATTGTATTATGAATTATCATGTTTGTAAACGCTTGCTATGTTGGAATTTTTAATTTTGAAATTAGATCTTTTAATTGACTTTACAAACCTGATGAGGTCCTAATAAATTAAGGATAAAACTTTGAGAATGTTTTTTTTCTATTATAATTTTAAAAAATTTAATTTAATAATAAATTTATAACTAAACAAGTTGATGTTTTCATTTATTTAAGGACGTCAGATCATTTATTTAGATTCAGTATTAAAAGATTTGTATCTTAACTGATCATTTCTTAACATATCTATTAAACGAATCACTACCAATTGGAACAGTTTCCATGTTACAAAAAGAAATATAAATTATAAATTCAGATAAGTTTCAGAAATGTCATACATTAAACTTGTGTTACATTCACTTAATGTTAAGACCAAGACTGATTCTTTACTGAATAAAGTTGCCTTTCCGAAACCGTATACCTTGTCACTCACCGGTTAGGATTTTGTATGGTCCCGGGGGCGGGTGTGAAGGTTGTCCGCTCATGCTACGTGCGCTCAAAATACGGCGCCTTCCCGACGTGGGACGCACGCCCCACAGGGGAGCAATTTGTTCAGGGAGGAGATTAGAAAAAGAGCTCGTCTAAAATTTAAAAACCGCTAGCTATGATTTAACTTGTTGGTATTTCAATTTGAAGTATGCATTTGGTAAGTTTGGTGCTTTCCATAGTGCCACATTTGAAATATTGGAGTAATATAAACTACGATGTAGTCAGAGAGTATTGTTTACTATGTCTAGTAAAGGAATAGTACGTACTGTATTGCTATGACATGCGCCAAGTCATTGTTTACTGTAGTCTAGCGCCAACTCCGTATGTTAAATCAAATAAGGACTTAATTTCATTCAAAAACTTTTGTGGGCGATAGATTTAGCGATCTCAGATTAAAATAATTATTACTATGTTTATGCACAAAATTATTACTATCGAAGAACAGTGATAGACAAATTGAAATAAGGTTTTTTTAGGAAATAATTCAATTTTTTTAATATAAAAATATTTATATGTTGCATAGGGGGAATTATAAAGACTTAATGGGGCATGGTAAAAAAAACGTTGGGAAATATTGCTTTAGAGGTTTCGAGGACCATAAATGCTCCCGTTCGTAAATATATAAAAAATACTCCTAGTACATCAGGAGCGTTGAGAGGGTCAAATAAATTCTTGGTACCTTAAAAGCTATAAGAAATATCTAGTACAGTACAAAATCCATGTACTATCTTGAAAGAGTTAATTATATACTCGCGGTGCTTTGGTCGAAATTGCCCCACTGAGCTATCTTCATGCCAACAGCACCATCTGCCTTGAGCCTTTTCAGCTCCTCTCTGACCAGCCGTTACGCGGTCGAGACAAAAAGAACTGTCCTTTCCCAGAATATCGCCTTTTGAAACAAATTCTTGTTCCCTTGGTGCACACTTTGAATTTGGTGTTAAGTCCAAAATAGAAAATTATATCCTTATAAAATTATAAACGACGGACACAATCACGCTACATAGGTGACAATCGAAAAAAAAATTCGACTTGTTTTAGATTATCAAAAGATTTCACCTGTGTTTCTAAATTTGATTGATCCGCATATACTTTTTTCTCTTCATAATTCATTCCTTTGTCAATAATGCAGTAGAACCAACCTCTTCTTCATCTTCAACTACTAATCGAGAGCCAGTGATACATACGAACTGAATGATTTCGTTTTGATATCTCAATTGGATTGCAGACATAAAAGAAGGCGGCGGTACTGTGTCAGCTGATTGACAAGTGCGGGACAACCTTGAGAGTCTGTAGTCTGCGGTGGGCTTAACTCTGTGGGTAGATTGCTATTTTACTGTACACGTCCTCATAAGACAAAACATGGGCGCGCATATGAAGCCTACTCCAACGGAGAATTTACTCTGGCTCGACGAGGCTTGTAATTAGCTGTAAAAACTTTCTCAGACTGTACGCATGAGCCTAAACTAATGAAATGGAGTTTCTGAACTAAGGATTCCGCTCGGCTCTGTTCCCAAAGTAGCTGACACTTCGGATCTTCAAATTGTTAAATAGTATAATTTTTTTAAACTGGTTGAGAAATAAAAAAAGATGTACTGAAAAATTTGTTTCGAATATGTGCTTTTTAATAAAATCATTATCTTTATTGAGAAATAACAATACAGACGTTTTAAGGGTACTGCTAAAAAACTTAATAATAATTTCAGTTGCATAACAATAATAAATAGAAAGCAAATAGGAATTTTAATAAAAACGTATCCGGCAAAGACAGTAACCAATTATGAAGAAATTGCTCTTCTAGGCCAGAGAACCTTCTTCTTAAAGATATCTCTGCGTCTATAGATAATTATTTCTATAATTTTCCTACAGAATTCTGTTTTAATAGTTACGATTAGTTCAACCAACATGTATAGATCTAATGATTTCTGTAGTAATAAAATGCAAGTGTTCTTAAGCAGCAGATATATATATATATATATATATATATATATATATATGGTATAATCAGAAGATTGTGTAGATGTAAACGTGTTTTCGCTGCAAATCATATTTAATAATTGTCTTTCCTCTGGAACATTTCAGTTTCGACGTATCAAATTCTAGGCTAATTTATTATAATTAATTATAGGCTAATTTCTCTGCTTCCTATTTTTACCAAATTTTACAAAACATGCATATAGATTAGTTGAGGAAGTTGGCTGTCGAAGCTGAAAATTCTTGGTAATTGATTTTCAAACCACCGTTGGTCTGAGTACCAGAAGAGCATGAAATACGACTTTTTAGAGTAACAGGCTACCTGAGGGTAATCACATGGTGGCAATTCCCCTTTAATAGCACAGGAAGGGCTTTGAAAGCGGGGATGCGGAAGGGCTATGGCCTAAAAGTGATTTAGGACAAAACCTATAAAATCTGCATCAGGTAGGTCGGGCTCTTGGTACTTGTCCCACGCCCTTCCTATGGCAGGAGAGGAGTTTGCTGTGTGGACTCAGCATTCTCTTCTTCGTTCCTCGACCACTTTATGAGGCAGCTGGCCGATGGAACCAATGGGAACAGCGGACAACTCTTACTGTATGCCAAAGGCATGCGAACCCGGAACATACGCCTATCAAAACAGACCGAGATGCCTCGATTTAAGGGAATTTAAAATAAAAAGCAGAGAATGGAAAAGGTACTCCAAGAGGTAGCTCTTTGTGTCTCTCCATGAAAGGTTCTGCCTGCGAGAGCTGAGAACTGCTCGCACTGATTGATTTCTGAATACTATTCATTATAACGAATTTGTTAAAAATGGAGTTCAATTGCAAAGCAGCTAGCGGACATTAGTTTAGAGAGACAAGTAACGTAATATTGGACGATAACCTTGGGCCCTACAGAAGTAACCAAAAATGGTAATTCTTACAAGTGAGAACTACTCTTTGAAATAAAAACTAGGGCTGTAAATCACAACTTTCTCTTTACAAATTAGGCATTTCTGGAGTATTCTTTGCGAGTGTTTATAATACATACGTCGTAGGTGACATATTCACTAATGCCGCATTATGCCAATAGTGATCGATTCAAAAAATATTAATTAAAGCTAAACTTATTGGAAATTCCCAGAGCTTTCATGAGTTACGGCAGTTGTCACAGAGAGACAGCCATATTTTGAACGTAATGTAGTAACCTGGTCAAAGCTCAGCACCTAACATACACCATCATCTTAACGTTGATGGAGCCACATGTATTTGATGAGCAGGGAAATAGTTGCTACAGATTGCCGTTCGATAATATTTAAACCCTGCATGACAGAAAATTTTCTTAATAAAAAATACCAGTTTGACTGAAGATCATGGGACTATCTGAATATCTTAGTTGTTTGAAGGCTTTAAATACTCGTCAAGGAACGGCACCTAGATAGACGTCACCAGGCCTTTCTCATTCGCATCATTTTGTAGCAAAACCTGAAATACATCCCTTGCTATTGTAAAGATGAATAGAGTATGATTGTTCGAATTCTGTTTCATCCTGAAAACATTCAGAGATAATGGACGCATAAGAATTTTCTTCATTCTTCATTGCTTTTTTGTTCTTCTCGCCTCAAATTATACACCTTCCATTCTGTCTTCAACTCACATTTTCTCCGTAACCTCCATCAATGACACCTTCTAATTGACTAACTCACTCAGATAATGGAAAATCAGACCTAAAATAGCTCCATAAGCGGGTTAAATATGAAAGTACCTGGTCAAACACGATGAAGCATTACAATTTCTGAATTCAAACATCGGTATTATTATCTATATTCTGTGAATGCATAATATACATACAATGTTTAATGATAAGTAATTGAAGTAATCGAGATAGTGACGACATTTCCGTTTGGCCTTTGCGTAGATGTCAGGAGTTCGAAGGCGAACTGAGATAGATCAATATCTGAGTCGTCACTTCCTGGCTGGTTGATTGAGATTCTCTGACCGAGTGAAGACTCCTGTCTCACTTAGTTTACTAATAACTGTCTTCTACTATAAATATCTCATCACATAGTGATCAACGTAAACTGGCAACGATTGATACTGGACACTCGAGAACAATTCCTGATTTGGATTACAATAAATTAGTAGAGATTTTATGAGAATTTTACTGAAAAAAAACTATTTCTGTGAAGCAAATATATTAAATGACTACTAATAAACAGATTGTGGTCTCATTTTTATAAGATTATAAGATTAGTATGAAAATGTTTTTGTTAATAATGATTTATTTGAAGAACAGTTTGACAAATATTTGATTGATTCAAGAGATATTTTTTTTAAAAAAACTAACAAATTCCTAATAAGCATATTTTATTTTATTGAAATTGCACAATGAGTTACTGTTCTTTGAAAGCATGTCGTTACTATAGAGAAATCAGATGCCTTCCTTTTAAGTATCAAGCATAACAAAAAAAACGATACCGATGGGAGTTATAAATAATAGCATTAGTATTTAATTATAATACATAGATCCCATAGAGAAACAGAACTTCAAGGATGTGGGCTGATTCAGAAATTGAACATAAATTATGATTTTTTTATGCAAATTAATGTTAAACTATAAGACAGCTATGATTAATAGCTCTTTGTTGATATTTACATTTATTCATAACAAGGCACGTGTTAACATTTTCAAAGCGGACATTTGGTTCTGCTTAAATTAGCCCCAGGGGATCAATTTTAGAATCTTAAATGCGCACCCGCATTTTCATAGCAGGTTCATATTTTTCCTATTAAGGAAGCTAGTTTCATCGGAAACAATTTTGTAGATTCTGGATAAATTATTTTAAGCCCGTGAAATTAGGAGGGTCGCCTCATTTTATTTAAATATCTATTTTTCTTTTAAAACACTTTTCCAGAGATGTCGCTGCATTAATTGTAAATTCAATCAATTTTAGCATAAAATAAGACTCTCCACATAAAGCCCGAGAATAAGAATCAATTACGAGACTGAATATAAGGGATCTACATAAAGCATCAACTTTAATAAAATCTAAATGGAAAGAAGGGAGAATTAGGATTCAAAAGTCCACATCCAACCTCAATAATAGCTACGTACGTGAATTTGATGAATTATTAAACATTTATAACTATTAAATATGTTTCATACCAGTTCATCTCCCTTTGAGGAAGATTAATTTGTAATTACCACAAAAACCGAGATTGGTGCGGATTCCATTCCGGGTTATAACGTTTTTTTTTTCAATTTGAAGCCAATATTAGGTATTGCGAGGTAGGGTTTAATAATGTATTTTTATTTTATTTCATTAAAGAGACGTAAGGATTGAGAGCGTATTTTCCATGGCGCTGGGTAGTAGTTAAATGATCAAACATAAATAAATAGCTGTCATTAAGTTAAATTGTGAAGTCCTTGACTATTCATCATTTTAAAAACTGGATACTTTCTTAACTGAAAGCTAATGAAAATAATAGTATAATTCGCTACTGAAAGCAAAATAAAATTTCCCTTCACGTTTATCATTTAATGGGAAATAGTTTTTATCCATTCATTGTACGTTAACAACGTATTATTTGTATTAAATGTGTCGTTGTAATGCTTCTTCCCTAAATGAAAAACAATAAACAAATTAACAAAAGATTGAGAAAATAGATACACATTTTGTGGATGTTAGAGTTCTAAATTGTGGACATTAACGGAACGTTCTCTGTTGAATACACAATCACTTCCGAGCAATCTTCATGCACAATAAAAATTCACTACGCAACCTAGAAATACAAAGAGGTACACACATCTACTGAGCAACAAACTCAGTTTTTTCTACATTTTTAATTGACAATCAGAATTTTGAATATTCTATAGGTAAATGTGCAGAAACAGAGGTGTTCCTGACGTTGGCAGGAAACTTTCCACTGAGAGGCTCTCTGATGATTTTTTTTATTATTTATCAGCAACTGTGTGCCTACCATTAAAACTAGTCTTTTAAAACTTAGCATTAATTTACTTCTAAAAATCTTAAACTACATAATTAACGGCTAGAGCCCATCCAATGTTGTCTTCTAGACTTTTCTGTTCTTTGTACCCTTCACTCACGCACTGTCCTCTGCTTTTATACACTGCACTTTACACAAGATCAGCTGGATTTCTTCTTTTCAATCTTCTGGGACGGTGTTGATTTTCCAGAACTTGTCGGACCACTGGGTTGACGTGGAGGTGAAGCCCTGCTTCATGTTTCCCAGCATACCTTTTTATTTCTTCTTTTATGGTTGTAATCTGGAGATCCCTATGGAGATCGGCATTTGGGACATACCAGTGAGCATTCACGATGTTTAACACTTTATTTTGAAATGTTCGTATGAACTTAATGTTTGTGTCACAGGCACAGCCCCAAAGCTGGATAACATAAAACCATTGGTTTCAATATTTGGCTGTAAATCAGAAGTTTGGAGTTTCTTCCAAGTAGCCAATATTTTATGCTTAATTCAGATTTTTTTCTTAACCTGCTCTTTACACCTAAGTTTGGTGTCGAGAGTCATGCCTAGGTACTTGGCGTTGTTCTCATACGGCACAATTGTGCCATTTATATTTATTGACAGTGTGTCTTTGATTGTTTGTTTGTGAATACTTTATGGGTAGATATCTGCTCGTTTAGCTTTATCCTCCATTGCTTAGTCCAGTCAGCTATTGCGTTGCTGGCTTCTTGTAGACTTCTAGTTCTGCACTGCAAGTAACGTGGTGTCATCTGCATCTGTGGATACTTCAGTTCCTTCCAATTTTGGGATATCGCTAGTGTATAGTAAGTTGAGGACAGGACCCAGAGCACTACCTTGGGGCACTCCGGCTCTTACCTCTTTCATATCATGTTTAATTCTGAATACTCTGTCTGTGACGTATGATGTTAATATCTCTACATATTGCTTTAACAACATTTTGTTTAGTTTACGTATCAAGCCTTCATGCAATACTTTGTCGAAGGCTTGCGAAGCATCTAAGAAGACTGCTCAGCAGACTTGTTTTTCTTCCAGTGCGCATTCAATAATATCGGTTATTCTATGCACTTGATCTATTGTTGAGTGCTTCTGTTTAAATCCAAATTGGAAAGCTGGAAATAGTTTCTATTATAGGCCGCAATCTCTTGAGCAGTAGTTTCTCGAACAGTTTTGATATTATTGGTAAGAGAGAAATCGGCCTGTAAGATTTAACATCGTTTGGTTATTCAGCATGATAACTTCCGCTGCTGTCCAGCACGCAGGGCATGTTTTATTTATTTATTCTTACTCATTAAGTTAAATATAAGAAATATTAATCAAGATTCGAGCGATTTTATGTTTCACACGGAATTAATTACTTCTGCTATCTACTGTAATACTGAGATAAATAAATACCAGAGCAACGTCAGCCAATCACACGCAAAAGCAATGCTTTCATATGTATGAACTAATTTTAAGAAATTAGTAATGATCTGTTTTTAAATATCCAAGGTAAATAATCAGACAATCCCACAACGTGTAATTATATAAAATACTAGACAAGAATAAAACTGCCAGCAGCTGCGTCAAAGGACATTTTTCCTGTTTGCATATTTGTTCTTAACACGGTCAATAATAACTTTTGATTGCATGTCTGTGACACCTGACATTTTGCACCGTCTGGCCATCACGTCTGACATTTATACAACACAGAACATTGACGTGGCGTGTCCCTAAATGAATTGCCTTATTCGCAGCAATGCAAAACAGACGGCGCTGGAGGCCACGCCTTTCAACAGGCCTGTCAGGTCTTCCAACTGACATATTACACCACACAAATAATCAAATATCCAACGAAAATATTTGGTTTATTATCTAAACACTAACTCCGGTACTTTGCATGACATACAATAATTGTTCATTTAATTGAAACAGTTGTGTGTTTCCATATAACGTTAAGGATTTACTTACTTAATGTAATTTTCCTGTTGAATTTATATACTTAGTGTCACTTTCTTAAATTAGATCTGATACCAACCTGAACGTAATTGTATGCGGTATATATGACAATAAGTAGATTATGTTCTTTGTTATTATTAATATTAATTCCACTGAACAAAACGAAAAAATTGGCAAATATTGATGTAACAATCCAAAACGGATTATTTTCTATTGTAATTAATGTTTTTAATTTGATTGTTTATTTTTAATTCAATTAAAATGAAAAAATTTACGTCTCATTGAAAATAATGAATAAGAAAGTTAGCCGATTAATACAAAAAAGTGATAATATAAATGCCACACAACGTTTCAGGAATCTTGTTCCTTTCGTCAGGTGCGAAGAAGAGCCGAGAGCAACACATATTAAAAATCATTTTTTTGTCTGAATTGCCTATCTTTCATATCCCTTAATTTAATTAACTGAAGTCCCACTTTGAGCCGCCAAATTATTCTTATTGTATTATTCGACTTGATTAAAATAAACTAAAAAACAGTTGGGTGTCAAATTAGTTAACATTTTAATGAAAATGTAATAAAATTAGCTTCAGAAGAAGGTATTGCTTTATTGTGAATATACGTAGCGTTTTTAATCAATTATTACTAGTTTTCAGAATAAAAGCTAATAATTTGTGTCAATATAATTTTAAATAGTTAATAATATCAGATGGCTATGAACGGGATGGATGACTATTTCAAACAGTGGTTAAGTTACTCTTGAAAATGAACTGCGAAAATTTGGAATGCAAAATTGTCCCATATTCCGATACTGGATAACTTGTGCTTACAAGTTCCGAAGGTACGTTAACTGCTTCCGTTGGCGTGTAAGTCTTTGTCGGTGGTCTGTCCTGTAGCATTTAAAATTGTTTAACTTCCAACTTCAACTGCTCCGTAACTGGTAACTGGTTGCCATCAACTTTTTCTTCACCTGCATAAACTTTCTCCACTGTATCCCTTTTTGAATACTCTGAGGACCGAAAGCCACTCCTCAACCTCCCACCCCCCCTTTATTTTGGTTTCTGTCAGGTCGCAGTTTAAGAATCCGTCCCCCAAATTAAAATTTCACCACCACGGCAATTGAATGGGAATTCCACGGCTCTATACTCTTGATTCCTTCACCACCTTGACAATTTCATTCTTCATTTCAAGATAGAATGGCCTGTTTTGTTTTAAACTTGAACCTGATGAGGTCGTAAAATAAGCTCTGAAACGTTGTTTAATTTTACATTTATAAATTCTTTTTTCTGATTGTCTTATGTTTATTTATTTCTTAATTTCATTCTTCATTGTCAAGCCATGTTTCGTACCCGACAAAGTGGATCTCTCACTTCGGAAAAACCTTTGAGAAAGAAAACAGCACCACTCATCATATTACAGTAGAATCCTTCCACCCCCACCCTCCACTCCACCACCACAACCGCGAAATAGTGGACGAATTGAAATCTGAATAAACGTCCCTTTTTAAGTTTAGTTACTCTCACAATTAACTACATCCTTTTGTTCCATGAATTTAATATATTCCGTTTTTGAAGTTTTTATTTTGATATCCAGAAAAGGGCAAAAAAAAACAATCAATCAGAGAGTATCTTAAGATATTAACATTACCAAAGATTCTATAACAGTAGTAACTACCATTATTATTTATTTTTAATAGATGCCGGTGCAAACTGCCCCCTCCTAACAAAAATTTGCGCCATTAAACCAGAACTACATATCAAATACAGTCATCGCGTCTTTGAATATTTCTTTAATTGAGTCACGTTAACTTTCCTTATTAATAGTATTCAAATATAATTAAATATTTATAATGGCCACTGATAAGGGACCTGCTGTAACTGTTGGCGAATACTTGAGAAGACTGTGCCAATATTAGGATTACGTTTCTTCCCTTATTCGTGTGCCCCAGAAAACAACTCAATGTAAGCCAAATTTAAAGAAACAAATCACTTAAAAAAATATTACTTAATAAGTAATTTATTTATGGAAATAATATAAATATATTTACACAACTATTTTTCAAAGTTAATATTGCTATTTAGAAGAAGAATTTGGGAAAGTTGTTGAGAAAAGATCATGATCTGCCTCTCTAAGTAAATTCTGCAATTGTACATTCGGGAAAAAACCAGCAGTTTTTCTAAATATAGATTGGTGGCGATACGGCTTCACAGTAATTGAGAACAATGGTTAATTCCAGGGTTAGGACATTGTCAACTTCCTAGCCTTCCGGGATTTATTGGAAACGAAACATTCAGCGCAAGAAACGCATGGAATAATTTTCAATGTTATCTACACTACAACCTATAAATCTGGCTAAAAAATTCTGAATATTCATTGTACATAATCTTGTAAATTAAAGAAAACTGAGCCGTAACTCTATCTACTGAGTCGTTTTAGATAATGGTTCTTTTATAAGAATCCACTCTTTGAATCTATTCTCGGTTCTTTACGCCCACCTCAAATATCAAGTGAAGTCATTAATGTGCAATTTTAGTCTCCAATCAGAGAGCAACAACAGCCGTCATCATGCTTCTGGCATGACTAATTTTGTTTGAAATTATTAAAAACTTTCATGCCTTAACAGAAACTTGGAAATAACTACTAGGTACTGAACAATGAGAAAAATATAGTTTTTTCGTAATTATGGAACGAAGACATTTGCGACTACAACGTGGTGATATTGTGAGTAACGAATATGACTAGTGAGCTCATGATATCGATAACGACAAAGAGGGCTCTAAGAAACATGGTTGAAATTGATTATTAATGAATATATGAATAATGTATGACAGTTCTAGCTTTTCTAAAGCAAATTCTCCGTTCATCTTCGGGGAAAGAAACGTAGCTGGATAGACGTTACGAAAAAATGCTACTAAGTCCACTCTATTCCTGAGAGTAGGCTATCGAAAAATTTAACCTACAGCTGAGTTATTGTGGGACTTGTCGATAAATATAAAATATTTGTAATATAATAATATATAAATATTTTGAGTGTTGTCAACTGACAAGTGCAGTTGTGATTCTCTAGGCTCTTCTTACTAACTGACGAAAGAAACAAGGATCCCAGAAACGTTGTGTGGTTTTTGTCTGAATTGGCTATCTTTATTATTCATTACTACTAGCTGGGTGCCTGGCGTTGCCCGAGATGTTAGTTTTCCATAACCCCCGACTTGACTTGAATCTAGATAGCACTGGCGTTATTTTTATGTTCCGCAACTCGACCCCTATCCGAAAATTTGATCACCTCCTACTCCGAAGGGATTGAACTTATTTACCATTAAATAGTTTCATTCGAGGAATATATCGCCCTTTGAACATGCTTGAAAATTTCCACCCCCGCTGTCAAGAGTTAAACAAAAAATATTTATTGCACGCAAAAATCGGCTGGTTACATTGTTTAAAAATTTCTACCCCCGTCCAGGTCCACTCCCATCGCCATGCGTTACTCAGCGACATCCATAGCTCCAAACTCGGATATCGGTCTATTCACGTTATTTTCATTAGCCCTGAAAAATAATAATTTACCCCGTTTTTACAAAATTATATGATTATTACAACTTACAAAATATATGAGTCTTTGCAATTTTTTTACCTGAATAAAAAAGATAAAACTCCTTGATTTTACTTCACTTTTTTTTATTCTTTCTTTTTATGAATCACTTCACTTCACCGCTTACTTACGTTGACCAGACGAAAGTTAATAAATGAAATAAGAAGAAAGATATAAAATATCCCATGTTTACTGTAGTTTTCTGAGCTTACGTCTAAACTAATCAGCACTATTCGGTAAAGTCATCAGTATTTCTGCAGGGAATGATTCATTAATTGATCTACATCTGTGAGTTGCCCATTTTCTATAATTTTGTAAGATTGATCATTAGACATGTAAGTGGGTGCCAATAGTTGATTTTTTATTTCATTGATGGCCGGATGACCCGTCAAAGTTTTGTATATTGCGGAAAGCCTCGCGTGTTTTCTCCTATTGTTTAGTGGTTCTAAAAGATCATGAGAATTGTTCGCGAATCGACCCTCCCCCCTCTCCAAACATCTATATTCAGCCCGTTTTTGAATTTTGACCAACGCTAGTGTCTGTTCCTTTCTATGTGGATCCCAACAAGTTGCCACTACTAAGAGAGGGGTGGGTATGTTTTTCACTCTTCCTGTTTATGACATCATTCTGATCAAATTATAAAACTGTGACAGGGAATATAATCAACTACATCCGTGTTGCATAGTCGAGACCCAACCACTTTATAGCGCAAATGGGAAGGCATTCAGAATACATGGTTAAGTATAAGTAATATATTTTAATTGAATTGAACAAAGGAAGGAAGTCGAAATATAACAACATTATTATTAAAATACAACAAAGATTATCTATTTGACAAATTTGGTTTTAGTTAAATGTTTAGTTAATGTCACAGCTTTTATGAGAATCTTAATTTTCAGGGCCGCTTATCGGGTCTCTAATAAAGACAGTAAAAAATTAATTTAAATTTACAATAACAAAATTTTATACCAATAACAAAACTATTAGAAATCTGGCTAAGTTATAGAAATCAGTGGGTAAACTATATTTACGTGAAGGTTTACATAATAATTTTTTTAAAAATACCATTTATTTTGAGTAGCTCTGGTTTGTGCTAAAGTGATTTATTTTAATGTTTGCATAGAACAGCATTTCACTGACAGGTTATAGCACTGATTTTATTCTCGTCTCATTTTCCAACACTATGCAACATTTTCGGCACCTTTCTACTTCACTGAATTCGTATTGCCGCGGACTTCATGGTCAGCTCCTCCAAAACACACTCACTGCTTTTTGAATATCTCAGTTCTCCGCAGGATACCAAACACACTCTGCTCTCGGAATATTTGAGTTCTCTGACTACATAGGCCCCTACTGCTTTTTGACTATCTAAGTCTTTAACTGTACGTCTCCCAAACACACGCACTTCTCTGAATATAAGTGAGTAACTGTCGACGCTAATGTTCTAAGCGTATGCTCTGGCCTCAAAGTTACGCCGCCAATAATTGACGAAAGAATTTATCAATATTTCATTACATATTTGTAATCACTACAACATATTGTAATAAATAAAAGAAGATTAAATGAATTAAATTGCCCCACGTTGAGGAAGCCAATTTATGTAATAATTAAAAGGATGGCTTAATTAAAAGAATTAATTAACAAATTATTAAGATTCAAAGATTTATTTTTAAAAGTGCAAATGGTAATCCCTACTTTATACGCCGAATTTCATCAAGTTAACAAAAAAATATTTTATTTCAATTTTGCAATTCGTGGCGTTCTAGGAAAAATACATCTTTATATTTTACAATCAAATACGTCGTAATTCTCTTTATCTCAGGGCCATTACTGGGTTTGATATTCAGAACAATACAATCTAATAAACTAACATTCACAATTCAAACTCATTGAAGCTAACTTAATATAATATGAAAATAAACGAAATAAAAAAAGTAAATGAAAAGAAAAACGAACAAATGAAATCTGACTTCTACCTTTATCCTTGTTTACAGATTTTAAATAATTTTTTTTACTCTCGAATGTCTTTCTGGTACCAGATCTGATTCTTGGAAGTTGAGGACAACACTAACTAAAAAGGCCATTCACTGATTCTACACAATAAAATTTTACTACACTCGGTCGATGTTCTCGTTCCCTGCCATCTGGAACTTTGGATCTGCAGCCCCTCAGTCAGCCCTCGGCCATAGGTCTCCTTGATGCCCCTATGTGAAATTTAGTTCATTCTGTGTGAAGCAAAACCTTTTGCTTCCAACATTGCGATTATTATTTTGAGTCTCTCCGTCAAAACTGTTTACTCGCGTTTTATGTAAACTAGTAGATCTCGCAGTTGGACTTATTGGACTGCGCTATTCATATTTTAAATCAGCATCCTCGCTTTACTGTAACTTTTGCCGGACGCAGACTTTCCTGTTTAGCTTCTAGCCGCTGACTCTTACTCAATGAATTGCTCTACGCGGCTGGCGTTTGGGCTCTAACTTTCGGCGTGCGTTCGCTAACAATGGCTCGACCTTACATTGTTTCCTTTGATGTATTTTCGCCGATAACAATTCAATTTAATTAAACCCTATTAATGGCCTTTTAATTGGTATTACAATATATATATATATATATATATATATATATATATATATATAAATTTATTTGTTTAGCAATCCGAATCATTTATAATTCTATGAGCTAAATTGCTGTATTTGATTGCGGAATCTGCACATTGTGTATTGAGAGTGTGGGGCAGGTTTCTTTGCGGAGAGTGAAGGTAATGTGCGCAGATTTCTTCTCGTTCCCTTTTACATTCAATTTGTTTAGCCTTTTTTATAGGTTGGTTAGGTAGCTTTGTGGAATATTGAGGCTACTAGGGGGTCCTCGTGGCAGAATTGTTTATTTTCGATAGCTTGATTTATGGTTTGGGTAATTCTATGAACTTGTTGTACTGTTGAGTGTTTTTTACGAAAGCCGAACTGATGTTCTGGTATCCAGGTTTCTGAGCACAGGTCTTCGTGTAATCTGGGCAGCACCAGTCTTTCCAGAATTTTTGAGATTATTGACAGTAGGCTAATATGTCTGTTGGAAGCAACATCTGTAGGATTATTTTCTGGTTTTCCGACCATTACAATTTGAGCCTTTTTTTTAGACATTTGGGCCAGTATCCAAGTCGTAGAATTGCATTATAAATGTAGGTTAACATTACGCTTCCTTTTTTCGGAAGTTCCTTCATCATGCTTGCCGTGACAAGATCAATTCCAGGTGACGTTTATTTATTTCGTGATTTCTTGTGATGTCTGTGGTTTGATATGCTTCTGTATTGTCGGTGGGATGGACACACTTTGTTCTATTTCTTGGTCTGTTATATTGTCTATCGGTTGGAAAACGAAGATTAAGTGTTCGGCAAATAGATTTTCTTTCTCAACGTCACTTTTTGCCCAAGGTTCATTGTTCTTTTTCCTTATTGATGGAGCAGGGATTTTATATCAGCAATCAGTTTGCGTTTTAACCTATAAGCCAATGTGGTAGCTTTAACATGTTACCTACATATTTTACATTATATCATGAGATCCCCTCCAGCGAAGAGAACTCCTAAATCATGTCTACAGATGTGCTGACCATTTTCTTTTCAGTCTTCTTGTTGTAATAACAGATTAGAATGCCATTTGAGCTCTTCGTGATGCGTAACACTCTTTTGATACACAATCTTCATAACGGTGAGGATTTTTAAGTCACTGTGTGTTTGCTCATTTTTTATGTACCAGGTGGCATTAACGATGGCCCTTAATATTTTAGACTGGCATCTTTGGATTATTGCAGTATTTGACTTACTGGCACATCCCCATGTTTCTATACCTTGGCTCCATATTAGTATACTTATGGTTTTGTACAGTAGAAATTTATTTTCTATGGAGATGTGTGACTTGCGTCCTAGTAACCAGTACATTTCTTTTTGTTTAATATCCGTTTGTTTTATTTTCATGGTTATGTGAATTTTACAAAACTGACCTTGCTATCGAGATTTAGACACAAATATTTGACAAAGGATGATGTGTTGTTTATATAGATCGGTGGGCACTGCTTTTTCCATACTTTACACGTCACATGAGACAACTTTTTTTCTCCATTTATGAAGCCAAACTTGAAGTAAGATCATACATTTTTGTATGAGTAATGAAGCCTGGTTTATATACGTATGTGAGGTTAGAATCACCCTATCATCTGCAAACGTTCCTACAACAATATATTCGGTCGTTGAGATATCAGAGGTGCGCAACAACAAGGGGCCTAGGACATTGCCCTGAGGAACTCCTGAATTAATAGGATGTACAGATGAGACTTTTGTTTCATTCTTGTACGGAATTTGTGGTTGGTTAATAATGATTCCAACAATTTTTAGAACGTAGGCAAATATATTTTTATTTTACATATACCAGTATGAACAAAAAGTAACGTGAATTTATTTATAAAATATAAATTCTTTATTTATTCTTCCAAATCAATTTCATCACCTTCAAAGTAATCCCCGTCCGATAAAATGCACTTTTTCCAACGCTTTTTCCAGTCCTCCAAACAGTTGGAATAGTCTTTTTCTTCGATTTGGTTTTTATCTCCTCAATCGTGTCAAAACGGCGTCGCTGCATTGGCCTTTTGAGTTTGCTGAATAGCCAGAAGTCGCACGGAGTCAAATCAGGCGAATACGGTGGTTGCTGAACGATATGAGTCGAGTTTTTGACAAAAAAGGTGCGAAGAACCTGTCTTCCTAATTCCCGGGAGTTTTAAATGACAATTTCACCTTACTTTTTGATCACAGTGGTATTTGTACATATGTTAAAAACACCCTATTAGTCGGAAAAAAATTATTATCAAATTTTAAAATATAATATTTTATCGTGATGAAAGAACCAAGAGTTGTTCGCCCATAATTCCGGTCGTTTCAGACGAATAGCTTCACGCAAACGACGCTTAACGCTCAAATAATATTCTTTGTTGACAGTTTGGCTCGGCGGAAGGAATTCATAGTGCACCACACCACGATAATCAAATAAATCTGTCAACATGACTTTGATTTTCGATCGACTTTGCCGTGGTCTTTTCGGTCTTGCTTCACCTTTTGCACGATATTCGCTGGATTAATCGGTGGTTTCAGGGTCGTATGTGTAAATCGAAGTCTCGTCTCCAGTAATGATGCATTTCAAGTGGTCCTGATACTCAGACAGAAAAAATTCACACACATCAACGCGACGCTTTTTTCCAAAAAATTGAGCGATTTTGGCACCAATCGAGACTTGACGCGTTTGAGACACACAACATTCTTCAAAATGGTTTGGGCTGAGCCAAATGATATTCAAACACTATCAGCGAGATCTCTAATTGTCCATCGACGATTTTCAAGCACCAAATCTTTGATTTTTTGGACGTGGCCCTCGTCGGTAGACATTGATGGTCGTCCAGAGCGCGGTTCATCTTCAACGCGTTCTCGGCCCTCTTTGAACTCGTTGTACCTCTTATAAACGTTTTTTTGTGCCATAGTTTGATCACCAAAGGCCTTCCGCAACATTTTCAACGTGTCCGCACAAGAATATTCGTTCCGCAAACAAAATTTGATGCAAGTTCTTTGTTCAACAAAATCACCCATTGCAAAAATCGAAAAATTCCCTTTGGTTGTTTACAGAAACACTTACAACTCGAAGATAATTAAACTTTTTAACAAACAGACGCTTCGCAAATATTATAGACAGTCCTACCAACTTTGGAGAAAAAATTTTACCTGTCTTCCTAATTCCCGGGAGTTTTAAATGACAATTTCACCTTACTTTTGGATCACAGTGGTATGTGTACATATGTTAAAAACACCCTATTAGTCGGAAAAAAATTATTATCAAATTTTAAAATATAATATTTTATAAAACATAGTGTTTCTTAAATATTATGATTTAAAATTTGATAATTTTTTTGACTAATAGGCTCGTGTTTTTAACATTTATTAAAAAAGAAATCAGTTAATTGTAATTGTTAATCTGTATATATGTCAATGAAAATGTCATTGTCGTAATTAATCTATATTTCGTTGATTTGCTAAAAATGTAGGATTAAAAAAGATGGACGTTTATGATTGTAACATGATACATGCCGAAATAGAGACGGTCTTACATACCATTAACTGTCACAGGGTACCGGGCCGTATATCTCAGTATACTGCTGTCATAGTTTTAACTCTGAAATGTGGACCACTGAGAGACGGCCGGAAGTACGCACGCCTCTCGCGGTAGATGAGGCAACTACGAGGTCGTCGCGACGCCATACCGTCATTGCGAGTGCAGCGCGGCGCCGCGACGCGACGTGCGAGCAACACGATACGCAACACGGGACAGGGCTCAGTGGACACGGGGTCCGTGCGCGGCTACGTGCTACGTGCTACGTGCAGTGATTCCGAGTGCCGCCCACCACCCACACCGGTCCACGCCGACAAGGTACTTTCACTTCATACTTAGAATAAGATCCAGCAAAACAATTTCTCTCAGCATGTCAATAAAATCCACGCGTAGATATGTTAAGCTAATTCCAAGGTAATTGTTAGAAACAATGGTGTCTCCGTATTTGAACGCTACTGCGTAGATCTGTATTTGTCGCAAAGTCCGCAGACCTTGCTTGGTACAATGTCGCTAATGACAGGCAAACACGGTGAGCAAATATGCGGTGTTTGCGAATTCGAGATTGCCTCAGCAGCCGGCGCAGAGGCACAAACGTACGACTCAACGACTCAACGACCAAAAACCCTCAAAACAGAAAATAAACAAAATTTCCCAAATTTAAAATTCCCATACGCGATTTTATAAGATTAATCATTCATATATATATATATATATATATGAAGACCTTTAATAAAATAGATAATTAATTTTTTATAATTGATAAATGTGAATGCCTTTTTTGTATCATACAGTTTTTTTTAAAAAAGTAAGGCAATTATCACTGACGCTAATTTGTAGCACAGTAAATTTGTTTTTATGATTCCGCTTAGAACTTTTCAATGGGAAATTAATTTTACGTAGCCACTAAAATGCGGACAGTAATTAATCTATCCTTTTCTCTGTAACGTATTAATGGAAATAAAGTGTATCAGCATATATTATCATAAGTGGTTATGCATTCTATGGTTGATAAATGAGCGTAATTCATATGCAAAAGATGCTAAGTTTAGAACTGAAATGCATTTCCATACTGAACGCTGTTGAACTAACGGGACGCATCATGGTTTTTGTTAAAAATTAAAATAAAAAAACACGTGTTGGGGTCGAAATCAGATCGATAAATTATCAAATATTTTAATGAAATGACAGATTATTTAACGAATTGAAGTAACTAAATGCTATAATGCAGAATGAAACAAGTCGTTCTATACTTAATCGCATTCATGAACAATCGCATTGTTATTTACTAATATTCCACAAAATAAATGTTCTTTATATATATATATATATATATATATATATATATATATATATATATATATATATATTAGAGCGTAAATTTTCTGCATTATAAATAAATCATAGGAGCAATGTGTTAATCCTATTTTTATATATTGAATTCAAATCCATTTGAAAACAACTTAGTCAGGATTATCAAAAATTATTTATTTCACCGCGTAATGATTTATTTGACAACATTTCATCACTTCTGCTAACCTTTCCCTTTAAAACACCCGTGAAAAAAATACGTTTTATTACGCCATTTTTCAGAAATCTCTGCCAAACCTCTGTGAATTGATTAATTTTGAAGCTAGTCGATTGATAAAAATATTCCCATCACAAAGCTTTCAGCAATGCTTTTCCTCGCGGAGCAAATTTATACCCGGTAAGAGTTTTTTTCAATTCCACAAATCATTACATGTGTAATTTGTAATCCACGCCACAAAAAATTATGTTTTTGATGTATTTATTTCATTAATCCTCGAATGAGGAAATAGGATACGTCATTTCATAAAATTATTGCTTGCTACATTTAACAATTAGTTGTTTACGTAATCCGAACTCACGAATTTGCCTGTGCTACATAACAGAAAACAATATAAGATTTATATTTACTTATCGGCATTAAAAACAGAGTACTTAATGTTTAAGGGTAAAATAAAATGTTTAGAAATTAAATACCCACCAAGTAAAATAATTATTAAGGCAGGTATCAAAAATCAGAAAACATGGAAGAACACAACACACGAGAATAAATACAAAACCTGACTATTTTTTTTAAACTTAGATGAAGAAACTCCTCTGCTTCGCAAACGAGCCTTTCAGTAAAATATTCATACAATGATTCACATAACTCTTATAATTACTGTTCGTTACCTCTCGAGGCAGACTATTGTATAAAACTATCCCTGAATTGTGAATACTTCTCTGGTACAGAGCAAGACTATGTATGCTTGGAGCTAAGCGATTTCTAGTCACGTAGTCGTGAAATTCGCCGTACGTTTTCAAACTTCAAAATTTTGTGAGTATACACATTGGGTATAGTTAGTATTTGCAAACTTTGAGAAACGGTTTACAATTCAGATTTATAGCTCGTACTAGAAATTATTCGAATTGTAAGTTTTTCTCAGCTTGAATGTTTCAATGATCTTTGATTAATTTCCCCCAAGTTTCGACCCTATAACACACATAATGGAATGAAAATACGCAAAGTAAACCATTTACATTGTTTTGATGTCAACATGACGCATTAATGTTCTGAGAGTTTAACAAACTAAACTGCAAGCAGATCTATATGGCGAGTCCACATTAATTTGTTGACATTCCGAAGGGCCAGGAAAGTCACAACAGCTGAGATCTTGCATTAAATAGTTGCATGCAATTTGGTCAAAACGACGTCAGAATCAATCATAACAAAAAGTTGTATAGAATAGTATTCAGTACAATAAAAATTAATAATATAAATTATTAGTTAAAATTTCATGTGCGGTAGACGTAGTTCATTTGGTTTCTTTAGCAAATTATTGTCTACAGAATCAACCACGAAACATTTAAGTTTTAGAAACTGATACACAAAATCATTTTTCTTTGACGGTATAAATTGTAGTGCGATACACAGTCCCTGTAAATCTATTTAGTGTGAGAATGATTACGACGATGCAGCGATTCTTGCTGCTGAAGGCCGAGAGGCACGGAGAACGTAATTAACTGAAGGTGTGGATGCTGAGATGATACTTAGGCCAAGGCTCTGGATCAATGCGAGGCCCAGCACCTGGTGCGACGAGAATTTCCCGTTTAAAAAATGGTTGGCTGCTACACTTGTCGAAACATAGAATAGTCAGAACTGCGTGTTTTTGCGTTGTCCTTTCTTTCACAATACAACTTTCCTTGAAATTTATTTGAGAAAATATACCCAAAATTTAATATTAGGCACTGTTATTTCTCTGAGAAAATGTCTGTAGTTTGGCTTGCAAGTAAAGAGAAGTCCACTTTTGAATTCGTATGGTCACTCACTGAAGATAAATAAGAACTCAATCGTCCTCAACGAAGGAATGCAAGACGTAAAATACAGACATGTATTAAAACCCTGTTTTAAAATAATAACCTCTTTATGTATATATTTGTCAATACGATATCAAGGTAGCCAGAAAAAAAATTCTATAGCATTTTCTGGACGTAAATCTCAATGCTTTGTAATAAAAACAGAATTCAATATTATCTGAAATCTCCATTCCTTTCTACACATCACTTTTAATTATAATTTGAGCTTCAAAATTCCATTCTTATAGCCTACATTCAGTCTCTTGCCAATTTTTATAAACTTGTCAATATTTGAACACTAACTTGCAAATAATTAAAAGGATTACCTACCGAGAAAACTGAGGTTATTAATAATGAAGTAAATTGCCATGTAAAGAGACGTAACGAAACGTAAATTACCAAGTGATGTTTGAAGCTTACAGAGAACGTATCGGAACCGCGATGAGTTCTTTGCTTTGCAGACTCTCGGCAAAAGTAACTCGGGTTTCTTTGATGTTGAGATAAGTTTCTGGAGGTCTATTTGGCGGACGTGGACGTTTCTAACAAAGCTAGACTTACGGATGCTACATTAAATATTACTCACCAGTAAATATGTTTCATGTTGCGGGGTTAATCTGGTCAATTTTACGTTTACTGAGTTCCATAATGAATTACGCAAAACATATTGACAGAAACTTGATTTATAGGTTTTTTTTTCAGCTTTCATTCGTTTCATCGTTACTTTTGAACAATTGCAATTAATTGTATAATTTTATTTGTGCGTTTCTTCCTTTTTCGTTATGTGAAAATGTAGTTTTAATTTCGTTTGTGGCGTGAATTCAGAAATACAGGAGTAGTGCCAGACGCAAATAAATGATTCTCGAGAACCGTTCATTAAAAATAATTTCAGGCCACGTTTTATTAAAGCGTACTAAATACCGATGAATGAAATTTTAAAATTATAAGATCAATTAATATGAAAACTTACCAAGTTCGTTGTTGATTTTATAGAACAGTTAAGGCAAAATATTGAATTCCTGTAAGCTTACGTTATTCTTTAATTTCTCTTAAGGCAATTGTGTTGTGTAATGGCCCTAGGTGGAAATGTACTTGTTTTAATAATTGGTGACTATATAAACTTTTGAATTAGTATATATTAATATTTGATAGTGTATAAACATATTATCAAATGTTACTTCAATATAATAAAACAATTAATTTTGAAGACTTTAATTGAAATAAGGAAAATTATTCAGGTTGTTTCAGGTTTAGTGTTTAATCTAGTGCGATGTGTAATTCCGTATTTTATGATAGTTAATTCTCCAAATATTTTTTACAGGGTGCGTATTTAATTTGTTTGCAAACTGTAAATATTATATTCTACCCTTAGTAACATTAAAGAATTTATATTTTTCTTATTATTACCATATAGTACTTTTATTTCCGTTGGTAAGGGAAATTAGTTTTCCGATTTTTAGTCATGTTTGTTTAGCTTCTAATTGTTAGTCAAATAATTATATTATAATTTTATGTAATGACGTATCCTATTCCCTCATTCGAGGACTAATTGAATAAATCAATCAAGTCAAATAATCGCCTCCGCTGAGTGTTCCTTATAGCATAATCTGGACGACTTTGACTTCAAAGTTACTAATGTGGACTATTTTCCTATACAGCAGGAAGTAGGAAGCTGCCCTCGCGACTATTAACAACTCGAAGAATCGCTCTCAACTCCTAAAATTTTTTAACCTGGAACAGTTCCCTGTGAAGATTCTTTTATTTCATCTCCGTACCTTCCTTCCAAACCAGTACAAATTCCTTAATCGTGAATAGCCTTATTAATTTACTCTCTCCGGTTGACGTCACTTCCGCACGATGGTGAAACCATAAATCGTACTGTGGTGAAGGACGAGTGCCACACACCACATTCCTCTTTGCCTTAAAAATAATTTTTAGTTCATTTTCGAAATGGCCGTCATTTTCTTCTTCACGCCATTTCTCTCCTCGTTAATCATGCCACTCCCATTTCCCAAACGCGACAGATGGAAACTCTCACATTCGTTCTTTGCTAATTAGAGTGTTTTCCAAAGCAGCCTCACTGCCGCCTGTGTGTCACCTACAACCATTTGTTAGCTAATTTTCTTGACAGTTGGTTGCAAATTAATCCTTTTACGAAAATCTATTTTAATTATTAACTCATATGCAATAATTATTTTGACACTGATATATAATAGTTATTTAAAGTACATTCTTGATACAATTTACAGATGTATAAATATAATTATGTTCAAAAGTCGTATAAACTAATTTTAAGTTTAAAAATGATCAACTTGTTAAGTCAAGAGACTTGTTATATGCAGTATGAATTCTGTTCCAACTTTTCTGTTTATGTGTGTAATTCAACTGAATTTTCCAGGTACTTCGACGAGGGGAACTTATATAGTATAAAATTAATCGAGAGAATCGTCAATGATTTCAAATGTAACGAAGATATCTTTTATTACTGTTTATAGCAGCTTTGACATATTAGTCATTAGGACTGTACATTAGCATTAACTAGGTGAGATACATAGTTACAGTATAATTAAATTAGGCTCATTAGATTTGTGTCTGCCGGGAACTAGATAAAATTGTCCAATTTATGGTGGGAAGTAAGTAGCCATTCTTCAGCTCGATGAGGAATTGCGAGGCCATGTGTAAGAAAGATGTGGTTCATAGTGAGCTGTGTTCTTCAGAGTACATACGTTAGTTTCTGGGTGCTGGAAAATAGATATTCATGGGTTAAAAAGTTATGGGCCGATCTTATTCAAGAAATTTCCACTTGTGATCTTCTGAAAGCCGTTTTAGGTGATTATAGTTTCTCCTTCTGGTAGATTCTTGTAATCCTTCGCTGCAGGATCGTTGATCATGCTCCTGAGGTGAATACTGAATAACTCGTTTATGGCCGAGTAGAATAGGACTTATCATGCTGGTATTGGGTCGACTTCACAATTGTCATTCAGTTTATAAGTTTTTTGAGCTAGTTTGTTAGCCAATTCTTTCCCCCGGATTCCCAGGGCCTGGATCCATGTAAGATGAACGGTTGTGTATCTGATACTGGCTGCCGATATGTTTATGTAGATTTGTTGATCATAACCTGAGTGGGGGATTTAGATAAAACATCCAACGCCTCCAATGAGTCTAAGTAAATGAATTTGCCATTATCCATGTTGGCGCAGATCTCTGTGGCCGTATAGATGGCGTATAATTCCGCTGTTAACATAGAAACTGAACTATTTAATAAAGTCGCTGGTTTCTCTATATTCCATATGTATTCTGAGGTTACTCTGTGTGCATTTCTCGAGGAGTCCGTATATATCTGTTAGTGATTGCTGTATGAGGTTAATAACTTGTCAGTTTTCATGTTCCAATCATTACTCGAGAGTGGTTTCTTTCTCCATTTTATTGTGGTAGTGTTTATATTCGGCTCCGGGATCATCCAGTGGGGAAGTAGCTTTGATTTGTGAATCCGATTGATTGATCTTAGTGGTAATCAAACAAAGGTTTATTATCACCCGTATTTCTCAACATTACGTTACGCATTAAGAAGTTTCCCCATTTCAATATATATATTTACTTATATTCTTTTTTGTTACAATTTCATTGCAATTAAGGATAGTGGAAAATTATCTAACATCACTTTACAAGTACGCTTTCTGTAAATCACTGAATAATCTTCAATAAATTACGACTGAATGTGATAATCTGAAACTGTATAAAACTGCCGTGGGCTACCTTTAATTTACGACTGGCGTCTACAGTTTGGAACTTAACTTTTTATTTACTCGTAAATATGCTCGTCTCTGAGGAATTTCGCCTGCAATAAATTTGATCTTGCCACACTGAATAAAGGCATAATAGTTTTACCATTTTCCCGTTATAATTTTAACAGCCTTTCTTCGACGTGGACCTTAATCATTCTGAATTCAGGCAAAGATCATCCTTCAAATGTATAATTATTAAGATAAGAAGGAACAAAATACCATTTAGTTTCCAGTCAATGGTAACTATCGCTTGCTACGTAAGTGAAAATGCACATGTACTGTTAAATCGAAGTTGATGTTTTGACAAAATAATATAGCTTAAAAAACGCGTATTTAATATATTTCAAGAATCTAACCAAACTCAATAATAAACTTATATAACAATTTAACGTGCTACAATGAAAAAAAACCTATTTTTTTCAGAACTGTTTCATATTTCTCCAGTTATCTCCATTTTTATCGTTTACAGCGCCATCCAATGCGGATATTTTTTTAAAAAAATTCAGACAGAACTAACATTCTTTTATGGAGAATCTAATCTAATAAACAAAGCAGAGTATTTGTTTGTACGTTTGTATGTATGTCTATTTGCTTGTATGTTCCTTACACAAATCTACACCGGTGGAGAAAATTTCACCAAATTTCGTACACGTGTTCTTTGCGACCAAGCACTGTCGGGGTGAGACACGTCTACCACCCTCACGTGCGGGGGTGCAAAATATCAAACATTCTAAAACAACCGATATTTGAGTCGGATAAATATTTTAGGGGTCAAAGAGATTGATAGTGTTTCTACCGATGCTATCTGAGTATAATTTCAACCCCCTACAACATTGGAATTGATCACCCTTAGGGGTAGGGGTGGACGGGCGTTAAATAAAAATAACGTAAAACAATCAATATTGAGGTCAAATCAAGGGTTATGGGTGGCGCTGAGTTTAATTATGACATTTAATTGGACATCTAACCCCCAGAGACGGGGGTGGATATTCTTAAACATGCAATCGAGGTCGACATTGGCTTTCAATAGTTATTTTTAGAATTAATTAGATTGATAGTATTTCTAGGAGTTTCTTTGTGAATACTTTCAACCCTTTTCGGTATTGGAGAGGAGCACGGGTTGGGGTGTGGTTGGAGGGAAGTTACAAGAAACTAAGGCGAAAACAACCGACATTCGAGACAAATCGGGGATATGGATGTCGCTGAATTTATTTTTGACAATCTGGGTAACACGCGGAGGTGGTCGGCGGGGGGGGGGGGGGAGGAGCTGGGCGGACGTAAGTAGAAATGTTAAAAAATGTTAACCTGTCGATCATTGCGTCGAATAAATATTTTTTGGGGTCAGTGAGACTAATATTTTTTATATTCTCTGTATAATTATAAACCTTATCGGCTTGGGAGGGTAGGGTGGAGTTTCATTACATAAAAAACCGCAAAAAACAGAGATTGGAGTCGAATGCAGGGTTAGGCATGTAGCTGAGGTAGTAATGATATTCAACTTGCAGTTTAACCCTCACGGGTGGGGCTGAACGGGGGTGAAAGTTTTCAAACGTGTTGATCGGCAAATATTTGGGTCCAATAAATATTTTTCGATAAATTCATAATATTTCGGTAGATATTCTGTGTATAATTTCAACCCTTACTGGCATAGGTGAGTTGCACGCTTAGGTCTGGAGTTTGGAGATGCGTTACATAATAATAACATGAATATACAGAGATTCGAGTCAATTCTGTGGTTATGGATGTCACTGAGTTTCATTGTGACAAACTGGGTAACTAGCGGGGGTGGAGGTGGGTGTCTGGGCGAATGTAGAAATTTTCAAACAATGTAACCGCCCGATTTCTGCGTGAAATATATACTTTTTTAATCAATAGTAGCGGGAGTAAAAATATTAGAACATGTTCAAACGGCGATATATTCGTCGAATGAAACTATTTCAGGGTCAATGAGTTCAACTCCCTTCGGAATGGGAGATGAACACATTTAGGGATATGATTCGAGTTGCGTTACATAAAATAACGCAAATCTATAGATAGATAGATAGATTTATTCACCATTAGCCCTCTAAAGAGGAAATAGGATTCGTCACAAATGTACAGTAGATAAATTGCATATAAACTTATAATACACAAAAACACACACAAAAATTCATATCTGTTTATATTAGTCTAGTCACTACAATCATACACACTATTTTTAGGAAACACGCACACGACACAAATCACTTCCTGGTATTCATCTCCTGTCGCTAGGTACGGAGGGATGTCGTCATAGATATTTACTAAAACAGAAAGCAGAGGCAGGAAAACAGAACCAAAAGGGGAAAACTGGACACACTAGTTACATATTTATAGCATATTCGGCAATTTTGTAGGCAAGGCAGTTCAACGAATGTCAGACCGATTCAAAAATTCGTGTACGGAGTAATAAGTTCCATTGACAAGGTAAGTTTTACACTCCTTTACGAATAAGTTGTAGTTGTTGATGTTCTTTACATGATCAGGAAGGCTGTTAAATAGTGCGATACCGGAATAATGAACGCTAGACTCATAGAGACTGAGGCTGTGCTTGTCAGACCTAAGAACTGAACGGTTTCTTGTGTCATAGCCATGATTGTCCCCGTTACTTGCAAAAAGGTTCATGTTGCGTTTAACAAATTTTAGTATTTCTAATATGTAAGCGCTAGGTAGAGTCAGAATATGGAGTCTTTTGAACAGCGGCCTGCAGCTTTCTCTAGCATCTGAATCTGATATAATTCTAATGGCTCGTTTTTGCAGTTTGAAGACATCCACACTACGAGAACAATTGCCCCAGTTGGCAATACCGTAACCCATATGTGAATGAAAGTAGGCAAAGTAGACTAGTGAAGCAGTTTTGGTATCAACTTGTTGCGTCAATAGTCTCAATGAGTAACAAACAGAACTAAGTTTGCGCACGAGGCGATCAATGTGCAAGTTCCATTTTAATTTCATGTCGACTTGCAAGCCGAGGAAAGTCGCATGATCAGAGAACTTATCCGTTACGATGTTGTTGGTTTCTGTTGTAAAACGAACTAACTTAGTTTTCTGTACATTGAGTGTTAATTTATTGGCGGCGAACCAAGTATTTAGGTCTCTAGATGCAGTCTCAATCTTCGCATTGAGATTATTTAAATCAATGTCCGTAATTAACAAATTAGTGTCATCTGCGTATAAGACAGATTTTATAGGGTCCATATATTCTGGAAGATCGTTAATATACAAAAGAAAAAGCAGGGGACCTAATATTGAGCCCTGAGGCACGCCACAAGAAATGCTCTCCCATTCTGACAAGTGCACCTCACCAGCTTTGTTTTTTAAGGCTACCTTCTGTTTCCGATTGTTGAGATAAGATTCAAAGAGTGCCAAAGCGTTGCCTCTGATCCCATAATATTCTAATTTTTGGAGGAGTATGCTGTGGTCTACAAGATCAAATGCCTTCGAGAGATCAGCAAAAATTCCGGCTACCTTCAGTTTTTCATCAAGGGAATTTTGTATACTCTGAATAAACTCGTACATAGCGGTGCTCGTGGATTTTTGTTTGAGGAAGCCGTGTTGAGCAGGAGTAATTACTTTATACTTCGTCAAGAATTCAAGTAACTTTTTGTGTAAAATTTTTTCTAGTATTTTTGAAAATATCGGAAGTAGAGAAATTGGTCTGTAATTTGATGCGTCGGTGGGCGAACCCTTTTTGAAGATCGGAATAACTTTAGCAGCTTTAAGAGAGTCGGGAAAAATGCCGGTAGAAAGACACGCGTTGAATATGATTTGAAGGGGAGTAGCTATGACTTCGGCACAGTAGTTCACGACTTTGCTTGAGATGCCATATATATCCGCAGATTGGGTACATTTTAGCTTTCTTATTACGTTTATTATTTCGATACTGGTAACCGGTTGAAGAAAAATGGAATTCTGAACACTCGGTACGGCGTTTTGTAGCAGTTTATAAAAAGCACGAGCTTCTGATGGCTTATTATTAGAAAATTGATCCGACACATGAACAAAATATGAATTAAATATACCCGCAGCGTCTCTGTTGGTGAAAGTTTTACCGTTGTCGACAAGCTTAATATCTGCCACGTTATAATTGACTTTACCTGAGATATTTTTAATCACCTCCCAAGTTGCTTTTATTTTGTTATTTGAGTTTGCTATGTACTCCGATGTATGTAATTTTTTAGCAGCTACAAGCACTTTCCTGTAGATACGTCTATAAGATCGGAAGAAAGTCAAGAATTGTGGCGATGAATTAATATTTTTAAATTTATTCATTTGGCAGAGCCTTTCGCGAGAAACTAGTATGCCTTTAGTTATCCAATTTTTTACTTTGATATTGGGTCTATTCTTTAATTTAAGTGGAGCTGTCTCGTTGATGACTAATAAGAAATAATTTAGAAAAGTTTCGAACATGTCATCAGCATTCTTAGTTTTATTAACATCTAAAATAAAATCCCATTGTACGGTCTCTAGTCTATTTGCGATAATTCTGAGTTTTGCAGAGTTAAGGTTTCTAGTAAGTAGTACTGAGTCTTTAGGGCTAGGTTTGCAGATGATTTCACTCTTTATGTTCATTAACATACCCTTGTGATCGGATAAACCTGTTTCTATTATATTAACATTGTAAGAATCTATGTGAAGGTTACACAACAAATAGTCAATGCAAGTTTCTGAAAAGGCAACTCTAGTGGGATCTAAGTTAGTGACGGAAATGCCGTAGGATTTAAGCATGGTCCCAAGGTCGCGTTTATTACTGAACTCGCGCAGGTAGTCAACGTTGAAGTCGCCTGACACAATAACAGTCTTATTTTCCGCGTTGATTTTCCTTAATACACGGTCTAGAAGCGAAATAAAACTTGCACAATCGCTACCCGGTTGGCGATAAATTGATAAAAATATGACATTTTTAGAATTATTAACGGTTGTTAGTTCAACTGCACTGCACTCGAAAACACATTCACGACTGAGATTACGAATGTCTGGCCTATCTTTGCTCTTTTCTAATAGCTCGTTTTTAATGAAAATGCACGACCCCCCATTTTTCATTATTGTTCGACTGAAATTTGATACCCTAGCATAACCCTCTAGGACAAAACAATTAGCTTCGTCTTCATTTTGCCAGTGCTCCGTCAAGGAAAGAACATCAATTTTATCCTGACGAGATAGAAACAATTCTACGTCAAGTTTTTTATTTCTTAAACTTTGAATATTTTGGTAAAAGATAGATAATTTAGTAGCATTTAACTCAATACTGCCATAATCATTTGAGAGTTGAGGAATATTTGACGACTGTCTACAAAATTGCTGAATAACTGTCGGGTTAAATACGCGAAATCTGACGAGAAATATTCAATACAAATTGTCGTTTACCCTTATAATTCATATGAAGTCCGTGAGTGGTATAACCAGAACGGGGTAGGTTATTAAATAGATCAACAATACTCACATTTTTAATTTTATCAAGGCCTATAGCCAGTAGTCGCCGGTTTTCGAAGATGGTCCGGCGCTGAGCAGCAGGGTCGTCGTGTCTCGCTGGGATGGGGCTCACGAAGATCTTCTTAGCTCGCATCTTTGGCAGCACTTTCTGGAGTACAGTCCAGTCCACTTTACCTTTTTCACTAATGTCGTTTGTACCACCCACTAGTACAACGGCATCTGCATCATTAGTTAAGGCTGGCGCGTCCTTAACTATTTCCGATAGAGGGGCTCCGGGCTTCACAATACCACAAACTATGGTGTCAAATCGGGTTTTATGGATAAATGACATCTCGGGCAACGCCGATACCCAGATAGTCTGAAATAAAATAGGATGTCCCCGTTTAAGATTTAGGAGTTTCCCCCTCTTCAGCCCTCTGGAGTGGAGAAGGGTGATAGTGTTTGGTATCACTGATTAATTTTTGAAACATATCAAACACGTGCTTTTCGTTTTTTCTATCCGATATGTTTTTAGAGGTATTTGAGCACTAAGGGTCTATTTTCGCACTCTGCATGTAATTTCTCAAACGATGCTTCTCATATTTCAATACTACTCCACATACTCTACTCCTTTTATTCAGATCTGGAGGAAAATCGATATTATAGTTAAGTAAACTACATCAACGATGCAAGGAAATATTGGTGAAAATCAAGGGAACATTTAAGGGTATTTGTTTGGAACTATAAATTTGAATTAAAAAAATATTTACAGGGATATTTATATAAAAATCATTTGGGTTTCAATAAAGAATGAAGAAAATATTATTTGGCTGCTAACCGAGTGAAAAATCTAGGCGCGACGTAACGATGACTTTCACTGTCATAGTCTTCTATCCGGCGTTTTCTAGAAGATGATGGAAGAGAAACGTTGCGCCTAAATTTGAGTTTCAGTTGCCGGAGAAACAATCTGATCTCTTAATCTCAGGATTAACATAAACTTCTGTACGCTCACCAATGACACGCTTAAGTGGTAATCGGACTCTGTCGATTCTAAAGAATGATTCTGCAGAGAACCCTTGCCGCATGCAAAAATGTCGATCGTATCGACCCGTTTTGGTCGATCTTCCTGGATCAAGAAATATTCTTGGTCCAGGCAGTCACGTATTTATTAATATTTCTGGAGACGCACTTCAGGTAAAACTAAATGTCCATCGCTACGTGCTTCTGCCCAGACTTCAGGGATAATATTCTCGACACGCTGACGCCTGGTCGATGTTGTTCTAACTTGCCAAGTTCTCAACCCTTGCTAATAGCTAATATAATTAAAGTTAACAAAATATTCACGATTCATGAAACTATCCCACTACATACGCATTTACAACTATAGAGTATTTTTAACTTTTTATTCTAAATAAATTGTAAAATAATATGCGTTTTATTGTGCGTTTTCTAGATGTGACTTTATCCAATTTAGGTATTCCGTGGTACCCATAATTTTTTACATTAGAGCACATTTGCCGTGTATTTCCAACCTACCTTCCGGATGTCCGAGGCAACCGTTAGAGCGTAGGTCTGTTTTCAACGGCGTCTTCTGTAAACGCCATAAATCTTAGCAACGAGCTATAAACTTGAAATACTCTATTTAAGTTCACTGTCGTGGCGGCACTTCTCGCTACCTCTTTTCGCCTGACGAAAGGCGCTGAAAGAGGGGCAGGTAAATCTTCATAATCTCAACGCTAATTAAACTTCAAGGTGCGCATCTCTTCAATTTACGAGATATCCGATATGAAATATTCCCCTCTCCCACGAAATTCATCGTGAGTCCGTGTCGTATGGTATACTCGTAGAGAATATCAGCATGGGAAAGTAATATGATTATATAAAAATATATATTGAATTTTTCATTATTAGAAATAGGCCTTAACGTTATATATATATATATATATATATATATATATATATTTAGTTATTGTGTTAATCATATATGTCAAATCGAATACAATAAAATTTCTCATAATGTGCCATTTTTATCTCTCATGTATATGTGAATATTTTTAAAGTTACTGATATTTTTGCAACGCTACTTCCTTCTCTAGTACGTATTAATACTTTGCAACTTATGTAATTTACTGCGTTAAACTACTTTTTTTCCTCTTCATAGATTTGATTCCATCATGCTTTATTATCTATGTATGCAATGGTACTTGTCCTATTTCCTCAGTATGTGACTAGTGGAATCAGTAAATTTCAATAAACAACGTTATAGAAGTGTCAATTATTGTAAATAAATTTTCATGACATGTAAGGAATTTAAACCGCATAATAAATAATCTACGTTATTAAGTGATTTTTGAAAAGCGCTAAATAAAACCCTTCTGTTTTTTTCCGAACAGAAACTTAGTTTTGTTATATAAATAGTTCAGCGCCGTTGACAGCAGATTTGTCGATAATCTAAGAAACAAACAAAATATATCATTCTTACAGAACCAGAAATCTTAAGTAATATATCGCGCTGTGTTTGCATAAAATCTGTCCAAAATACCAATTCCATCTTTGGTGGAACTAATCTTTATTTGCACAGAACTAGAGATTAAGGTATTTTTCTTTACATTCGCCTACGTGAGTAATCAGCTGTCATCAATTAGTGCTACCTACAAACATGTATTTACGTAACGTCGTGATACATCAGATAAAACAGGAACGGATTCAATACAAATCCTGCGATACGTTACGAGTTATTCCACAAATCGGAAGAAAAACAGTCTTAATTATATACGGTTGCTTTGTTCAGCGTAAGTACTACTCTTTGGATGGTAACATATTCCGTTTGAAAGTACAGTATATTTTACTGAAATAGTAAACTTTTAATTTACTGCTAATCGAATAAATAGTAGTATAATTTTTAAAATACGAATTATTCAAAATTTTAACAATTTCTCTCAAAATATCAAAATTTATTATGCATAATATTGTTCATAAATTGTAAAGTATCCAGAAAAGGAAAATTACTCGGAAATTGATCATGCTTATAAAATGGAAGAGCAATTAGAAAATATACAATCCAAATTTCGAAATTTTTCAAGTACATGTTTTAGAATTTAGTTTAAATTTAGAGCACTTTCTATAATCAACATATAATCCATAACATTATAATTGACTATAATTCGAAGTTTCCTCTTTGTCTAAATTTCATTATACCTTCTGATTTTCTGTACACCGAAATTCTGTCACATAAACACAAACTCTCCAATTTTCTTTCTATTCTAGCTTTCTCATACGTTCACGCGGAAAATTTTTATAAAATTTTGCGCCTTTTACATTTTTATATATTCGAGCAATTTTACATTCCCGTAAGCAACGCTTACTATATATATCTCTCAAATATTCCTCTCTTTATGTCTAATAGTCTATTCTATGTGAATATAATTTAATTTATGCTAATTTTGCTTCAGTAGAACTTTATATATATATATATATATATATATATATATATATTGTAGTGAATAATATCGGAAAGTGGCCGCCCTTTGTCCGCGGGCCTGAGAGGGTCTCGGCGGAATTAATTAAAAGTGCACGTGCGCCGGAGATGCCCTGAGAAGCCGAGGGTACGCGTCCCTTTTTTTTTGCATCTTTTTCGGGGGGGGGGGGTCGGAGTAAGGGTGTATACTCCGCAACCGCGAGACTGACCGGAGGACTGAAAGTGAAGTGAAAGAGGCGAGAGGGTGCAAAATTTGGCTAGCTGTAACGAACAAAAGTTTTGGAGTGTGGACGTCCATCGCGTGGAGGCCGAAGAAGCAGATCGTGGGGTGCTACAAGACCAGTGATCCGCTGCAAGTCGGCTGATGCTACGAGATAAAGTAAGGGTCATCATTAATTTAAAGTGCCTTCAGACGTTAAAGATTTTTTTACACAGTGCGGAACTAAGCTCTGCTTATGAATTTCCACCGAGCCGCCCACATTACCTTGTAGAGAAAGAGGATTTCATTAACCAAGCCGGAGCTAATTTTTTTTTTGCAGACTATATGTATATCTGCTGGCACCCAATCAATTTTTTTAATGTATTTTTTTATATATTTTTATGTAACAAAGTTTTTTTTATATATGGTAATAAAGTCTAATCATTACAATATATATATATCCTAGGTACAGATGTTCATGTATTTTTCAAATGTTACTTTCGATCTAACCATTCCTTGGAAATAACTTTAAATTTCTCAACTTAAACTGAGAAAGTCAGTTTCTGACATTCATATTGTGACGCTTCTACATTTATTTAGTGGTTTCGTCGTCTCCAAAAATAACATTTTACCTCCATATTTTTACGTTTACAAATTGGTATGTATCGACGATTTTTAGTATAACTGAATATATGTATAATGAAACACTTTAGCTTCATTTAACACACGTTACAAACAAATCAGTAAATTACGAACATCAATTAAGAACGAAAACCTAAGTCCTAACAGATATAATAATTTATTACTGTAGTCAATAATATCGTAACAACAGCAATGTCTTTTTTAAAATTCTTTCCTCCGATGTCTTCACACCATCGCCTCCGCGTCTGCACTCCACCAAATTCTTCGCATATTCTTCTCCTCTACCGGACTGATGAAATTGGATGAAACATGTCAAGCAAACGCGTGAATTCAAGTCTTCCATAATCTGTGTGCCCAAGAGCTGAGCTGAGGCGCCGGCACTATAGTTAACTCCGCCCACACTGACGCAATACGTCAAGTTATTGGACCAACGGATAAACCCATTTTTCATACATACTGGGACTTCCGGGGACTATCTCAATGAATGGAGTCCAATATAGAGGATAATGTACAAATATGAGTCAGCAATATGTATGTATTTATTTATGTTACATTTCTTTATTTTAAATAATCAGTGCTTATTGGTAGTTTTGTGCATAAAATGGCTACAGGCATATATTTAACACCAATACCTTATGCTTAAATCCGCTGTTTTCTGATGGCGTTAGTGATCATATTAAACTACTGTGGTTACTCATTCTTTTTTATGAGTTTGTCATCTATCAACAATAGTCAGTGTATATCGTCAGCAATTTCATACAGCATATCTTTTTATGAAGTAATCATGTCTAGTTTCTTGCCAAGAAAAATAGCATATGCGGAAATCTCTGCTTTGTTGCTTTAATTTGAAGAAATCGACTGCCGAATTGCATCAAGTTCTTGTGGAGTCCTATGGCGACACAGCTCTATCGGAAACAACGTGCAGATATTGGTTTCGTCGGTTAAAAGATGGCAAGTTTGACCTGAGCAACAAGAAGCGTGAAAATTGGTCCAGGAAGGTTGAGGACCATCAATTGCAGGTTCTTTTGGACGAGAGGGATACCCAATCGCAAACAATGCTTGTCGAGCAATTGGGGTGTTACTCAACCAGCCATTTCAATGCGCCTACGTGCCATGGGAACGGTTAAAACTATCGGAAATTGGGTGCGAATTTAACGATAAGCAGATGGAGCGACGCCGAAACACATGCGAAATCTTGCTTGCCAGACCAAAATAAAGTAGTTCCTGTATCGGATTGTGACGGTATATGAAAAATATATTTATAGAATCATAAAAACACTAAAAATCGTGGGTTGACCCCGGCAAACCATCAGCATCGTCCGCAAGACCAAATCGCTTTGAACGGAAGACGATACTGTGCGTTTGGTGGGATCAGCAGGATATCGGCCAATATGAGCTGTTGAAAGTTGGTGAAACTGTCATTGTCCACCGCTACCACCAACAACTGATCAAATTGTATCGTACTCTGCGTGAAAAGGGGCGGATTATCAGCAAAGACATGACAATCTGATTTTCCTCCACGACATCGCACCATCGCACACGTAAACAATGGTCCGAAACTATTTGGAGGCACTAAACTTGGAGGTGCTACCTCGATGAGCCACGCACTTGGTGAACAGCACTTCCATTCTTACGAAGACGTCCGAAAATGACTTGTTGAATTGTTTTCCTCGAAAGAGTAGGAATTGTTTTGGCGTGGTATCAACAAATTCCCTGAGAGATGGAACAAATGTGTAGCTAGCGAGGGCGGGTACTTTGAATAATTTATTTTAGCTTTTTATGAAAAAGAACATGTGTTTTTCTGACAAAATAACAGCGAATTTAAGCTTATACAACTTGTTAAATAATAAAATTGGGTTGGTCTTACGTTCTGGAAAAGTCCTTAACACTTTGTCTGTATTCGTTTCGTCCCACTGCTCATACCCGAGAAGATTGAAAGTTAGGCAGGTCTCCCAGCATTCCAATGGCTCAGCTAACAGACTCGGCCTGAAATTCGATAGAGCGACCCGCGGTCCAGAGCTTCGGGAAACTTATACGATTAGTATACAAATCATAAATGGAAGGTACAGCAAGTGTTCAGATCTGCGCAAGGGGCCAAGCTCCAACCAACATCATGGCAGGATACAGAAGAATCCACCACTCCTCTGCGAACTCGATTATTCCGTTCCACTCACGCAGAAAAAATCTCTCCAATATTCAACTTGCGACCAAAAATTCTATTCAAAAACTAGTATTTCCACTTCAATTATACTGAAGCAAGACCAACTCCTCATGTTCGGTCAAGTCCAATACTTTCACTTTAGTTTGACAATGTTGGTGTCGGCTTTGACGGACGTGATCTTTCTCGGTGAAATAGCAGCAGCCGATTCGAAATTCAATCTTCTTAGCTCAGGTTGAAATCTCTACTTAAGATTCAACTAACCACAAAACCTCTATTTGCCGTTGTATAAGAAATTAAGCCAATCAAAATGCCAAACTCTGACGATGCAACATGAGCTTTACCGACTGATGCCCAACAATACTTACTCATTATTAAAATTTTTATAAATCTTACAATAAAACTGAACTGCTTAATTATATAAGCCCGCGATATTAATTTATTACAATATATAAGTTAAATGAAGAGCGACACCCTGAGATATATTTTTTAGCCATCACTATATATACTGATACAATGACCATTTTTGCCTGCTTCACATTTAGTGGCGTGCTTTGTTTCGCTTTCATCATCCAGTTATGTCAATAAAATTTCCAGCCGAAATAGATTTTTAACTACAAATATCCTTTGTAAATATCTAAGAAGATACGTCTTCTGTCTTTTTCTGTTCAGATCTTATATTCTATTAGTCATTACAAATGCTTAAATTTTGATTACTGAACAGTACGTTTATCGATTTCGCTTCACATCCAATTGACGAGTTTTCGTGACAATAATTAATTTAAGTAATATTACAAGTTAAATTTTTAATTTATTAACTGACGAAATCTTTGGAGTACAGATAATACTATTTTTTCGTAGAACATTTATTTCTATAAATTTGTGACAGGGATTGTTTTGTAAGTTAAAACACATCAACAATAATTTCTATATATTAATTTTTTTTAACTCGATACACAACACGTAAGTTACTTTTCCTAAACTTATTTCTTCCGAAACCGGATGTTGTACTCATTTATAATTCGTCGGCATTTGCAGGTATTTCCGATATAATGTATTTGGTGAACGTAGAAGGCAAATGGCTGGAAGTTTTAAGTGGTATCGATCTCGTGAGGTTATGTTTGAGTTGTGGCATGCTGTACTGCTCCAGTTTGCTTAATTGCGGTACAATGACTAAAGGCACGACACTGCCTTGCAGCTAATAGGAATGTAGCCAGTCAATAAGAGCTCATTCCTCTATAGAACGGCAGTCTCGGTTTGCTCAGCCAACTCAAGCAAATTCTGACTAACCAGGGAACAGATTGTAGTTTGTATGCGTCGTGGTACACTCAGCCTAATTCTCGACTCTAATTAAAAGATAAATTCTATAGTATACAAGACAACAATTTCGAGTATTTTCCTCACAAAATTAGTACTGAAATTTATGGAATTGATGCATTTTCCCGCTAAAAGAATAAAAATGTATACAACATGCGGAATACGTCTTACACAGTATTTATAATCACAAAAACAATATAATTCTTTGTCTGTGAGTAGTGTTACCACGAGAGCCTATAACACAATGTTGATCTCGCTTGTCTGACGAAAGGGAACGTAAAGGGTTTGGCGTGCTTCTACAAATACGGTAGTCGTAATTAATCACACGATATTGGACAGGCACAGCGAATATGAGAAATTTTGAGAACGATAAATATGAAACCCGCATACAAAATAATATGAATATCACCATGAGCAACGTTTCCATATCAACGATGGTACGAAAGTCGAATAGAACCTTTCCAGAATTCTTACCGTTTTTTTCCCGTTGTAGATATTATATACAGAGTGTTTCGTGAACTTCTTCTAGCTAATCTAAAGACACCAGCACTAGTGGATGTCTAACGTCTAGTCTTTACTTTTCGTCAATGTTGGAACCTGATAAAGTGTTTTCTCTTGTAATCAATAATACAAGAAATATATACATAATTCTGTTTATTATATTTCGGGACACATGGAAAACGAAAACCAGGTCACATTATGTAACAAATAAGGGAGACAAGGCTAATAACAGTCACCTTAGGAAAATGACAGCTATTTGACCAAAGACCGTGATAGTTTCATGAGGAACAACTGCTCTTTATTCCTCATTTATTAAAAAAAACTCTGTATAAACCCACAGTAGGCAGTGAACCATTTATAACCCATCTAAAATTTAGAAAAATAACACAAAATCACAATATTCATATAAGATAAATATAATACTATATAAGATAATATAAAAAGGGAATATATGTCGTGAAAAAACATAAGAAGATTTTAATAGGGATAACCAACAAACGCATTCTGTCATCACGATCACTGCTAGTGAACCCTTCTCAGCATTCAATCCGAATTATGAACAGATGGAGATATTCATATTATTCTGAACAGTAAACGCAGATTTCTTCAACTCTATCCACCATGTTTTAATCACTAAAAGATTCTTGCAGTATCATTAGAAATTTCAGTATCGAAATTAAAATAGCCTGCGATTTATATATAATATATATATATTATAATATATATTATAATATATATTATATATATAATATTTAAGTCTGCGTAAAAATATAAATCTAAACTAATCAAACAAACCAAACTCACCTGGTTTGTGAGTTTAATTATATACAACTGGTTTGTGAGTTGTGTCGTTCTTGCGGCTCTTTGCGTTTAACGAACGCAACAAGGATAACAGAAACGTTTTTAGTATTTATTTAGCCCTTATTTTTGTCTGTTATTTGGCTATTTATTTATCTAGCCTTATATATAATACTTATCTATTTGTAACAAGTTTTGTGCTGGAATTTGCGAGGAGAAATGGTGATTCGTATTGTTTTACCTGAAGTGCGTTGTAGAGTAATGGAATATTAATTCATTATGAGAAGTAGAGGGAAAAAAGAACACAGTAAAAACAGTCTTAATGTTAGTGAGCTGTAGAAATTGATTTTTAAGGAATAATTTTTTAGGAAAATCTATACGAAAGACAAGGTATTGGTTCGTTCAGTTTTTAAACTGTTAGTAGTTGAAACTAACTATACACTTCACGTGAATAATAATTTGTCGCTTTAAACACGTTCTTGTATGAATATCGGCATGTCTGGAATTAGGTGAAACTGACTTCAGTTGTTGCTCATGTATTTATTTAATCTACAAATGGGCAGTTTTCACAGTGGTTAGCACATGATATTGGAATAAATAAGTATAATTATTTTAGATACATGAACTGGACTTGAGAATAGTATTACTAGTATAAAAAATGTATATAAATAATAATTTATCGAAAATCAATTTTTAAACGCGAATTATATATAAATATAGGCATTTCTTTCATACTAACCAGAATGTGAGTTGTAAATTGGATCTAGTTAATTCTTCCTGTCATTTTTGTGTCTGAACCAAACTTTTCAAAGAGACATTAATTGAAAGGTCCACTTTCTTTGTATAAAGGCAGGTTGAAAAAGCTAATTAGAAGGTCATTATCAACGCCTCTAAACTGGCAAGGAGCAACGTAATGATAAATTCAGTCTCGAGAAATGATTTATGATCTATTGATCGTAGTCATGCTAGATCAATAAATATGACATTTTCGTAATAAATATCTGGCTGAACATTTACATCTCATCCAGTTTTAATTTAATAAATGCATTTCTCCTTATCAAATAGCAACTTGGTACTACAATTTTATTATACTTTAATTAAAGTTATAGCAGTCGTCGCTATAATGAAATATTCAAGTCATATTATTCACATGAAAAGATAGTTTCGTAATAGTAACAAAATTGTAAAAATAAATCTCTTTATACGTCTCTCTACACTTATTTTAAACGGCATCATCCATGAGCTGGTAATATAATAAAAACTGTGTTTTCGAACAAGGCATTGACAAGACGTATAAAACATTGTTAACAACTATAAACGCGTGAATTTTATTTATGTACCTATGAATCTTGTACTAAAAATATCTTTACATAACATTTTATAAAAATTTTAATTCAAGTTTCCAATATTGTTGTGCGGAACATTTTCAAATATTAATCTTGTGCTTTAAATACGTAACTAAGAAGTTGATACTCATTATCATTCTTATTATTTATAGCATCAATACCTATAAATATTTCAAGAGAACACCTCAATTTACTGTCTTAGTGTTCCAGTAATTACCGAACATAATTGTCATAAATTATAGTTCCCTTCGTTTTACGACTGTTATAACTAATAAGTATAATTAGGATTAAAAAATGCGTCATAGACCTTATAGTACGTCCCTTTTCCCAAATTGTTATTTATTAATTATATACACGTTTTATTTAAATCAACGAAAGGCTTATACCAGCATGCTAGCTATTAGAGAGAACGGACGACTTCTAATGGTCGTCTTCTTAGGTTAGGGGCAATTTTGTGGCTCGGTCAAAGATCTCAGTACGAGACAAGGCCAAAGTTAACAAAAAATAATAAGAAATAGACGAAATATAAATACCACACAAAGTTTCTGGAATCCTTGTTCTTTCTTCAGGTGCAGAAAAAACGCAAGAAACTATAAAGACAGTAAGGTACACTTAGATGGCAGTAATGAATTTCGTTACTAGTGTCAAAGAGTAACTGTCCAGTCTGAACGCATAAGGGACGAAAAGGGTGAAGAAGAAGAGGAGAAGAAGAAGCTGTAGATAGGCTATGTATGGGGTAATTCACATAACTTCCCTCCTATAGCATAGGAAAGGGACTTTAAAGTTGGGATACGGAAAGGTAGAACAAGAACAAGGTAGCCAAGCGTTAATTAGGACCCCTGGGCTATGGTTTAAGGATCCTACCTGGCAATTCGCCTAAAAGTGATGCAGGGAAAACCCAAGAAAAACCTGTGTCAAGTAGTCGGACATTTGGTACTTTTCCCATGTTCTTTCTATGGCGAGAGAGGGGTTTTCCTCTCTCCGTGCCTTGTTTAGGAGGCAGCTGGCCGACTATTTTAATAGGAATACCGGACAACTCTTACCGCATGCCCAAGGTCTGCGACCCTGGAACATACACTTCTCAGAACGTCGGCTTGTGAGAAACTCAGTTCAACAAACCAGAGAGAGGAGAAGGCACCCCCTATGGTAGCCTCCTCCAGAGCTCTCTGGGAAGGTTCACCTCCAAATAATGCTCTCACAGGCTTCATTGTGACGAAAAGGGTGCCCTGCTACGTGTAAAAAAATAACAAATCACAACAAAGCAAGAAGAAGAGCTTTTAGACATGACAATTGATGTCTAGTTCTGAGGATGAACAATACTGTCCCGGAGGTCATGCGTCTTCTAGGTCGTTGCTGCTGCAATATCTGGTAAGGGCTTAGGTTGTATTTCCGGGTGGTGCGACACGACCTTTTTTTTTGCTACTAAAACCACCACGTTTTATCTTAATGAAAGGAATTCCTTTCGCGTCAGGAGTAGTCGGCGGTTAATTAGAAGACATGACGTAGTAAGAGCTAACTACCGAATATGCCTGCAAGTAATAATTCTTTTTTAATTAAATTTTATTATTCCATAAAGTGTGTTTCTTTATTTTGACTAAATTTCCTACATAATATATTCGTTAATCTTTAGGTGGTGCCCATGGTATAAGTAAGTAAATTTCCTAGGGCATATATATATTTTATTGTTTATTTTGGGTACCACGCTACAACCAGAATACTTTCATGTAGGTTTACAGTCCATTGCTGAATTATTTGTGAATACGTTTGAGAAATTATTAACATATAGGAATTCTACTAGTTTCTTGTCTATGTTCTAACATCTACTTTATGAATGAAAGGCACCCATATAACATTATAATTTATTTTACACTGTTAACAAATAAATATGTACACATCAAACTGGCATTCGTCTCGGCGGATAAATGTCCATCCATAATAATACACAACACGGGAAAAATAAAAAGGATTTGGATCATTGCCAATGTGTAAATTTTGTTGTATATATGTCACTCAGAGCTACGAATAGCTCGTAAATTTAATTTATTTTTTACAGCAAAATAATTCGTATTCACGCGTGACTAATGGCTTGTAAACTGAAGAAAAATATATATATAAGGGCAAGATCAAAATTTTTGTGTAGTAGTATAAGTATTGTCAAATATTTGTCCACTTAATAAATTAACCGCAGTATTTTCTCAGTATTCGCCGAGTCAAGTTTTGATGTTTCGATTTCAAAATCTTTAAAGGAAGGAATTACTGAATCTTTTCTTATTTACTGTTAGTCTGCATTATTGAGGGAAAACACAGACAACTTGTACTGTTTTTTCTTATATCACATCTAAAAAATGTCCCTGTTGTCCTTTCTAGATTTTTGACTAACAGTTTATAAGACTTTTGTCACAAATGAACACAGATATTTTAATTTTTGAAAATATACATGAATTGTTCCAGTGAGAAAATATTTCAATTAAAATTGTTCCTCCGAACAGACCGGTTATTTTATGATAAGTGTATTAAAGCGTGTATTCAGAGACAAGATGTAAAGGATTACTAAATAGTTTAATTAAGCAACATAATTTTTAAGAATTACTAATATATGTCAATGTGATATAATTACATAATAATTCATGTTCAAGAAAGTTTAGGAAATGTTCGTCTTTGTGCTTCGTTAAATTAATAACAGTAATGTATCGATTTTGAAATGAGTGTTAATGAGCAAGAGGAACCTGTACAATTTTGAAAAATAATCAATAACTGACGGATTCCTCAGGCTAAACTTCGAAAACGTTGCGAGTAAAAATCTTCCTAATTGCAGCCAAGCCCAAGGGTAGTTATCAGGAGACACCTTTAGCCTGACTACCATTAGTGGCGTAATCAGCGGAAGCTGCGACCATGACTTGTTAATGAGGACTGCGCACATTACGGGGAAGCGGCGTGGAACTCGAAACAATCCACGGCCTATGATCCACTTAGACCGCGGCAGCTGTTTAACGCCTACAATGGATTTCACATAATGGCTGCACAAAGTGCGCAGTTTCCGGGAATAATTCTGTCATAGACATCCATTTTCTGCAAATTCTCAAAGAAACATTATGGTCCAGATTTATATCTTTAAAATCATATTTGAAGTAATATTACACATATTCGGCACATTTCCTTTCCTTCAGAAATTGTGAAAAAATATTTTCGACAGTAGTTTCACCCGCTATCTTCTGTATGTTTAAATTTACTCGAATCATGTACTGGAAGTTTACCTTTTTTGTGTTTCATAGCGCACATAACTTCGCCTGTTAATGCATCGGGACAACTAGCATTTCAACATTCTCAAACCTGCGCTTTTCCAGAGATATTTCTCTCTTGTACAAGACTGGTCAATTTTCTTCCAATTAGTCAGAACAAGTTTAGTATTAAATACTTATTACAAAGGTTACGCTGATTGAAGATCTTGGTGAAACCTTTCAAGACGAAGATTTTACTGTGCCAGATTATTTACCAAACTATTTTGAGTAAATTAAACAAGCTATATTAATAGCTGCTGTTTATATCTATTGACACTAACGGTTTAAAATGATCAACACTGAGTATCTTTCAAAATACAATCGAATGTATAAGATGAAAAGTTACAACAAAAATATAATAATGAAGTAGCCAATAAACAAAATTAAATGACAAATTCAACTATTATTTCATTTGACGTGTGTTAACAAAATAACTAAATATAATGGCCAAAATATCATAACAGGTTTTTTATTAAATATTTACCTCAACCGTTACAGTAGCGCTTAAATTAGAAAAACAGAAAAACATATTTTCGGAACCTACTAACTGAAGATTCCTTACACTTTCAAACTAATATAAAAATTCAATATCATCGAAGTATTTTTTATCAAAAAAATTAATTCAAGAAGAAACGTAATGAATTTTTGTAATAATTTAATTATCAATGTGAATATTTAATATCAAACTGGTTTGGTCTTATTGGCCTTTTTAAATATATTTTGATGAATTAAATATCACTTCATATTTTCTGTTTATAGGCTAATTAAATATCATTTTGTTAGAGTACCTTCTTTGAAAATGAACGAAATTTTTTATGCGGTTATTTTTAGAAAGCACACAAATTAAAAAGGAAACAAAAGGTGGACTATAGGTTATCCATCTCCAAAACCCCTACATATGACTCATTTTATTTTATTTTCACTTTTGTTAACTATTACAAAGTAAACAAAAGTAATAGCTAGAAATTGTAGTAACTTACTGAGTTTCTAAATTGAGTTATATCATGAATATGTACTAGTCTAATTTAAGGTTAGGAAAAAACCTCATATTTATAACTGTCGTCGTTGAAGCTCACATGCTCTCAGTCAGAGAACCAGTCGCTGTACTACACGTGAACCGTCCAGAGATCAAGAGCGTAACGTTTACATGTGACGTTACACAAACAACAATTCAATGTTAAAAAATTAAATGTGTAAGTAATTGAATTAGGAAGTAACCGTATTGTCCAACATTAGTTAAAAATAATACTTTTTTGAAGGAATAAGATGTTAAACGTTTAAGTTTCAAAACTTTATTCATCTACTAGCTGGGTGTCCGGCGTTTCCCGAGTTGTCATTCAACGACATCCATAACACCGGATTCGAATACAAACTCCGTTGTTTTCGCGTTATTTTTTTTGACGCTCTTCCACTCCCTCCGTAAGGGTAATACAGCAAATGCTAGATATTATACGCAAAAAACCATCTAGGAGAATCACTATAAATCTCACTGAGCTCTTAAATAATTTTTTATAATATTTATATATCGACCGTTTTAACGGTTATATATTTATTGGTTATATATTTACTTAATATTGTTAGAGATTTTCATAATTAACCATAGGTTTCTTTGCGAAAGGAAGTAGGATTTGCTTTAGGAGCTTTCCCAACAATGTAATTCACATTCACTGTCAACGTGTAAGAAAGTTTAATTATTCTAATTTACACTGTTCGAATCCTACCATTGTGAGAAAACTAATTCGTCTTTTTCAATTTTCATATGAGTAATTATTGAAATTTATCTTGATTTGAAGTCTGTTGACAATAGTGAGGTAACGTTATTATTTAGATTTTTCGGGTATTCCATTGTCTGGGTAAGGGAGTAGATAGTAGTTCAAGAAAAAGACAGAAAAGTGATAAAGGAGAGAAAACAAGGAAAACAGAAGGAAAGAGGGAGTGTACAAGAAACCAAACTAACAAGTTAGGTTTATTGCGTTAAAGTGACGACGTGATAGATCGTCTAGAGGGAGAAGTTAAGAAAACAGTAATGTCTTCAGGGAGAGAATAGCACTCAGACACACAACATGAAAGTCCGAACACTCATTACGGGACAGACTTACTAAATTCGGCCTGGTCCTAGAGTGGCAGCTGTCTCACCATATAGCATCCTAATTCGGTATAAAAGTTATATGCAGTAATGGTATTATGTAGCTGAGAAAAATATAATCAGTGTTGTGCTAACATTCTCAGCAAATGCGTAGCTTATTATCTTGGTGTGCACGTCACACGCTTCACATTCGCAGTTGTGTGCTTTATTGAACGACTACGTTCCGTGGACAGCTCCATTCGGCGGAGTGATGGCATCCGAAGAAGAGAAGTAATGGCCGGAGACAGTTACTGGGCTGATATGTGAGGGTGGCCGAAGTGCCATCAATAGTTAAAAGCCCAGAGCGCTGGCGAACGAGCTTCAGTCGATACTGACGAAGCCGCGGATATGTAATATTCAACTCTTATCCCTGTGCCCAACCAGTGCGAAAGGCGAAGGTGGAAACAATTCTCATCGACTATCATGACTCCTCTGCAATCCAAATTTCATTTGCCTTTAATTTTGAAAGGATAAGTTGGTAAATACGTTTAACACAGGCAGCAATCTCAGTGAATTCATATCATTCTAGTCAGATGAATAGAAAACTTTAAAATGATATGGAAACTATTGAATTCATGCAGATGAATGAAACAAATTCTTGGCGAAAATGGAGGAAGATACAATCACAGAAACAATGAATATGAAAGTATATAATATAATGGTAATAATTAAATATCCCTAAGGATAGGTTTAATTGATGAATGAAACAAATATTAAATATGAAAAATATACGTCTGTTTTGAAAATTAATAATAAGAAAAATAGACAAAATATGTGACATAATTACCACACAACATTTCTGTAATTTTCATTTAATTATATATATTCGACGCCGAAACATACATTTGTGTCCTAATATTTCTGAATGGGTTTAATGATCTGATCTTCTCAGGTTACAGTTTTAGAACCGTGATAGTTAAACAGCTTATTGCATACAATGATTATGAAGACAAACATCTAAATGAAAAATGGTAAATTACTGTGTTATGTAACCTTCAATGTTTTTTATGTCCTCGGTTAACGACAGGTGTCTGCCCTGCTCCTACCTCTATTTAGATGTCTTGCAGTTGGAAAGTGATATTTTCTATGGTAGTTAAATGATGAAGTCGGTAGTACATCTATGAAGCTCAATGTGTCAGCCAATACCTGCGAGGGATGTTCTCTCGCAGGCCGAACCTTGTAGGAGAGATACGAAGGGGCTACCTTTGGGGATGCCTTTTCCGATTGAACGGAGCATAGAGTAACTGCGAGAGTATTCTCTCGCAGGTAACCTGCGAGGGATATTCTCTCGCAGGCAGAACCTTTTAGGAGAGATACGAAGGGGCTACCTTTGGGTATGCCTTTTCCTCTCCGTTTTTGAACTAAGGTTACCACAAGCCGAGGCACCTCGGCCTGTTTTGAGAGGTGTATGTTCCGGGTCACAGATCTTGGAATAGTCGGCCAGCTGCCTCCTAAGTTGGTCGAGGAAAGGAGAAGGGAATGCTGCGTCACCACAGCAAACTCATCTCCCGCTATGTAAAGGGCGTGGGACAAGTACCCAATGCCCGACCTACCCGATGCAGGTTTTTCTAAGGTTTTCCCTGCATTTCTTTAGGCGAATGCCGGGTAGGATCCTTAAAATATAGCCCGGGGGCCCCTAGTTAACCCTTGGCTACCTTCCTCTACCCTTCCGCATCCCCCCTATCAAATCCCTTTATATGCTATTAAAGGGGAGTTGTCCAACATGGATTACCTTCATGTAGCCTGTTGCCCTAAAAAAAATGTCTGCTTTCTCTACCTTTCCGCATTTCCCCTTTCAAATCCCTTCCTATGCTATTAAAGGGGAGTTGTCACTTCGTGGATTACCCTCATGTAGCTACTAACTATAAAAAAAATTGCATTTTGTGGCGTGGTCTCAAGCTGTCTCACTGCTTCTCTCAGACTTACTGGTAATGATTCACAGAACTCCTGCAAATTTTATTCTTTTCAGGTTTTTCAAAATTCAAAATTGGCCCACCAAATTTCTGCTTAACCACTCCCCAAATCGGAAAAACATGACTTATACTCCAGTCCTCAAGCTATGTACAAATTAGAAAAGCAACTCATCCTATTGAATGGAGACAAATCATTGTAAAAGCTAACAGAAACAATACCAATGAAACGCATCAAATATAGAATTTACGTCAGGTATGTAAAGCACCCATCTTAATAATTCATTGAATTATGATTAAAAATTTAGATATATAAAATACGCGACGCGGATTATTAGCTGAGGACGTGAACCAAAACTGGGCATAGCCCGACTCCGTCCCAGAACTACCTGCGGGACGTAATGATCGCCCGATTCATTCGTAGGCCATTCAGAGGTTAATAACTGGAAACTACCCGATTTCTTCCCGGCCAGATACTAGACTTGCCTGAAGTGGAATGTATTTTCAACGTGAATTTTTATTTTCATACGTTGTTAAATTTATTAAAAATACAATAAAATATAATAAGAACAATTTAATTAATAACAATTTAGAAAAATATATTTCTGTACGACAAAAATTGAACCAACTCCACCCTAGATATTTCACCAGTCCCATACTTATCTATTTGCTGTTGTATATTGTAATAACCACTCAAAGTATAAATAAAAAAATATATAAGCTTTGATTTTAACAAACAAATTTATTAACACAAGCAGAAAATTACAATTGAACTTACATTTTCTACTATTATAATAAGAACTCTTGCTCTCATAGGTCTCTACTGGGTTTGACAACGGACAGAATCGAACTATTAAAAAGACCCAACATTTATGTTTTAAATTAAACAACAGTATCTACTAAATTTATTCATGAACTTAACCTATAGATTGCTTCTAGCTTTATTATCAAAAGAAGAGAACGACATCTGACTGTTATCCTTTAATAACGTTTACATCTGTTAATATTATGCATTCCAACTTACGGTTTCTCAGGTTTACTTCGACTCGTTCTTAAGACACTCACTTTATAGCCTTGACATTCACTCACTGACTCTAACACAATATCACTGGTTCGCCGGGACACTCCTTGACGTCGTTTGCTGCATCCAGGTCGCCTACCATCGAAGACAGGTCAAATTCTCCTACTCATACAGATAGAGCTTCTGTATTTTAAAAATGTTTATAGCTGTTATGGTTTTGCTGACTGATGCTGACTGTCGCTGACTGACTAACTGTCGAGGTTCACCGAACCCCTCTCCTACGCTGACTCTCACTGACCGTCTCTCGTTCCTCTCCCACGCTAACTGCCTCTTCGATGCGTCCTCCACCTCTCTCCCACGCTAACTGTAACTGTCTCTTCGATGCGTCCTCCACCTCTCTCCCACGCTAACTGCCACACAATAGGTTATTTCCCCTATATATACCCCTAGCCTCCTTGTTTTTCTCTTGATGCAAAGTTTCGTCGCAACGGCGCGGTGATAATCTCAGAAGAGGTTACGATAATACGATTGCGGCTTTATGGACATAAAACCTTCAGTGAAACACTCCCCAACTTCCACAGGCTTCCAGTTCAGTACGCAGAACAGATGATATTAAAACAGACCAGATTTTTTTTCTCGATAGACTGTTGCTAGTCGTAGTCTTTGAATCTTTGAACTTAGCATGTCTGGACCGCACTTAGAGGCTTCACATTCGTCACAGCTTCTATAATAGTGTTTGAGATCAGAAAAAATAGCACGTGGACAGAAATGTACATTTCCACACACTTTTTACGTAACATGTAACTTCTGTATAAGACTCAACTCGATTATTGGTGCTAAGGTTATGGAGGCGTGGGGCTCTTGCAAAATGGATGGCAAAAGCGAATGAAATTCAATGAGGTTTCAGGAGGGAAGGAATCGGCTGTTTCATTTATATACCTGAAACTGATTGCAATAAACAGGGAAGGAATCGGGTCTCGCCCTCAACATGCGCTGACATGGCGGACAGGGATCCCGCCAAACCGGTGACATGGGATCGTGGGAATTTTGGGACGAAAAACTCCAGGGCCAGCTCAGGGTAGTATGTTATATTTATCCATTAAAAACTCATTGGCGGATAAAAGTGTGCCGTGGGGTCAAAATGCTCCTGGGAGAGGAAGAGAAGATGTAGCCGAGAGTTGCGCAGAGGTGCAGTTTGTGATTAGTATTTAAAGCAGAAGAAGTTTTGAATCTAAATACGAAGTCGAAACTATAGCATTTTACCACTAATATGAGAATTTGGAACAGCCTTAGATGTTTAACAGAAAAAGTGAAAGGTGATGCAATTTTCTGACACCACGACGTTGCCAACGATACCCTCGGAAATTGTTGACCAGACACATTGAAAACGTGAACATCCAATCTATGTCTACTCTGAATATTTTAACTCTGAAATTACAAATAATGTATTTTGCAAACTAAAAAATAATTAATAATCTTATATATAGTCCAATACCAGTGTTGATAAATATTTTATAAATATTATCCTCTACTAACTTTCAATCCTAAAATCAATGTTTCTGCTTATTTTATCTTAAAAAAATATCATAGACTGATGTGTGTATGTGTGTGTGAATATTTGTACGTATATTCTGCATACAAATCTGCACCCGTGGAGAAAATTTGACCAAATTTTTTGTTTCTTTCGAACCGCAAACAAACAACACGCGTGACGGTGTACTGGGGTGGAAATTTTCAAACATGTAAAAAACGACCGATATTGGCGTGGAATAAAAATTTTTCAAGGGCAATAAGATCGATAGTGTTTCCCCCGATTATGTTTGAGTATAATTTTAAACCCCTTTTGGCAATGGAGGGGAGCACCTTTAGGGATGGATATGGAGGGACATTAGATTAAAAATAACCCGAAAATGGTGAGATTGGAGTCGAATATGGAGTTATGGATATCACCGAGTTTATTTATGATTTTCAACTTGCCAGATAAGTTTTACTTCGACCGCTCGGAGTGGCGTTCCACGTTCAATTTTAACACGTGGTGCAGTTTTGACCTAAGCACCGTGATCATTGTCAGCTCTCTTAAGATAGTGCGTGGATTTTTTACTATATTACGGTATGGTGTATTTATCTTAAGTCTCATAAGGTACTAAGAATATTTTTGACTCTCTCAGATTCTAAGAGTATATATTGTAATACCAATTAAAGAGGCCATTAATTGTTTTAATTAAATTGAATTGTTATCGGCGAAAATACATCAAAAGAAACAATGTAAGGTCGAGCCATTGTTAGCGAACGCACGCCGAAAGTTCCAGCCCAAACGCTAGTCTGCGGCGGAAGCGAAAGAGATTAGGCTGCGGGTAGAAGCGATACAGATCAGTCTGCGTTCGGCAAAGGTTACAGTAAAAAGTGGATGCTGATTTAAAAGTATGAATAGCGCGGTCCAAGAAGTACAACTGCGAGATCTATTAGTTTACATAAAACGCGAGTAAACAGTTTTAACGGAGAGGCTCAAATAATAATCGCAAATTTGGAAGCAAAAGGTTTTGCTTTACACAGACTGAATTAAATTTCGCATAGAGGCATTAAGGAGACCTAGGACCGAGGGATCTGGTACCAGAAAGACAATTCGTGAGTACAAATAAATTATTTTAAAATCTGTAAACGAGGATTAAAGGTAGAAGTCAGATTTCGTTCTTATTTCTTTTCAGTTAGTTTCTTTCATTTCGTTTATTTTCATATTGTATTAAGTTAGCTTCAATGGGTTTTAATTGTTAATGTTAGTTTATTAGATTGGATTGTTTTGAATATCAAACCCAGTAATGACCCTGAGATAAAAAGATTGTAAAATATAAAGTTGTATTTTTCCTAGAACGCCACGAATTGAAAAATTGAAATAAAATATTGTTTGTTAACTTGATGAAATTTGGTGAAAAAGTAGGGATTACAATTTGTATTTACAAAGAATATATTTTTAAATCTAATTAATTTTGTTAATTAAGTCAACCTAATAATTATTACAATATATATATATATATATATATATATGGTTTCGGAAGTATTTATGGTCCTCTAAAGGCCAAAAATGTGTTTTTATGACGAAAGTAGCATTCAATCTGAATTGGTAGGTTAAATAACATCTTGACTAATAGATTAACGCAGAATTAAACATTTTTTCGGTTTTACATGAATAAATAACCGGACAACGCCGCGCACCCAGCGATTTCAAGTGAAAATAATAGGTAACAAAGGAGAAAATAGTGTAGTTTAAAGAGAATGGTATTAATGACATGTGTTTAATTAATCAAACACAATAATCGGAAAGGATTATCATGTTATATATTGAATATTTCTGCCACATATAAAGAAGAAATAAAATACAATTAACGCCCCCCCCCCCCCTAGTGAGAGGAAGCTGTGAAAAGTTGGAGCACAAGCACCGTAAATATAACTTCAAGTCAAAGGGAGTACTTAAATATGGAAAATGTTCAAGATAATCTTGTAGTTTATTAAGTTTTATATTAAAATATGATACAAAAGTTCACCAAGTTAAGTCAAACAAACATAGGAGTATATAAAGTGTGTACAGCAGAACGTTAGTGGCAAAATAAGACGTAGAAGCAAAGATGTGTTCTATGTAGCCAACAGAATTTTACAGCGAAGGCAATATTCAAGTTGTTGAGCTTAATACACACACATACAAAAACGTATAAAAAGGGGGATCGTAGATAACTTAGATAACCTACGATCCGCTAATTAGACTGCCATTATTTAGAAATTCTGAACACACAGTAAAAATAATTTGTGAATTGAATTCACATCATAATGACTTATTTATCTAATTATTCTTCAACATATACAACTTATTTTGTATTTTCTATAAGGAAATTGGTTAAACTGAAAAAAACAATTAAGGAGATCATATAAGCATACGAGTCCGTAAAATGGTTATAAATAATCGGAAAATCAAAGAATTAATAATTTATGTAATATGAATATAAATATGAATTTTACGTTGATATGTGATCTAGTGAAAATGTTTGTAAACAGTGTTATGATTTTTCCCCCTTGGCTCCACAGCCCATTAAGGACCTTGGCCTACCGAGTCGACTTCAAGACTGTCATCTGAATTAAGGTGTGGCACGTGGTCAGAATGACGATATTGTTAGGATTAAATAAACTAATTGACAAAACTCAACGTCCAATAATTCATTCAAGATACATATAAAAAATATTAATTAATAAATCTGAATGTTTATTTCACAAAATGCAATGACTTGATTGAGTTGTTACTTGTAACTAGCATGGATGTATTCGTTATTTGTTTGGTGATCTCATTTCGATCGGGAGCTCTGTGGACTACTTCTTGAAGCGACGAGTCGTGCGTGGGTGGGCTTTATCTTGCTGATAAATAGTCCCTAGTAGACGTGACATGAAAGCCAACGCAACTGGAAGCAGAGGCTTCCAATAATGCTGAACATGCGAATGAAATAGTAAATAAGATGGTGATTTTCGATAAACTCAGAAATATGACATAAGTTTGTGTTTTTATAGTTTTAATATTGAATATTGCTATGTGCCTCACGTTCTTGTGGCAGTGTAATATAAAGCTGTAGACCACAAATTGAGCCAGAATTTCGAAAAATTAAGTCATACTAAATTGTGTCAAGCTAAATTGTGAATTATAAATAAAAAAGTAACCTATACTTACTTCTTTTCCCTTATTATATGTACTGCGTATTTTAAACCCCCCTGCATTTATTATAATTAAGTAATGTATCTGACAATTTTTCTTGTGTGAATACTGTTCAAACACATACCATATAAGAATACATAACTGTTTAATATAGTGCACTTTGCTTAAAATGTATCAATATACTAATATAAAGGAAGTAGTTTTTGGCTTACGTAGAAGCTTGTATAAAATATTATACTTTAATTTTGAGTACGTTAGGGCGATATAACATGGATTACATTCTCCAACATTGTTAACGATAAATTATACAGACATTTACAAGTAGGAAACGTTACACAAGTATTTATTTATAAAGCTACTTAAATGCAGATTATTTGACAAGTTTTTCTTGCTTGTATATTATTATTAAAAGGTGAACTAGATTATAGACACGAATAACTGATAATATTTTCAAATTTAAGTGTTACATTTTTATCTGCTTGTATGTCTTTGTGAAAGGCAAAATACAGATATATATCTTGAGCACGAGGAACATCTACAGGCAGATCTAAACGTAACAAATTAGTTTAAAAATATTATCAATAATTCTGGTCTGTAATCAAGGCCAAAGATTTTATATTATTAACACCAGACGTTAATAATATTATATTTATTACATTGTTATAACAATGATTCTATTGATAGTTAGAAAATAAAGAAAAAGAAACCTAAATCGGAAATATTTCTGTATAGTCGAGTATAATTTTCAACTATCTAACTGTAATAACAGTAACTGTAACTATCTAATTTGGTAACGATTCATATATTATATCCGGAAGGCTTTGAAGCGTATAGTGGTATATTTCCTGCATAGTTTGAAAATTAATATTAATATGAACATATTTTTTGCTTAGCGCATATCTCTACACGGAAGATTCTTGTGTGCGACCACGCGATCTTCTTGAATAGAAACTTTGAAATCTGTATTTGGTTTTGAACATCCGCAACTCTTTTATGACTGTAATATTTGTAGGATTAAACTAGTGATTATCCAGATACGTTACAATAGCATATAATACTCTTAATTATTCTCAAAAAAGATCCTTCGATAATAGAAAAATTCGTGACTCCAACTTAATTGAGAAAGTCAATACGTTTCTCTATATTTTGAAATTATTTCACATAAATTCATCACTAATGATATTTTCTCAATTTCCGTAGGAAATAACGCGGAAATGACAGATCACCTTTAATCCGGCGAATCTTCTTCAAACGTTTCTCAATGTATTAATCAATTAATTTCAAACCAAACAATAAGAGTTACAGCTAAGTACTCGCAGGAATAATGCCTTTTTTTTAGGTAACAGGCTACATGAGGGTAAACTGGTCGAGACACGGAGAAGGGAATGCTGCGTCCCAACAGCAAACTCCTCTCCCGCTATCGGAAGAACGTGAGACAAGTACCCAATGCCCGACCTACCTGATGCAGGTTTTTCTAGGGTTTTCCCTGCATTACTTTTAGGCGAATTCCGGGTAGGATCCTTAAACTATAGCCCGGGGGCCCTAGTTAACCCTTGGCTACCTTCCTCTACCCTTCCGCATCCCCCCTTTCAAATCCCTTCCTATGCTATTAAAGGGGAGTTGCCCAACGTGGATTACCCTCATGTAGCCTGTTGCCCTTAAAAAAAAATAATAATAACGAAAAGGAGTCAGTACTTGAACTTGAATTAATAGATCTACGAAATGATTTGTCTCTGAAGTCAATGCCGTAGGCCGAAATCGGGCCACTCCTACCGAAAGAAAAGGATCCAATGTTGCTCCGTGTGGCACTGACAGTTAATGTTCATCTCTACAAGTATGCTGTTTTGGACATGAAATTATTAGGAAACATATACAGAAGTATAATGGCTGTCAATCAACACGACAATTACACCGGAATTCCTAGAATTTAAAGTAAGAAGTAGGGTGCAAGAGTGGAAAGTTAATAAAAAGTTTCAAAATAAATTGAATTGAAGACGGTTTGTAATATATTATAAAATAAAAATTTGTAAATTTTAAAAATAATCCTCGCCAAACACTTTCTAGACGCCTAAGTAGCACCCGGTATTGATGAGTTTAGCTACTGAGGGATTGCATAAACGTACGGTAAACAATGGTTAATTTTCGCTTTGTATGTCATAAATGGTTCATTCGTATTAATTTCTGAAAGTTCAATTGCATCCAATAAAACAATAGAAGAGAATTAAATACAATCGTGTGCTCTGTGCCACATCACCTCGCGGATAAATTTAATTTAGTATTGAGTTCATGTAATTGTGTCACGAATGTACAAATGGGAATCATAAAATGAATATTTATCTATAATAACGGAGCAGAAATTAATATTGGAACTAAATTAAGTAATCTAGTTTACAAAGAATGAATAGTTGACTCATATAATATAATTTTCAACTAGTTTTAACGGTGCTGTAGAATTAATGTTAGCATATGCAACAATTTTGTTGCAAGTTTCAATACGTTAGCTGTATTTTTTTTGTAATTTTACGTTACCTCAAATAACACGGTAGGTAGGTTATGTAACCCAAAAGGTACGTTTCCATTCCTACAAATTTGTCCCACAAGATGTTACCGGCTCATGTATCCGAAAATTTGTTGCAATGAAAACAGTCTGCATCATGTGAGTGGACAAAAATGTCCGAAGTGACTGTGGAAGACAACTTGTTGCATGGATAATGGAGACAGACTGCATGCAGCATGTAACCATTACACGTGCATGCACAGTGCAGCCTATACTCGCTTTCCAGGTTCCCTCAAAAAGTGTTGTGTCACAGTGCGAGTGTTTGGTCGTTTATGTTGGAGTGGCCCAAATGTAAACTGACAAAACTTATTGAACTGTATTGTGGAATATGACAAATTCAAACCATAAGAACGCTAATAATAGAAACAATACTCTACAACGCTTTTAAGATGATATAGAATGCAACATCGAGGAAGTTGAGAAGAAACTTTTCTCTCTGAGGTCGCAATACCACAGAGAAAATAGGAAAGAGTGCAAAGGAAATTTACGTGGCTAAATTGGTCATCAAAGATTTCTATTTTTTATTATTTATCTCAGACCCAACAAGGTTTAGTAAAAATTCAAAATCACTTGCTGACAGTATAACAAAATTCTCGTACCCACTTAAGAGACGTAAGTCTTTCATCAACAATTTATAGGCTCCTTCCGAATGTCTTCTCGCTAAAAAAAAAGATCTAATCCACCATCTCGGTCGTTTTCGCCTTTTTTAAAGACTTTCATGGATCTCGCCTGCCACTACTACAAAAACTGAAGTAGCTGAGTTGTCCATATTCGCTCAATTAACCGAAAAATCACAGTACAAACAAAATATACAAATGTTGCTGACATCGCAGTAAAATTGAAACAGTAAAATCAATTACGCGCAACATGTTACCGGGACTTGTTGCGCGACATGTGTCTGAAAATTGTCCGAATGGAAACGTACCTTAAGTAAAACGGCATTATTTGCGATGATGTTGATGAATTATATAATACACACATGAGAAGTTAATTAAACTGTGTGATAATAGAAGCTGTAGATGTGATATATCAGTGAAATGAGTTAATTGATCGCCTGATAGAATTTGGATTTTGAATTAACATAAAAGGGATTGTATGAAAAAAATCTTGAAACAATAGTATTTTTTCATGCGATCCGATTTGACATTGAAGCTCTTCCTAGTGCCGTCGAATAAAATTCGTGCGATCTTGTCACGTATCTCTCAGCTGCACTAAGGGTTTGTTGGCATTCATTATTGACGATGTGGCAACGTTTGTCGAATTCTCTGCTCTCATTCGCTGACAGTCAGAACGGCTCCCATTTGGAAACCATTATAGCGTTGTATTCGTAATGGTTTATTAGCATTAGAATTTTTAATCCTGGAAAAGTGCTGATAAATTATAACTGAATGCTCAGCGGAATTAAGGCGAAATTTTGAAAAAAGCCTGTAACAAAAATTATAACTAGTAGAAAATTTCGACTTATAACATTAAATAGTAAATATATTTAAATATATAATAGTAACTAACTACAAAATAAAGTTGCTTTTTTTGAAGCAATTAGTTGATTCCACTTTCAAGTAAGAAGCAATATTTAGCAGTAGATAATTAATTAATGAATATTAGCCTAATGTGAATATTTTATATATACACCATTGCAGATTTGATTAAATTAGTTTTATATGTTACCTCGGCACAGGTTTATAAATTTTCGACGTTGTTTAGGAAGCGGAAAACAATATTAGATACAGAGCGTTGTATAACAGCATTTTACCTTTATGCAAAACAAATCTTTATATTCCGAGAGCCAACTTGAATGGTGCTTTGAGGGTAGGTGAATAGGGAGCAGAGCTGCTATTGTATTTACGAGCAGTAATTAATGTCGTGAATCTGCCAGAGTACTCGCATTCCCCGTACTGGCAGCGGGAAGGCGCGTGTGAGTTTTTCGCCCATTGCACGCGGCACAAATAAATCGGCAATAATTAGAAGCCCGCACGTCTGAGGCATGTGGCCTATTTAGATCGAAAAATTAGTGGTTCGTTCGCTTTTGTGCCCTGACAATGGCAGGCAATCAAACACATTGCCATCGATCGCTTGTCACCCGTTAAACCTCATGCGCTTACGGGATTTCCTCCGTAACGATGCCATTACCTCCAGGGGCCGCTTATGATATATTTTATAAAGAACGCCTATTTATACATTCATATAGTTTTGAACTATAAATTCCTATTATTGTATATTTATTTTTATATTATACGTGATGATTGATTTGTATGAGGTCAAATAAACGAGAAAACACTATTTAAAAATTTCTGAAATACTTTATATAGATACGTGGATTGTAATATAGATATATTTCAAATTAAAATGTATTGTAATACATATTACGTACTAAATTATCTCATAATATATAAGTTAAAAATAAATAATTAAGGTTTTCATTTGAACTAATTGTTAACAGTTCACTCATGGAAAAAATAAATTAACGAAGTCCACTATAAATAAACACGCTTTAGTAAGAAAATTATAATTATTGTTAACAATTAATTTTAAGACTATTCGTCCTCTTTTAGGACCTCTTTAAGTTGGACAGTTTTTAATAGTTTTATATATAATTCATTAACTAATTTAGTCATGGTTCTGCTGCCTTTTTGGTTGCAATATATATAATTATTATAAACTACCCAACCTGAGGAGATCCTAAAAGAGGACGAAACGTAGTATAATTAAGTTATGTTAATAAACATAATTTTGTAACTGAAGCAAGTATATTTATTTATATTATTATAAACAGTCAGATATTTTTTATAATTATTAGGAAATCCAAAGTAATAAATAAAAAAGAGACGTCATTCATATAAAATAACAGTATTCTCAGTACCTCACCAGCCTCAAAACAACGTTTTTCCCTTTCAGAGCATTGAAACTGATCGATGGGAATTCGGATATTATAAAATGAATTCTGTATAAAATTCAGGTAACTCAAAATATATATTTGACAGTCAGTGACACATTAGCATTTATTTAGATCAGAATTAAAACATGTAAATTAATAAAATTCAATGTAAAATGCACTACAGTCAGGAGTACCGCAAATTACCTTTTTTTTAGGTAACAGGCTACATGAGGGTAATCCACATGGTGGCAACTCCCCTTTAATAGCATGGGAAGGAATTTGAAAGGGGGGATGTGGAAAGGAAGAGGAAGGTAGCCAAGGGTTAACTAGGGCCCCCGGGCTATAGTTTAAGGATCCTACCCGGCATTCGCCTAAAGAAATGCAGGACAAACCCTAGAAAAACCTGCATCAGGTGGGTCGGGCATTGGGTACACGACTAGAAGTCGAAATATTGAACCTCAATTCACATTAAAAAAAATTATGCTATAATTTATAAATGAAATGAAAATGTAAAATACAAAACGAATACTCTATATTTCGATAAATATACAATATAGCCATATTAAACACTCATCTGCAAGGTTTAATATAAATCAAATTTTAAGCGTTTCAGTTAACTAATTCCAAATTATTACGTGATATGAGTAAGCAAACTGGTACGCAAATATCAACCTATGTTAAGAATTGAAGTAGGCGACTTATCATTTATAAATATAGCGGTATGGAATTATTTGGCTGATTTACTGATTACGTCAAATATACAATGAGATGAAACTGGGAATCCCTAATTGCACTGTCAGAAAATATTTTTATAATTTTAATCCAATCTCTTCAGTTTATTCCCTTGCGAAATTATTGTAGTTGGGACTGAATATTATTTGCCTCCACTTAGGGTGTCATGAACTGAAACCATTTATATGGTATTAATACTTGGTATTTATTTGAAAAAGCCAACCTCATGTGGTGTAGCGGTCAGCGTCGCCCGGTTCGAATACCGGAAGATGACTGACTGGTCGCCGTCTTAGTAAGCCAAGGCCCTCAATAGACAGCAGAGCCACGGAGAAAAAAAATTAAGACATATATAAAAATTGGCAAGTACGACAGAAATAATAAACGCAGAAATATTTTTAATCTATGTCAAATAATTTAATACAAATTAAACTAACAAGAGGGATTTAGAAATGAACATCCCCAAACTTGTGACCAGGAATAATATATTATATCATGCTTTACGGTTCGTCTGTCTATAATTAGTAAACCTCTCTTTAAAACGAGTGGATTACTAACATTATCCATTGCATATATATATATATATATATATATATATAAATATACATTGTAATAATTAAAAAATAAGATTAAATTAAAAAATTATTAAACAAAAAAAATTAATTAAAATTTGAATGATAGTCAGCCACACGTTGAAGACGCCAATTTACGTAATGATTAAAAAGTGGGTGAATGAATTAAATTAGCCCCCACGTTGTGCAAGCCATTTATGTAATGATTAAAAAGGTGGTCTTAATTAATAGGAATAATTAACAAAATTATTATGTATTTAAAAATTTATTGTTGATAAATACACATTATAAGCCCTGCTTTGCACGCCGAATTCCATCAATTTAACGAACAAATATTTCAATTTTATTTGATTAATTCGTGGCGTTCTATGAAAATTTAGCTTTATAATTTTACAATCAATTACGTTGAATTTCTCATTATCTCAGGGTCACCACTCGGTTTGATAGAAAGAACTAATACAATGAACTAAAATATTAACAATCCAAACTCATTGAAGTTAACAGAATACAATATTAAATAAAAAAGTAAAAGAAAACGAATGAAAAGAAAAACGCGAACGAACTCTGATATTACCCTTCAATTATCGTTTACTGTCATTAATAATTGCTTTGTACTCACGACAGTGCTACTGGTACCAGTTCGGACTCTTGTATCTTGAAGTCAACACCCACTAAACAGGCCGTTATACACTGATTCTACTCATTAGATTTTGAACACACGGTAGTTGCTCTGTATCTCTGCTATCCTGGAACCTGGGTTAGCTCACCCTCAGCCAGTTGCCGGACGTAGGTCTCCTCAAAGTCTCTCTATGCAATAATTTGTTCAGTTTGTGAAGCAAAACTTCTGCTTCCAAACTGCGATTTTATAAGTCTCTCCGTCAAAACTGTTTACTTGCGTTTTATGTAAACTATTATCTCGCCGTTGGACTTCCTAGATAGCCCTATTCAATAATTCTGGATCCGCAGACTTTTACTGTTTCTAATTCTTCTATGTGGACTGAACTGCTATGTCCCAGTTCTCGACGTGTACGTTTTCCATTCGCGTCTTCCCGCTGACTGAGTTCCTCTAGGCGCGCGGTCTCCAATCTCCCATTCTTAACAAAGAAAGACCCGCTGCGATTGTTGTCTTTAAGCACCCGTACCGCCAACAATTTAAATTGTATTAAAAACAATTAATTATCATATATATACATACACACACACAAACACACACACACACACACACATATATATATATATATATATATATATATATATATATATATATATGGAAATGTAAAAATGTGCTATTCTATCGTGCGTGCTACTCAGTTACGAATTTGTTAATTGGTTTGTAAACAGTTTATTTTGACAACCATACAAAGGACTCCCAAAAATATTAAATTAAAACTCGTTTGAACATTTTTAAATTTCTCGTGAAAGTCTGTGAGAGCATTCTCTTGCAGGTGTACCTTCCCAGAGGGCTCTGGAGGAGGTTACCTTTGGGGATTCCTTCTCCTCTCTCTGGTTTTTCGAACTAAGGTTCCCACCAGCCGAGGCTCCTCGGCCTGTTTTGAGAGGTGTATGTTCCGGGTCACAAACCTTGGGCATACGGTAATATTTGTCCGCTATTCTTATTTGAATCGTCGGCCAGCTGCCTCCTAAACTAGGTAAGCCACGAACAGGGAAAGGACCCCTCATCAAACCCCTCTCCCGCCATCGAAAATTGCCGGGTAGCATCCTTAAACTACAACCCGTGTGCCTCTGTTATCCCTTGCTCTACCTTTCTGTATTCCTCCTTTCAGTCCCTTTTCTCTGCTATAAGAAGGAAGTGGCCACTATGTGGATTACCCTATATACCTTCTTCTTCTTCTTTTTAAAAATTCTTCACATTGATGTAGCAATTTTTAACCTTTTCGTATATGCAACTAATGTTGTTCTTACTTTTTTTGTGTGTGTTTTACTTCTTCATTTGGTATTTTCATGCTATTTACTTAATTAATGTGTTTACATTGTACGTATGTAATAATTCTTTGATTCGTCCTACTTCCACATTAGAAGATTAATGAAATCTATTACATATACCTTCATTAAGTTTACTAAGAACTGTACAACTTAAATCAGGTGAAACAATTATTGTTCTTCACAACTTTATCATATTAAAGAATAATTAATGTTCTACTGTACTATTTATAGCGTATAAGTACGACAATTATTTATGTATAATAAATTGATAATTGTGAATTTTTGAGTTTTTTTAGAATACAATCATTTTAAATTTTTCAGCTATGAATTTGTAATCTGTCCAGTAATGGCAAGAAATATTTCAAAATTCCGCCTTTATTATCCACAATTTGGTTAGCAAAAGGCAATAAATTTGTTATTAAAAGTTACGTTATAAAACAAGAAATTGAAAAATAAAAGATGTTATGCCCGTTAATTTTTATTTAAATTAATTCGATTTGTAGAAGTTCTCATTCTTTATGGAGAAGTTTTCTGTACTGGATTATTCTGTTTGTCTTTTCTGGCTAACCTCTACTCATGTGTAAGGCTTTTGTTCACTATGAACTTTCGCCCCTTAAATTTTAAGCTTCGCAAACAAATCGTCAGTGTTGTAAATCAATTAACTCGCCATTTTCATAGTTACCGGTTAGTTTAAGCGGGAAATAACCGGTTAGAAGTTAATGAGAATAAGTTATATATGAGTAATTTACTTTTTTAAAATGAACAAACACTTGGAGCACATTTTGCAGTTTCATAAAAAATCATTCGGGATGATCCATATATTTTTACTCCTAAGTATATTTTCTTTATGTTAGATTTATCATACTTGAACCCGATGATGAAGTCCTAGTTGAGCAATTAAACGTGAATTGGTGCATTATCTTTCTTATGACTTGTGTCCAATTTCATTATTTTTATTTATGTATTGTGTTTTCTGCCACATTACGACCCATATTCTGAAAGTAATAATAAATTCACCCATTACTTATTTGACAGACAAGACTTCTCGTATACGATGTGCGTATCAAGGTGGAGACACGCAGCTATCACGTCACATACTGTCACGTGACGCGTCGGCCATAAAGCTGAAGCGTGACTGCAGCATCAATGGCACACTGCTGTCACTTATCGTGGTTCACGTTCAGCCAACAAACTGCTTTGAAAAGTGGAATCAGTGCGTAACCCAGTGCATTTTCTCTTCAATATACCAGTGTACGTCTGCGTACCCATCAGCAGTACATTACTCCTCTTTTACAGGAAAAGTAAATCTAATACCGTTACGGAAAAGCCGAGTACTGTTTCCGTTTGAAGCAGCCTGCAAGTCTAAAACTAAAGACTGACATAACATATAAAATATTATACAGACTCGTTTGATTTATAAGAATAAGACTCTATTGCAATAATGAACATGGTTTTATTTACAACCATATTGTAATAAGTTGTCTTAATTAAAATAATTAATTAACAAAATTATTAAGATTTAAAAATTTATTCTTTAAAAGTACAAATTGTAATCGCTACTTTATACGCCGAATTTCATCAATCTGACAAACAAATATTTTATTTCATTTTTGCAATTCGTGGCGTTCTAGGAAAAATACAACTTTATATTTTACAATAAAATACGTCGAAATTCTCTTTAATTCAGGGTCATTACTGGGTTTGATAGTAAGAAAAATCCAATTTAATAAACTAACATTTACAATTCAAACTCATTGAAGCTAACTTAATACAATATGAAAATAAATTAAATGAAAGAAACTAAATGAAAAGAAAAACGAACGAAATCTTACTTCTACCTTTAATCCTCGTTTACAGATTTTAAATAATTGTTTTGTACTCACGAATGTCTTTCTGGTACCAGATCTGATTCTTGGAGCTTGAGGACAAAACTCACTAAAAAGGCCAGTATTCACTGGTTCTACACATTAAATTTTTAATACACACGGTCGATGTTCTCGTTCTCTGCCATCTGGAACTTTGGATCAGCCGCCCCTCTCGGACATAGGTCTCCTTGATACCTCTATGTGAAATTTAGTTCAGTCTGTGTGAATCAAAACCTTTTGCTTCCAAATTTACGATTATTATTTGAGTCTCTCCGTCAAAACTGTTTACTCGCGTTTTATGTAAACTATTAGATCTCGCAGTTGGACTTCTTGGATTTTTAGATCAGCATCCACATTCTCCCGTTTTCAGTTCCCGTGTGGACTGATCTGTTTCGCTTCTCGCCGCAGACTAACTTCCTACTCGCGCGCATTTCCCGGCAACATTAGCCGACAAAGAGCCGTGATTGTTACTTTCAAAACTCGTGCCGCTAACAATCCAATTATATTAAAACAATTAATAGCCTCTTTAATTGGTATCACAATATATATTTACACTCGAATGTGTCATTCTAAATATGATATAATAATTTAATCCCATGTACTTAGATACGCGCGACTTATTTGGCTTAATTAAATAACAATAAAAGGACTTGACTCAGGTACTAAGTAAAGTTGATAATTTTTTATTCAATCAAATAATTAAATTAATTCAAGTAAATGTGAAAAAGTACGGTTGATGTATTTCAAATTCAATCAAATAATGAAATCATTTGAATTTAGGTGTATTTTCGTAAATTATTTTATAAACCGATAGTGCGTTAATAATACAACTTTCATTCGATTATAAATCAGTGTATGTTCGACCATTTTGGAGATGTCAGGAGTTATACCTTCATAGTTAGGTTTTAATTAATTATTAACAATAAATAATAATACTTAAGGTAATTAAGTAAAATAATTCTTTGTTCTATTAGAAGAGAAAAGTCACATGGGATCCTCAAACACCTTCATAACGTTTAAAACAGAATGAAGCTTGAAAAATGTGACATGGCGTGACATCAAAAGCTCAGATCAGAGATGCGTGACGACCCGTGACATCTCCGTGACGTGACGTACCGTGGTACAAGTGTGTCTCTGATCCATAAGACAACATTGGCACACTTTTGGGACGTGACAGTACGTGACATGATGGCAGTGTTTCTCCACCTTCACATATTTGTTTTATGACGGCGCAGTGTATTTTATTAAATTGTATGAGTATCCGGAAAAACTAAAATATAAGAATTGGTTGACAATTACGTTTCGTCTTATACTTTCATGTAGTAGAACGTATTATTGAAGAGCAGGGGTTGAGTGTCCACCCTGCGTAGAGTGACTGCTAATGTGACTGTGGAACTAAAGGTCGCCTTGATTGTTTTATAAAGCTCTGCCAGTTTTTGGACAGATTCATGTCCCTCCGCGGGCTGTTTACGACTGCGATGCCATCTGGCTAGCGTCGCTATTCAGGTCGTAACCTTGCCACAACTCAAACAAACAGCAAACAGTTGCTGTAAGGACTGCTCTAAAAGTGGAATATCACAAAGAAACATTAAGGATTCACTTCAATAGCTCACTGAAATCAAAACTACAGAGTTATTACAATTTAGACACAGGCCCGCTAAAATTTAACGACGTAACGGATACGACTTGAGATGAAAAGCCATCCAATCTTCAACACTAGACAAATGTGAGATTTACGTAGGAGCACAGAAACTATTAATTATATTCATTATTTGATTAATTGTGTTATTTATTGTTAGAAAATAGGATTAGCCTATTCCAAAATGTATAAACAGTGGGTTAATGTTTAGTTATCACACAATGAATAATCTACGGCTTGTATATTACCAAATTAATAATAAGATAAAATAGCCAAATACAGACATAAGAAGTTATATAAATACCACACAACGTTTCTGGAAACCTTGCTCCTTCATTCAGATGCTAAGAAAACTAAAAACACAACTGCATAGTTCAGTTGAAAATCTCATAAGCGAAGAAAAAGCAACGGCAATGGGAAAGCAGAAGTTTTATAATAATAAGGGATCGTATAAATCTTTTACTTTCGTAGTGTCTGTTTATACATTATTTGCTGTGATGTTTGATTCCATGTGAAGCATCTCTGATATAAGTTGGGAATGGTACCTGGTGTCAACATCTAAAACCTTAGCATTTTGCCAATGAAATGAATGTTTGGAGCCTACAGATTAACTATCGTTGGGAAGTTTGATATATGTTAATGAAATTAAGTGAAGGTTTGTTTGCCCTACGCAGGAATTACAATTAGAGCAAGAAATTTTGTAAACTACACAATTTAGATTTATTGTTCATTCCATTAGTCCTCGGTCGAGGAAATAGGATACGTCATAATATAAGATTACATGAAAAGAATAATTATTACAAATACATAATTTTTTAAAAAGCACTTAACCAAAAAAAATATGATTTAAAACTACGTCAAAGATATTAATAGGGCAGTAATTAAAGAAATGATAAGGGTTTAAATTCATCTTCAATTTACATTCGACGGAGTTTCCAGTAGAAAATCTTACATCGATTCCCGTCGAACATGATAAAGAAAATAAGTCAGCAGTTAAATTCTAGAATATTATCATTGTAAAATAATAGCGTAACTTGATATGATACCATAAAACTATTTTATTAAACAGGATCTAATCTGTTCTTCCTTTCTACGAACTGTTTCAGCGAGTAAAATGCTCCATTAATTAACATAGATTTACAATTCTTTATAAATAAAATTTTTATTTCTCCCGGAAGACTATTGAATAGATTTATCCCGGAATAACGAATGCTTGATTCAAAAAAGCTTAGGCGATGTTTCTCTGTGCGCAGTTGAGATGGATTTCTAGTGTTGTATAAATGATTTGCTCCGTTTAGGGCATATAAATTGATGTTTCTCCCATATAGCCATACAAACTTTAAAATTTCTAGAATATACGTACAAGGCAATGTTAAAATCCCAAGATTCCGAAACAAAGGCTCGCAACTGGAATTACAATCCGCAATCCGTGATGTGAACGTCCCCAGTATTCTATGCCGTAAGACATAACAGAATGAAAATATGCATGATATACTATTTTAGATGTAGATATATCACTTTCGCGAGCTAACACACTTAATGTGAAGCAAATTTTGCTAAGTTTTCCTGAGAGTTTCTTTATACGGTGATTCCATTTCAATTTATTGTCAATCAACAGATCAAGAAAAGGCGCGTGCTCGGAAATGTTCTCCGAAATAGAAATTAAATTGTTTTTGCTTTTGGTTTTCTGTAGGTGTCAAATGGTTGTGATGGTTATTTGATATTCTTTAAAAATTTGGACGAACTTGTAATGTAGAAATTTGTTATAAGGGTAAACAAGAAAAAAATAGGATTGAGGTGATTGGGGATGAGTAACACTAGGATATTATAGTTTGTTCAATCTAACGTTTATGTTTTCTTAATAGAATTTAAAGGGTACTCATCGAAAATCAAAATGTTACGGACAATATTTATGTTGTGTTGATAGAACTTGGAGTTGTGGTATAAAGCTGTCTACAAGATTATACACCATAGCTCTCTTTTGGTTAGAAGGAAATAATGTCCTGAGTAAGTCGGTTTTCTGAACACTTGTGTCGCTCTAGCCTCTTGTGTTTTTAGGTTTCATAGCACCTGAAGAAAGGAACCAGCTTTCCAGAAACGTTGTGTGGTATTTATATTTTCCTTTGTTTGTATTTGCCACTTATAATATTTGAGAAAGCGCATGGCGGTGCTGCGTGACGTCACAGACAGACACATTGTCTCAGTGAATGCTGGTCAATCTTAATACATTATATCGTTGCTTTTATTCTCGTAATATTGTTATAAATATTTTGGCGAACAAAATGTGATGTTGCCAAACACGTTTGATACAGTAAAATTTTCCACAACGGCTTTGCCAATTTTTGGGGGCCATTCATAAGTCGTAATATGAAAGATCGTAAACAACCAGCTGTGACCGTGTCTCAGATTTGAATTTATTGAGTCTGTAATGGAGATTTTTCAAAATTACAACAATGCTAGCCTTTGGAATACCCAAAACGTTTAGCAAGATTCAACAATGGTCGTAAGCTAGATTTACTTGCATCAATAAGTAATGCCTCTTAATGCTTTTTAACTCTTCCCGTTTCGAGAAAGATTTTGTACCTTTTATTCTATGTGATGCATATAAAAGATAAACAGGCTATTCCTGAAAACTAAATGTAATTCTGGAGTTTCAACCCGGGCCAATGTTTGCGATAACAACGTTTTGACGCCACGTTGACATTGGGCCGGGTTCAATCCAGAGAATTATATTTAGAACAAATTCACTGGGAAAACCTTCGATCTCTAATATTGCAGTGTAAATTAGCATACAAATAGAAATGTTATTTATTGACTAATTGAGAAAAAATTACTATTAATTGAGCATCAACTGTTCAATGTTTGGCTTCATTGCTGAGTTATTGATACCGACTAAATCATATAGAGGGAGGCGAATACTTCGTATTATATTAAATCAGTGTTCTACCTGATATTTTTGTTTCCGTTTATGTGGGTGGATGGCTGTGTTATACTTTTGAAAGATATTTTTTAGAGGATATTGCTTTTGTTACGTAAGTATGAACTTCTCTGACTTTATGCTATTAACTTTTGACAAATACTCGGGACAGTGAGGCTCATATTTTAAATCCTAACACGGAAGTAAGAATTTCTAAAAGTATCTACCTTAATTAAATGAATTAATGATACTAAAATACTCTTACCCAGGTTTGCATATGAACCTCAAAGCTTTTACTTACCTTCTATTATTTATTATCAAACGCATGCTTTTTTATTATGGTAAAATATTTAAATAATTTAATTACTTTTATTAGATTTTATATAAATTATTATTAATATCATGATATTTAATAATAATGAGGCACAAAATTAAATAGAGCTCTAACGGTTATTCTATGAATTATTATATTAAATGATTACAAATATCATATTAATATAATTCGTTAAGTAGATTCAATTATTTTAATTTTCATTAATTTTTATATAAGATCTCTTTCCGAGGGTATCAGCGGGAACAGAGGAGCTGTGTATTTAGACAGTTATATAGATATATAACGTAGAGATTGCAATGTGTAATGTAAGTTTATTTAATAATTTTTTCTTCAAAATTCATCTCGTCGTAATTATTGAGGCCAGAGCGTTGTTCGGTGCAAGAATGCGAGTCTGTAAAGGTTGCTACGGGTTTTTGTCGAAAAGCGTACGCACACACACAACTTGGAGCCTGACGATTGTAGTCATGGCGACTGTGTATTGGGAGGCTGAGCAGTGTGTTTGGAGCGTCTGAAGAGTGTAGTCATGACGAGAGTATTTGGAGTGCCTGACCAGTATGGTAGTCATGGCGAGAGTGTTTTGGGGGCCTGACCACAGTGTATCTGGCAGTCTATTGTGAGGGACCGGCGAGTGGCAATCAGTGCTATGGCCTGTAAATAAAATATTTTCTTCAAAATTAAAATAACTTTGGATTGCACCAACCGGTACCAGAGCAGCTCTGAATAAAAATGTTTTGTTGAAACGCAATTTTGTAAACTTTTATGCAAATATCAGTTTCCACCAGATTTCTCTAGATTTGTCAGATTTCTCTATTTTTGTTGTTAGATTCTTCATATAAAATATTGTTATTGTATTTTTCTTTTGTAACTGTGGTGAAAATTGCAAATCACTATCTTTATTAGAGGCCCTGTAATTGGCTCTGAAGTTTTTGATTCTCATTAAAGCTGAAGCATTTGTTAAAGACAAAAAATGTACTAAATTCAATGTAAATCGAAATTGTAATTAAATAATTTTTTTTATATCTTTAAAATAATTTTATTTAATTTCAAGGTAAAATCCGTATAACTATCTTCCTTTGTTTTGTTAATAGTTTTTTAATATTACGTTATTTGGCCTCAACGTGCTGACATTTTAATATTTAATTTAAAGTAAATACCACATAATTTGACTCTTTAACGTGGTTGTTTCATTTTCTTTAATTACTACAATATAAATAATTTTAAGATGGGCATTTCAATTAAATTAATTTATAAAATTATAAAATGATTTCATGGTTAAGAATGGCATTTGTTTTCACAAATTATTCTCGGAAAGATGATGACGTCTTGCAGTGGACTCCGGTGAATAAGGAGCGATCTCGAATTGGTCTTCTCCGACTCCCTTTAATACGTAGTAATTCTTGCGTAGTTGACAATGAACAGTAAAGCATCCAACTAACCTGTTGTTGAATTTATTCCGTACTGATCTCTCCGCAGCAACTTACATATTTCACCTCGATATATAATTTCCAGTGTTATCCCAGATAACTTAAATCTTACACACTCGATCTTATTCGAAGATTGCTTAGGGTGCACAGTGTATACATCGCTGCTTCACCCCACAGGAAGAAATGTTTCACAAAAGCAGCCACTAGATTTTTCGTCTGATAACGGGACGACCCTCCCACTCTTACACTTTTTTGAACACTACTGAACAATTGCGATGTGCCCTGCACATGTGCTTAAACAGGATTTCAAAAGACTGACATCTAATGAATAATTTCGAACAGCATCGAGAATATTTCTTTTATCTATACATTTTCATTTTTAATGTTAATTCTATATGAATAACTTTCTAAAAACTCAAATCAAATTCCTAATTTATAAATACAATGCATCCGAAATGTTATTTTGCACATGCTTTGAATATAAGTGAAAATGTTCTAATGAGAATGAGAATGAGGTGAATTTTGTCATCTATATATTTAGTGCATAACATATTTCTCTCTGTCCTTTTCTTTCTACAGTGTATCGTTATTGTAATGTCCTAACAATGAACGATGGAACGGTCTGACACAAAGGTACAGATGTTGTGGTACAGATGTTTAGTGTTGTCGTGTTCCTCACGTGTCATCTCGATCAGCCAAGTAAAGCAAGTGACAATGTTAATATTTGCTCATTTGCGAATATAAATCAGCATTTAGCTGTAGATTTTAATATATCTGATATTCTTTTGGCTGTTACTTTGAAATTAAATAAAACAATGACGAATCGGTGTGCTGTTGGAATGTCTAATCATGAAAACCGCAGGGATGGATTTGCAATGCAATCTGGATCCCTCAGACCATTACTACCCCTATAAACTTTAATGACGTTATAAGGCCATAAAGGGTTGTTCGAAGTTCTTAAAAGTCGAATGGCGTACCTGATTTGCAACGTCAAATGGTCATTGGGATATTACAAACAGGCATAAAATATTTTATGACAGAACTTTTTTCCTCAGAGTTTAGGAACTCGAATATTTTGATAAAATCATTTCTTTTCAAACGGTGATTTGAATACAGGAAATCTAATCAATATAAAAATTTTATGACTCGAATTTATTTTAGTGTATCCTGTTTGTTTTTCGTGTTTAATATGACTGTTTCTGTGTGTTTAGTATTGTGTGTATTTACAGAACTTTAAATTGATATTTAAAGTTTGTCATAAAAATTTTGGCATGTCAAGAAATAGAAACCATTATGTACCGGTCGTAATCTAATTACAATCTGTATCAAGTTTGTAATGAATAATGAATCGTAAAAATTGCTTATTATGTAGAGCGAAGGACAAGCGAGCGTTGAAAGCACTCCGGAAAATGGACGTTGGAGGATACAGAAAGCTATCCATATATTCAGTATATTTGAACAGTCATCCAGACTCCTCCAAAAATGGTCGAGGCATGGAGTCGGAAATGCTGCGTTCAAACAGCTAACCCACTCCAGTCAGGAATAGGGCGCGGAACAAGTACAAAAGGGCCCGACCTACCGGATGCTGGTTTCTCTTAGGTTTCCTTGTATCACATTTACGTCAGTGTCTTAAACTATAGCCTGATGCACTTTTTAAAGACCTTGACGAAATTGCTCTCACTTCTCCATTCACTCTTTCTACACTTTCCATTCTTAATTCAACAGGAAAGACCTCAACGTGTATGACCCTGGTAAAAAAATCTTATATTTTACACTTCAAAGAACGTAGCAAGTATTACTAAAATAATAAATCATATAATACAAATATGTTCAATTATTATTGCTATGTTTGATTACATTACTTAAGTTCTAATTTTGAATTCTCAATTATACTTTTCATTATGTTAAAGGATAACACGAATATATATTCTGTAATGGTCACACTTTCTTGAAATTTAATATAATAATTATATTATAATACTCTAATTAGAAAACCAAATAATTTTTATCATAATTAATTAAAATAACAAACACTTTAACAAATAGAACTTCAGGGTCGTATAGATCTCACGACGTTGCCCTCCGAACGACAAATAAAGATGAAGCCTCGGAAATATTAACTCTATCAAGAAATAATATATGGCCAAAACACAATCCATAAAATTTAGCACTTTCTGAATTTTTAATTATATATATTGTAACGTGACAATCGGCGAGAGCTCGGCCTTTTGTCTTGCTGCATTTGTTTTGGTCGGTCGCTTTGTGGATTGTATCGCCATGCCGACATTGTTGAGAGTGCGCTGCGTTTGAAATATTAGTCTCGTGAATGGAGCTTAGTCTCCATGTGGAACTCAAACTGTGTGGAACTGGGTTTCGAACTGGAGCTCCCAGAGAAAGGAAAAATTACCGATTTTTATAATATCATTCCACGTGTTACCGACGACAAAAACCACGCCCTGAGTATATGTTAAAGTTTTATGTCTCGAAAAATAAAGTTGTTATGAAATATTAGGTTTTTATAATTTCTTTGACCAAAAAGATTATCTGGAGCCCTTTAATATTTGAGCTTCGAGAGGACTGGGAAATCATCAAATTTTTATCATCCCTATCTACAATATTTATATGAAGCTATGAGAAAAATATTGTGCTGATGGAGATAAATAAAAATTTTTTTACAACATTTTCTTAATTTTTAATTCTTTCCACAGTCTTAAGTTGATTTTTCATATTCCATTTTTTTGTGACTGTAACTTTAAGATGTTTAAGCATGAAAATTTCAATTAAACGAAAAAATGTATGTAGCCTTATATAATAACCGGTCTTTAACTCTAATACTTTCGTATTATTCATCAATTAAATGTACGGATTTTGCTACATTATGGTAGTTTTTACCTTCAAGGTCTGCTTTAGATATTTACCGGGTACAAATCGGGATATTGACCGCCAAACTCCCTTGCAGTTGTACGTATCAGTGGAGGTGCTGAGAGCGTTCGTGGGCCTGACTTCTCAATTACGTGTAATTCATGTAGAAAAACTCAAACAAATTGGACTCAAAGAAATTGGATTGTAATGAGTACTGCAACAGCTGTAGTGTAGGGTGCTTAAAAGTGAATATGGTGGAATTTTTGAAGACATATTGAAATGTATGGCTTGTATCAGAAATTGTAGTTGGTGAAATGAGAGCGTTTAGCCAATACTTACGTCATGAAATGGAAATTTCAAACGCACAACTGTAGATAAATTTAATGGAAATTGTAATATATATATATATATTGTAGTAATTAGTAATTAAGACATTGTTATAATTGGAAAGTTGGATTGTAGAGGACTCATTATTAGTGGATAAAGCGGACACCGCAACAAGGCGGCAACGCAAAGAATGTATTGTTGTCAATCGGTTGAGGTTCTACGCGCTCAAAATCTACGAGACGAGGAAGTTCAGTTGGGCAGCGGACAGCAAACAGTTCGAAAAATCTTGGGTCAGGCAATGAACGGCGAGGCATAAGGACCAGCAAAGTTTTGTACAAAAGTAATAGAGTCAGGAATGTGCAGCCGCAAATAGAACAGTTTGATAGCAGTTACAAACATGCTCTAAAATATTGAAAAAGTAAAACAATCTTCAGTAGGGGAGGAGAGATTGAAATTAACGTCGTAATCGGTGGCAGAGCGGAAATTCAACTTGCTGGCCATAGACCAAATCCAACTAAAACTACACGAGATCTGCAAATCCAGGTTGCAGCAAAGCATCGAGAAACTACGCCAATTAGAATTGTTGACATTTAGAGTCTGTGAATACTAGAATCAGTGATATCCCAAAATCTTGTGCACGAAAAACCTAAAACGAGACCTGGGCGGCCGTAAGTAGAAAAACTTTAAAATCATATTGTAAACCACTTTTAAAAGATATGTCAGATCGTTCTTTAATTATTTAGTTCTTTAATTTTAATTATTTAATTATTACATTTAAATTCAATCTGTAGTGTTATTTTATCCACAACAAAGTTCGTCTATGTTTCAGACGCATTAACTTCCATAAAAGCTAAATGTAATTTGATTGTATAAAATTCACCCATTTATCAAACCCCGATAAAGACCCTGAGATCCCAAATATTATTATTGTATTTAAAATTGATAATAAATTTGTTTAATTGTTTTCCCTTAGTAATCTTTTTATTTTATTTAGACGCCTAATTATATTGTAATGAACAAGTGGAAGGCGATTAATTAAAAGAAATGATTAATAAAATTATTAATAAATAATTTGTTATTTTATTCACTTGTGGCTTCCAAAATTAAAACAAATACAATCAAATTAAGATCTCTTCTCTCAGGGTCACAACTGGGTTTGATAATTAACAGAAAAGTGATTTATAAACTGATTAACAATTCAAACATAAAAATTCACCTAAAATAATATGACGATAAATGAAATGAAAGACGGCTAAATGTAAAGAAACTGAACGAAATCAGTTTATTACCTTTCTAATTATCGTTTACAAGTTTATATAGGTTTTTTTACTCACGTATTGTCCGTCTGGTACCAGCTCTTTCTTTTGTAGCTTCAACACTACACTAAAAATCCAAATTTTTACACTGATTCTAACTTCCTTGCAGATTTTACACACACGCGGTCGAAGTGCACGTCCTCAGCTATCAGGAACCTCAGTGGTTGTCTCCCCTTTATGGTCAGCTAGTCGCTGCCGGATCCCTCAATGCGAAGATTGTTCAATTTGTGAAGCAAACTCCTGCTTCCATACAGGAACTCGTGATTTGTAGTTTATGTTTGCAGACTTTACTTATCATATGCAGAGTCCAGACTTTAACTACTTTCTTCTCGTCGCAGATTTTAGGCTTTTTGTTTCTCCTTGCACGACCCAGGCTCAGTGCAGAACCTTATTGTTTTTATTTCTCTATGTGGACCGAACTGCCACGTATCTCGGCGAAGACTTTTTACTGTTCCACCTCTCGACGCCAACCACAGACTCCATACTGACTTTCTTTTGCACGCGCAGTCACCATTTCGGCTTTCAACAAAGGAAAAGAACTCGCCGCCATTGTTGTCTTTGATAGCACATACCGCTACTACAGAGGGGCCCAAAAAAATGTATCCACTGGTTAACAGTCCATAACTTGCAAACTTATTGACGAAGTTGTCTCATTTTTGGTAGTGTAATAGTTTGTAGTTCCGCCAATCGCCACATAAACGTTGCATTGCGTTTTTTTTTGTCAGAGTACAGTCGCCAGGTAGTTAGTGTTTTATTGTTAGTTGTACCCTGTTACTCGAGTAAACAAGGCTGGCGTAAGGCTTACATTTGATGAAAGGAAGTCTGTTTTAAAGTGGTATTTTAAGTACGAAAACATTAATGAGGTTCAACGGCAATGGTGAAATGTGTATCAAACAGAGCCACCGACACGTTTAACGATTCGTCGCATTCGAGACAAATTTGAAGCCGAAGGCTGTGTTAAAGATGTACACAAACAACGATCTGGACGACACGTAACAGTAACAAGTCCCATCTTGTGTTACAATTCACCCGCTCACCCAGAAGTCTGTGTGTCCGTGAAACTGGAGTAAGTCGCTCAAGTGTTTAGCAAAGTGGAAGTGCTACATCCCAAGATTTGTACACGCAATGAACGAGGACGATTCAGATGGAGTACAGCGAGTGGTTTAATAACATGGTGCGCAACGATGAAGAGCTTGCGGAGATGATAGTGTGGTCTGATGAGGCACAGTTCAAACTCAATGGTACAGTAAATAGCCACAATTGCATCTACTGGGCCGCCGAAAATCCAAACGTCCATGTAGACAAAGCCAGGAGTAAATGTGTGGTGTGGGTTGTCTTACCGGGGCCATTCTTCTTTGACGGTACAGTTACCGGTGAGTTGTACCTTCAGAAGCTTCAAACATCTCTTTTACCTGCCATCCAAGACTTGTATGAAGACGAAAGATTTTACTTTCAACAAGATGGTGCCCCAGCCCACTACCACAATCGTGTTAGGGCTTATCTCGACGAAAATCTACCAGGAAGATGGATAGGGCCGTAGAGGTGCTGTAGGGTATCCACCACGTTCCCTCTGGACTTTTACCTGTGGGGAACACTAAAGGACGTCGTTTATCGACAAAAGCCACGCACATTGGATGAACTTGGAGAATCCATCGTACTTTAATGTGCAAATATCTAACTGAACACGTTGCAGTCAGTAGTTCGTACTGCAGTTCGGCGACATCGTTTGTGTGTGGATGTTAATGGTGACCATTTCGAACACCTACAGTGATATCTTTAATTTGGACTTGAAGAGATACACTTTCACCAAAAATGAGACAACTCCGTCAATTAGTTTGCAAGTTATGGACGGTTAACCAGTGGATACATTTTTTTGAGCCCCTCTGTATTCAGATTATTCGCTACAATTCAAATTATACCTAATCACTTTAGTGGCTTAATTAATTATTGCTACAATATATATATATATATATCTGTGTGTGTGTTTAAATTTGGTTAAATTTATGTTGGCATTCAAGAATCTCTGAGTGTCGGTGCGTTTCCTGCTGAGTAAGGACGCGTGTCGACGACGACTGTTGCTGTGAAGAAGATACCTCCTCCTTACTCAGAGCTGGATATTCTTGTAAGACATTGGTGGAGCCGATATAAAAAGGCCGTTTTTTTTCTGAAGAAAGGAAGTCTGTGTACAATGATTCTACGTGAAACCTATGCCACTCTATTTTTCTTTTATTATCTTTTAATCGTGGCTGTAGTTAAAAGGTAAAAAACCTCCTTTATTTCTAATGAACTAAAACCTTAAGTTAATTCTCCGCGCCCTATAAGTTATTATAGAGTGCGACTTAGCTCGTACTCCGGACCCCAAGTTCAATTTATTTATTACATATTTATTGGATAAAGTTTTCTCGGGAATCCAACCGGGTAGCGTCGTTTAATTTCCACAACGTTTCGATGGCTTGAACCGCCATCTTCTTCAGGTGAACTTTATCCAGGAAAACCCACGTTCTTTATTACATATTTATTATTCGGTGGCGGCGGTGGAATATTAACCTACCGAGACCAGGAAAATTCTAATAACACAAAATATGAAAATTAGCGTATAACGAAAATATTATTAAGTAGCACAGAAAATATGTAGGGATTCTACAAATTAACCACAGTTAGAAATGCGACTTAAGAAAAATAACTGACAGTGACTTATGTAGTGGAAATGAAGAATTGGGAACATGTCTGCACAATGAAACGATTACGTAACTGGAGAAGTATTAGTCAGGGTAGCAAATCCTAAGTACAAAAACAACGAGGTTAGTACGGGCGGTAAACAACGGAATTGCAGCCGTTTGGACATGGGCATTATCGATCTAAACGCAAGGATTGACGATGCTGACATCGCGAGGGGCGATATTCATCTGATCCGGCACGATTTTGGTAAAATTGAGGCTTCATCACCGGCGAGTCATCGAGGCGACAGTGCGAAGCAAACACGGAGCTTTTGACAACAGCTTCGAAGTGGGACCGATGACGGATTTTCAAAAGAAGCGACGACATTGGCAGCAGAGTTAGCTGACTGAGTCGACGACGGATCCTGAAGCGACTAACGGAGATCGCCAAGTCATCGGCACACGTGTGGACAAAACCCTATCGCAAGTTAACTGTCGTAGTATCTTACATAAATGTGTAGAGTTCTGGAACCTAGATGAAATATATGAACCGGACGTAATTATAGCCACCGAAACATAAAGATAAAAGATGCTGTAATAAATTTACCAACTCACGGTCTCGAATCGCAGAAGTTCCTAATTCGAATCTCGGCATGCACAAACACTTTTGCGTCTGGCGTGGTCAAGAAAACCGAGGTTCTGATAGATGGAGAATCGACAAACCGGGCATATGTCACTCCACAAATCCATAATCTGTCATGTACGATGACAGTTTTGCTGTCGTATGGGACCTATGAAGAGGAAAATAATAAAATTTTAATTATATATTGTATATTCGAGATCGACACAGTCGACGTAGGGGTGAAATGATTCGAGTTAAAGACGGAATACAAAGCGAACTCGCATGACGATGAAATGCTATTGTTAGAAAAGAAGGATTCAGTGAAAATTTGCCAGATAATAAAAACTGCTCTTTACTCCAAACTTTTGAACATTGACGCGTTCTTCTGGAGCTGATGCAAAGGTTGTGGTTAGCTTGTGTCAAATAATTGCTCAATAAACCACACGTACCAACCTACGTAGATTGGTATATAAATAATAATAAATGTCTTACTCAAGAATAATACGCACTCGGTATTTGGAACTTGTGACTGGATGAAAATACCATGTCACAGCAGGAAAAGGAAATAACAAATTCAAAATCAAACCAAGGAAAAAAACGTATATACGAAAATACTAATTCATAAATTGAATAAGCATTTATTGGAATAAATTACCTGCGACGGTGTTTAGGGAAGGTCCATTCACTAAATTTAGGAACAGGATTGGTGTTAAAAGAAGTAAGTGTTGTTGCTGAAATCACAAGACCTTCGAGGTCGAATGAGTGTTAGTGTAGTGGTGCACGTGGTTGGCATTACTTAGGACATAGTAATGCCAATTATTGCATATCTGTAGATATATTGATGTATGTGCAACCGGGTACTGACCATAAATAAAATACAAAATAATAGAAACGATTTTTAAATTGTTCTTCCTGGATTGAATGTCTGACAATTAACTGAAAAAGGTATTCAATTTTTATTAAATTTATTGTAACAAGGAGACTAAAATCAACTATAACGTCAGTTTATATACATCTAGTTTTAATGTGGCACTTCGACGAAGGATTATTGTTCATACGCAAAATGAGATGCTTCAACTGAAATAATTTAGATCGCAACTGTACATCAAGTAACGAATTGTGGTAATGGTATTTAGTGTGATTAAATTCCAATGAAGCGGCAAAGCGGCTCGAAGACCAATAATGGGCAAAACTGGAGCTCGCGCTGGGCCGGAGATTGAACCGCATGTCATAACATAAAGGTCTGCCCGCAATACAAACTACAGGGAAAATCGAATATCTAACATATAATATTATTATTGTTATTCGGAAGCGAGAATATTTGCAATAAAAGGAAGAGGTGCACTGAACCTGAAACATTTATTGTGTACTAGCTGTGTGCCTGGCATTGTCCGGGTATTTTTAAGACCGGAAAAGTGTTTAATTCGTCATTAAACTCTCGGTCGACAGATGATTTAACCATCACTTTCTTGAACTTTTACCTTTTCAAGCACACTACCTATGCCGACGGAATGTTAATTTCACCATAACCGACCTGACGACTCACTGTAGCGATATCGATTTAATAAATCTACTAGTTAATAAATAGACAGAGTAACTTTTAAAAAAATAAATAGCGGAATTTTTAATACTCCGGTAGGCGAAATACTCGTGGTACCTTTAGAGGGACAAAAATACCATCGGTTTATTAAAGTACCATAAATACTCCCGGGATCCTCTATCCTCAACCCTTATAAGTGTTAGGAGTTTCAACTCGATCCTAAATAACATGTGTAGAAAAATTTGGCTATACGTGTTTAAGATTTTTAGCGGAACTTCACACTATCCTATCCATATCCACACACTTAGGGGGCTTAACCTGAATGTTGAATACCATAAATTAGCTCAGTGACTTCCGTAATCCCAGAATAGTCACCAGCCTCTGTTGTGTTTCGCGTTAATTTTCTGCAACGCACTCCTACTCCCGTATCCCTATTTAATATTATCCTGTTAATTAGTGTAATTTCTTGAATTTTTACAACTATTTTTTTTCATCATCGATGTAAGCGTTAACATATCAAATAACTTTGTTTTATATAAACGTTTGAATGTATATATGGTAAACCTCCCATGCCGAAAGGGATTGAAGTTATACAGATACAGCTTTGGACGAAACACTTATTCTCACTGACCCAGAATTTATATATATTGTGGTGATTATTTTGATACGTCATTTAATAAACAGTGCCTCACGTTGAGGTCGCCAAAATGTAATGCTTATTAAAAGTATAATAATTAATATAATTTAGCCCCACATTGGTGAAACCAAAATGTAGAAAATAGAATGACAAACAATTTAAAATGCCATTATATTAAAGTTATCCCGCGTTGATTGCTTTACTTTAATTTTACATGAAAGGATAATAATAAAATTTTTATTCAATTAAACAAACTCATTAGATTATTATATTAAAATAATTCAAATTACAAAATAATTACTCGCCGATCTTTTACATTTATTTCATACAAACAAACAAATTTTCACTTGATCTCAGGGTCCTTTCTGTACCTTTAAATAAAGAATATTTTAGCCCCTTTTCAAACAATCAAATTACAAATTAATATTTTACAAATTTTACAAAAAAAAATCGTAATCTGACGATGTTATCTTTAATTTAACGTTTACAAAATAATTTAAATGATTTATAACTCACAGTTTTCTTTGGTACCTGGGAAATTGAATCATTTCATAAACACACCCTCAATTTAAAAAAATAATAAAACAGGTCATTCTTACACTGAATTTACACATCACTTTGGATTTACAATATTGGCGGCACCTCGTAGACGAACTATACCACCAATTACTTCAATTTCGCTGTGATACAGAAATTCCTCCTCGTAGGCCTTTAGGATTGTTTGTAGTAATCTGTAACACTCAGAAATCTGTCAGAGTCACCCTTTACGGGAATGCCGTCCAACTTTATTTTTTGAAAATGTCACGTTCATTTAGGTTACGGCCGCTTGCTGTCGCTCCTGATTCCCGACTGTCTAATTCACCAACTCCGCGCGCCATGTCTAACAATACCTTCGCCTGTTTGATTATAGTCTATTCTTGTGTCTTTGTGTCTCTTTGCCGATATCAATTCCAGTTCAACAGTTTATAATTATTACATATTAATTGCCCTTTAATTATTACATATATATACATAATGTTTATTTAACAAATTTTTTTTTAAAAAAATTGAGATATCAGCAGTTACAGAGAGTTGGCAGCGCCTAGAGTACAATTGAATTACAGTATATGGTATTAAAAATTATGTAATGAAAACTAGTTGGACTGTATTAGATGATATCGAACAGGTGTAAGTCCCTTAAATAAGCCATGATTGAGTTCATATATTGGGGTTCGTCGAGGCTTCCTTGTAGCCGTCTGGGACATTCCATTGTCTCTTCCTTTCTGTAGCGTGTACGCGCAATCTTTAATTACGTGTCGGGTGGTGCATGTGGAGTTACATTTATCACAGGTGAAAAGGGTTGGTTTTGGTCATTAGGCTTCCATGACACATTCTTAGACGGGTGAATATGGTTTAAACACGTCTGTTTAAATTGTACTGATTTGGTTGGGTTTCATATACACTGTTCCATATTTCGTGGAGTTTTGTCTGTTTATTGATCCACTCGTTGTTCCAGTTTTCCTTTATTTTCGCATTTATGGATTTGATTAAGTTCTTGTGTTACACTCGCAGGATAGACGGGTTTTGGCTGGATAGTGCCCATTTAGCTGCGGCATCGTGGAAGGGATCCATACGTATGACATTTGTTTACCTGAGGTTATAATATTGGAATTTTGGGATATGATACCGCGCGTGATGGATTCCTTACTATTGTGATATCGACGTAGGGGGTCGATGAATTAGGAAGGAGGAAGAATTTAGTAAAGGTTAATAGGAAATCGGTAACGTGGGTGTTCGCCGCACCGGAGCGACGGTCGAGGATCTACTTTTGGACGGTTTGATAATAAGAGGGGCGCTGTCAAAGTTTTCAAGACTACGTTTATTGATATTAAGCAGTCACCAACAAACTAGAAGATAGTATAGAAATAAAGAAGGGCTAGAACATAGGATAGTTCTAGGTGCTTCAGGAGGGTAGATGTCTCCGCAGGCACCACTAAATAAGAACTAAACTAGCAAACTGGTGGACAAAGGGATTCTCCCACCTTCGCCAACAGCTCTTTTCTACAACCATCGAGAGATCCAAAATGGCCGCCTCTTCCCCTTCAAGTCACGCTATGCAAAAGAAGCGCTGAGGACAGCATCCCACAGTCTGTCCAGGTCTCAAGTAACATGAGATCCTGCCACAGCACCAACTCAAGAAATATGGTGTCTTAGATCGTCGGTGAATACATGTCTGTAGTCATTATAAGTTCTAAGCTTCTCACGGAAAATTGTTTGGTATATTTGAGGGCTGGTGTTATTTTTGGGATATTCGGTAAGAGTCAGGTCAATATTAGAAGTTTTTAGTGTTTCTGGGAGTTCTTAGAGAGAACAAAGTTGAAGGACGTTGGGAGGACAGAAAATATTTATTCGACGCAAATATCGGCCCATTTTGCATGTTTTATTATATCCACCCCTGGGGGGAATGAAGGTTCCTTACGCTTCGTCAGGCTAACAGAAACCTTCACGGGCTATCACACAAGTCACCCAATGTTTCATGGTATAGGACCGCATACATGCGAAACAATAGCAATAACAATACGACAGCAGATGACACCTAAGATACTGGTCATCCAAATGATTAAGTCGGAAGAGAATTTTAATGCGGTAGTGAAGTACGTCGCATGTGTGATAATAAAAAGCTCCCACTAGAAGCTCGAGAAAGAAAAGGGAGGCCATTGAGCCAAAATTAAGATCCGCTAAGACAAGATGAAGACGTGTCGCCAACCAACCCGGCGAAGAAAAGCTTGTCGACCGTTCATTGGGGTAGTCAAGGAGTACACACGGTTTGGATTATTTTTAGTGGGTATTAATCTACGGATTGAGTCCCACAATACCTCAAGTACTGAGGTATGCGTAAATGTTTTTCCCCCTATTAAAACACACACACATATAAATAAATATATATATATATATATATGTATATATATATACATATATATACATATATATATACATATATATATACATATATATATATATATACATATATATATTGGGGGCGGGAAATTTTCAGTATTTCTGTGTATTTTGGAGGATTATGGATTAAAATACCTAAACAAAGGGGGTGGCGAATTACATCTCCCCGGGCAGCTGAAACCCACGCTTCGCCACTGACAAAGTAATTCAAAGGAAGTTTGTATTTTACCTAAAACTTTATGGTTTTAATTAATAAATTTCATTTTCTAAATTTTACCCTCCACTAAACAGTTTTTGAAAGAAGTTTCTCAAATTTACAGAGCAATTCACATATATTTGAACTAAAAGTAAATGATATCGTCTAATTAACAAATTCAACAATGATACGAAGAATAATTTTAAAAATAAACAATAATTTCTTTCTTCGTATTTTATATACAGGTTATATTTTCCTAAAACAATTACAACTTTGCGTACGAAAAATAAAATATATTTATTGTAATGTAGTTATAGGATTGAACACTGTATTATCCGTATTCTAAAAGATCCTGCTTAAGCATTATTTCTGGTAAATGCTATTCATGCAGCGAATAGAAAAGACTGAATCTCCTATGGCGCAAGCAGTTCGCATGCTAAACGAATGTAGTGCTAATAGCAGTAATCGGCGCCAGGGGACGACCAAGCCGCTTGGTTAACGATCCATGAAGGCTAGGTGCATCCTCTGCCTACGCAAGTAAGAAATTTAAAGATACTTGCAAACAAAATCGGAACGGCCGTATAAATAGCGAAAAATAAATTATAATTATTGTAATAAAAAAAGTATTGTGTGTCGTTTAAACATTTTCATAAAGATTCGACCAAAGATTTACCCAAGGAAAGGGCCCAAAAACATAAATGAAGCAACATTATTATTTAGTAGAACATGAAGTGACTTACATGATTTTTCCTGTAAAGTTCATAATCCTTTTATAGTTATACATCAACACAAATTTTAAAAAATTGTCAACATTACGCAGAATGGAGTGATTTTTAGATTTATCGTTTCCTGCTTTCGGGGATCACACAACGACTTCATTTAAGTTCCTGTCTGTCACACTGACTTTTCACGAGGAAACTGGCGAACCGATTTCTATTTAACTTTTCTTCATTTGTCATACAGAGTCGTGAGGTTATTAGCGATATCTAACTTCCATCCACATCCTTGAAACAAAATGACGCATTACACAATATTTTAATCAGCGCTTGGACAGAGATTTGGATCGCTTAGTCTGAGAAAAGGCTCAACGTATTCTGTAAGCTGTACTTAAATTTTATTACTACGTTAAAGTATCACCACATTTTGAACAAATAAGTAGGTATACATATGGAAAGTGATTGTGAAAATAATATAAAAAGTAGCATTCAAATTTATTCTGTTTTCTCTAACCCTATGTATTTAAGTAATCGTAAATTAGATTGGTGTAAAGTATCAATTTTGTACGAACTGCTTTTGAGATTAATGAGTGTAATACTATATATCACATCCTATAAAGCAGCTATTAATATAAGAAATGATACTAACAATTTGAATAAAATTAATGCAGTTTGCTTTTGTAATGTTTAATTTATATATTGTTATTATTTCAAATTCTAAATTGTTTCAATTGTAAACCGCATCCATGAATAAAAATAATTTTTACTGGTCGTTTTCGTTTTAAATTGTACATTTCGGCCACGGCAGTCAGTATAGAATGACCTGTCTATCAAAATTTTGTAAGTCTAATTTAATTTATATTGTTTGTTTGTTATCTGCCAAATGTGTCTTAAAAATGTCATTCTAATAGTTGTAATTGTTTTGTTCTTTTTGTGCTTTACACTGGGAACTGATGAGGCCGCTGAATAAGCGACGAAACTTTGTTTAATTTTACATTGATAAATTATTTTTTCTGACAAAAAATTGGCTGATGTTTATTTATTTATTAGTTAGAATATCACCTGCCGTATTTACTTTCCTATTAACGGACTATGTAGTCGTATGTAATCAAAATATTTGTTATCAAAATAGACTAGAATATAGCTGTAAAATAATATTATGGATAGTGCCAACAAGTAATAAAAATTATTATCATTAAGTTATATGTAACTTGTATACGCATTTATAACACTAAAGTATTTTTTCTTTTTACGTATTTCAAACAAACTTAATTTTTGGAGCAAGCCACGCATGATGGTGATTTTGATGATTGGTCGTGCTGTAGATTTTCTCATTATGATGCTCCTTAAATGTTTTGCTTTTAATTAGGCTTCGATTGTGATTTTTTATATACTATTTTTGATTTGAAAAGATAAACTACTTTAAAATAAGTGTTTTAATGACTGAATGGTTGAAATTTATTTTGATTTCGTTGCTTATGCTGTCTGGTGCGTCCGCCTCTGTGTATCATAGCACAGCATGCTCCTGTGTGTGCTGCTGCCCGGTAACACAAAGAGGTAGTTTCTCGAGTTTTACGGGCGGTGCAGGGGAGGTGAAATGGAATCTGCTCGTTTCTTATTACAGACAGAAATCGTATGCTACAGCAGTGAGTAGACAGGCATGGCCAACTGGCTGCAAAGGCGAGAGCGAGTGCGCCGCAAGGCGAGCTGTTTAAAGTATTAGAAATCGAAGCAGAAGTTCGTACTGTTAAAACACAATTATTACCAATGTTGAATAAAGTTTTCTCGGGCTTCTAACCGAGTTAATTCATTCTCTACACCGAGAAATACTACATTCTTTATTATATATATTCTTAAAAGTAAGAAAATTATTAATTATTTCTAAAATAATATATGTGCTGTAGCACATGAGCACACATACACCGGCCGTCACTAGTTGTCGCTATGATCTTAACAATCCTTAAGAAATTACTTAATTGTTCATACGTTATTTCGTTCTTTAATTTCTTAAAAAAGAATTGGATGATCGTTACAGTCAATTAAACGAGCTAACGCATAATAAATTATTACATAGCTTAAACGCGATTAAGAATTTGAACGCCACTAATATGGACGCCGGACGCTAACGAAGCAGGACGAAAGACTGATCGATGCTTTCTAGAACTTGGAAAAAGACGCTACTGAGAGCTTGGAGATGTACGATCAATCTTGAACCAAACCAAGAAAAGCATGCCTAGTAAATCGAGGATCACTTATCTACGACCCGTTTACTTTGAAATAGGATTATCGAAATAACTACGTCAATGTTGCCATTGAATAATAGCAGTGTTTAAGTATTATAGTGAGACGTGAATCGGTGTTAGTTAACAGTGTCTCCGATTTAAAACTGGCCAAATATATTTAATAACACTAAATATTTGCAAACTCAGATATACAAGTATGATTATTTATTGTTTGATTATGTATAATAATGATTATCCTACCACTAGTACCAGTCTTTTTTCTATAATTCTATATGATACTGGTTGTTTGCGAAAATTTATTATAACCAAATTGTTTTTTAAGTATTATCCAATGATACTTTACTCGATAATAATTTATTTAAAACTTCAAAGTTGACTGCGGATAGTCCCACTTGCGGTTTTTTCCAGGGTATTAAAATACCACTAATAAATTCTTCAGGTACTGTTTCATTAGTGGTTATAATTTTTTTTCACGAACACGTGAATCATATAGTTTTGGAGATAAGCGTGTGAGTCGGGTATTTCCTCTATAGTATATATAAATGAATGTTAAATCACGACTAATATTGAAATGTTTTCTTAAATTTAGTGTTTAATTATTTTACAAGTGACAAAATATACAAACTTAGCAGAGATTTGTTCTAATTTCTTATAACTATTAATGAATAATTTTAATATATGTTGTTATAAAAGTTAAAAAATTAATTATACTTGAGAAATATAACTCGGTTGTCAATGTAATATAGATACCATCTGCGACTCATAAATATTTATCAAAATGAATAAACCTATTTTGTTGATGAATCTCCTAAGCGACATAGAAAGATTTTGAAAATAATACGAAAATCACGAGCACATGTTGTAAATTAAGTGTGAAATTGGTTAAGACGAAGAAAGCTATTAATTATATACTTCTGAATTGTTTTCCAGTTATTAGTAAATTGAATACCGTTATTTAATCAAGTTAATAAATAACAAAAATTGGTAGCGTAGCACGGAATAATTTGGAATTAATATTAAAGGCGATAGTATAGTAGGTGATTGTTATGTACAGAAAGTAAATATTTCACAACAAAGAGCTATGTTAAATTCATTTTAGCATTTCCGTATATGAAAGAATCGGGTTACAATTTTTATTATCGTTACTATCTCTAAATTTCTAAGTAAGACGAGGTTCAGCAAGAATACTGCTAACAGATAATTAGTTTATAACATTATGAAATGTGAAGCACGTTTGGCATTTAAGAAAAGAGTAAATTTCATTTTCATGCTATTGATTTAAGATTTAAAATGTATTCGTAAATAGTCCATCGTTTTGCTAAAAAGAATGTAACATATATAAGTTGCTATGCAATTGTTATTCAGCCGAATAAGTTTGTTTCAGTACTCCGGTAGTGTGTAGAAAGGTCCTTTTGATAAATTGGCTTTCCATTTACCCTGTAGCACGCCCACTGTTCGTGACCAGCGTAAATTTCAGTGTTCGTGACTAGGAACGGTATGGGCGTCAGTAATCTACATCACCGTCCTACTAACATTCAATCTTGGCTCTTGATGACAAGTTCTGTCTTTTCTCTCTGCGGGTCTATTTTTGGCTCCATTAACTGTCATTTTACGACGCAAGTGCTGAAAACTCCTTTGACTAGTAAACTGCCCCGTGAAATACAGTAAAATAATCCTATCCAACGACAGTTTATGGAGATGATTAATATCACTTCCCTTTATCGTTTAATTAGTTTGTTGAAAGTTTCCGTCCGATTCATTCATTTATGAAGACTGGAAGTTTAACTTTCCAATTTGGTTCCGCAGTGGAAGTTTATGAAATGCCACCTTCTTAAAGTCAGAACTGGACTGCGTATTTGATATAAACTGTTCAGACTATCATAGAAAACAGACACTTTTAAAAAGAAAATTTCTGAAGGAAAGTTATAATTGAATTGTAAAGTTAGAACAAAATAGAGGAATAATAGTCTAAAGTTTTAAATGGATGACTAAAATGTTTACGAGACTATGGAAACAGGATGAAAGTTTGTTGACCTGTATTGAATGAAGGCCTCGACAAATAAAAAATATACAATATATGACTCAAAATTCAATAAAACCCAACATACATACGTGACAAAATTATAGATAGGCAAATGAGTAATATTTAAGACTCAATTGAAAAGATTTAAGACATAGACGTGAAACTGTAATGCGTAGAAAATTTAAAATATTATTATATATAATTAATCAAATATAATCAAATAATATATAATTAATAAAATATCATGTACATATAGGATGTATTCCTCGGAAAAATTTCTGGATTGGATTCCACATATTGAAAGAAAAAAATTGTCCGGAAATTGATAATTACAGAGTTATCCGACCGTATATGTATTTTACAGCATGGCGACATGCCTTGTCATCTGGACGAGTCTCTGATTACAATGTTTACATGAGAAAATATGTTGCAGAATAAAATTGATGTTGAGCTGAATACTACTTATTCGTCAATAGCGCATAGCAATGGGACATTTACCTATTTACCTTCTCCTCACCAACCTAACCCCTAGGCATCTAATTTCAAATAAAACCAGGATGATGACTGACTATACGGGAATTCGCATACTACATAAAATAAAAGTGTCTAAAAATAATGACGGCCTGAAACAGTAAAAAATACTCACTAACTTATCAAAGTTTAAAACTAATGCCGTTACTGTAAATGAGTAAAGAAATACAAGCTTTAACTAAATAAAGGGAAAAATATAGCTTTTACCCTTAGAAAATCAAAAGTTTACCCATAACTTACGAGGATCAAAACTATTCCGGGTAACATTTTTTCATTATCGTCCACCTCCACGATGTGTAACATAAAATTTCATTAACAACCTAGGCTAATGCGAGAATTAAATTCAGCGACTCCTGTAACTCCTGAATGGACGCTGATATAGGTTTTTTTCCGTTACTTTTTATGTAAACCCCTTCGACCATCACCCGTACGATAATAGTGCTGCTCTCACTTGCCTTTTGGAGTTGAAATTAGACACTTAAATATTCTAGAATGACACCATCAAAAAAGCGACCCCGACAACGTTTTATTCCATACTAATAATGGCCGTTTAGGAATGTTTATAAATATCATCCCCTCCACCCCCACCTCTACAGATGGTAGGTGTATCTTCAGTCCTCAATGTTTGTTCCTGGATCGTAAGTAACATGTGTATAAACTTTGGTAGAAATTGGTCTACGTACTTAAGATTGTAAACGTAAATTTGTTTCATCCCCACTTCTAGTGACAGAACTTCACATTAAAAAGTTTCGAAAATGTCAAAATTAAGCTCATTGACATCTATAACCCTGGACAAATCTCGGTTGTTTCGCGTTTTTTTGTAACTCCCCTCCCTTATTGGAGCTTTAAGGGCTTGAAATTAAATAGTAAAAACAACTGGATATAATCTAGTAGACTCCGAAAAGTAATTAATCGGCCGTTTCTGCGTGTTTTTAAATTTAATCCCCTTTCACCCCTTGGGAGTTACCTAAAACTTCGAAAACCCGTCAGAAACTTTCGCGGGATTGCGCACAACAACTCACCAAAGTTTAATCGCAATAGAATTAATCGTTAGACATTCATTATATATATATATATATATATATATATATATATATATAGAGAGAGAGAGAGAGAGAGAGAGAGAGAGAGATAATTGTAAAAATAAATGGTAAAAATTTCCGAAAGTTTTCTTAATAAATTTTAATAATAAAATTGATACTTTATCTGACGATAATAACAAAATGAATAAATAGAATGGCCAATTAACCAGAACAATTGTAATACCAAATATCCATTAGCTCCAGTGACATTGAAATCAATACAATACGTTTCGTTCCGAATTTGAGACTTAATCAGGTGAACAAAGTTGAAAAAGATTATACCATAATAATTGATGTTTGCGATAAAAATTTCTTCAAAAATATTTGTTTTTGTATTAATTTGATGGAATATAGTTTTTTTTTTTAGTTTTGCTTTTGAATTCTTCACCTGTTTTTTGCAGTGTGTCGTTCTAACTGCTCTTGCGGTTTTTGAATCCTCTGGCGATAGCGAGAAAGTTTATTGAAAAGTTGTGAGGTATTAATTAATTTATCACTAATAAATAACAGGGACGTTTTGGTGTATCCTGAAGATCCGGAGAAATTCAGGTTACTAGACACAGCGGCGAAAATATATGAGGAGCTTAGGAAAGAAGAAGAGGTACACACATACGTAATAGAGATTTTAGGAGAAGGAGGCTTAATGCCTCATGCAGGTTTTTTAGTGAGGTGCAAGTACCACACAACCCAAAGGTCTTGGAGTTCTACTCTAGGGTACTGGATGTCCTGAGCTGACGGCAACTTAAGCCGAGGAGGGTAGTGAAAAGAAGAGTCATCGCTATAACCTCTCTCCTGGCGTAACCAGCAGCCAAAATGGTTTTTTACCCTGCCTGGCCGGAGTGCTAAATTACAATTCTGTGAAGTTTAGCAAAACAAGACCGACATATAACATATGTAACTACATTATATAATATAACTAAATAATATATATATTGTAATAATTAAAAGGTGGTCTTAATTAAAAGAATTAATGAACAAAATTATTAAGATTTAAACATTTATTCTTTAAAAACTGTAATCCCTACTTTATACACCAAATTTCATAAAGTTAACAAACAAATATTTTATTTCATTTTTGCAATTCGTGGCGTTCTAGGAAAAATACAACTTTATATTTTACAATCAAATACGTCGAAATTCTCTTTACCTCAGGGCCATTACTGGGTTTGATATACCGAACAATCCAATTTAATAAACAAACATTAACAATTCAAACTCATTGAAGCAAACTTAATACAATATGAAAATAAACGAAATGAAAGAAACTAAATGAAAATAAAAACGAACGAAGGAAATCTGACTTCTACCTTTAATCCTTGTTTACAGATTTTAAATAATTTGTTTGTACTCACGAATGTCTTTCTGGTACCAGATCTTATTCTTGAAGCTTGAAAACAATATTCACTAAAAAGGCCATTCACTGATTATACTCATTAAATTTTTAATACACACGGTTGATGTTCTCGTTCTCTGCCACCTGGAACTTTGGATCAGCCGCCCCTCAGTCAGCTCACGGACATAGGTCTCCTTGATACCTCTATGCGAAATTTAATTCAGCCTGTGTGAAGCAAAACCTTTTGTTCCAACTTTGCGATTATTATTTGAGTCTCTCCGTCAAAACTGTTTACTCGAATTTTATGTAAACTAATAGATCTCGCAGTTGGACATCTTGGACCGCGCTATTCATACTCTTAGATCAGCATCCACATTCCCCCGTTTTCAGTTCCCATGTGGACTGATCTGTTCCGCTTCTCGCTGCAGACTAACTTTCTCCTCGCGCGCATTTCCCGGCAACATTAGCCGACAAAGAACCGGGATTGTTGCTTTCAAGAAATGTACCGCTAACAATCAAATTATATTAAAACAATTAATGCCTCCAATTAGTATTACAATATAAATATATATATATATATATATAATCCTTGCAAATGGCAAAAAAGTAATGATGTAAATTTAAAAAAATGGAACTAGTTAATCTCGCTGTGGAAAAAAATATTTATAGAAACTAATATTATACGTGATTTAGTTCAGTAACTAACCAAGGACAAGCTACAGAATACAAATTTCGCTACTCCACAAACACAAAAACGTACAGATCATCGTCAGGAATGGACGACATGCATCTTCACTCGAGTCACAGGAACAAATGAGGGAACGTCTGCACTGTTTCTCATTTCCTGTGTTGCTGATCATCCTCTCAGATCAGCTATAGATTATAGCATGAAGACAATATATATTGGTTTTAATGGCTCCCGGTTAACTATTTTGCATGGATATACCTCCAATAGATATTACTATCCTGTTTGGCAAAACGTTTGTTGATTTACATCTACTATACTATTCTATGAAGTTATGTATGGCGAATACTACGAGTAATATTCGTGAGACGAAAACAATGATTGATCGCTCTCAAATACAATCGGTAACTAGTGCCCTTGTTAATATATTAAACTGTAATAATTTATTACTATTAAAGGAATATTTACTTTCATCTCTTCATCGGAAGCAACAATATTAAAAAATTGAATATGTCATGTGATTTCAAATAATACTGATCTAAACAATTTATATGTATATTAACCAAATTTAATAACCTTCCTGTTCCGATTACAAAATGAGAAACTAACAGCTATATACGTACTTAAAAAATTACACTTTTTCCCAACTGCCAACTCTCAACACAAATAAATTCAACTCCCGACTGCTATCTTAAATTCAAAATCAAGTGCTTAACTTTCTAACTCAAATAAGTGTCTTTCAGCCTTCTCTGTCTCCGCTTGTCCTACCCGACTAATTCCTGGACCGTCACATCTCAACAATTTTTCTCCTTCCACACTACTGAACTTCTGTCTGGTCTTCCAGATCATTTCGACACATCGTTGATCAAATGACCCGCCCACCAGATCTGGAACTTTTCAACGATAGTAGCTAATGAAAATCGCATCCGTGCCCATAAAATATCTCAATATTCTCGTATCAACTCCCACGAAGGAATTAACAAGCTTATTGCAAGTCCCAATTTTCCGAGGGACTGAATTCCTGCATAAACTTCACAGACGTGTTAATATCATGCGAATAGAGATTTGTTTAGCCAGATGTTTATATCTCCTGAGCGCCCTCTTGACCATCCTTAATCCTCTTAATGGAGCGCCGCTGATGGCTGTTTGCTTATGTTCAGTACCTGGGTTCCGTACAATGACTGGTCAGTCCGGACATTAGAAAATTAATTGCACAAAATTGTTAAGTAAAATAAATAAATAATATAAAAATAATCCCAATTACTTAATTTCGCATGTGTGTTTTATTCAACAAACATCATGATTCTATAACCTAAGATGAAACTTGTAAAAAATATTTTACAACTCCATGAAAATTTTTTCTAAAAGTATTATTCTAATGGTAGGGTCTCACTATTATGTAATTCCACATAAATTTAATCCGAAAACAAAGGATCCACTGTTAAATTATTACATATATCAGCATAGAATTAGACTAACTTGGACACTGAGTGATAATTTACTAACACTAAACCAAATAATTTAGAAGTGTTATCAAATTTCGTAGCAAGATTTTATAATGGTTATATTACGTCATTCGCAAACATGACCTTTACATAGGTCCATTTAGAATAAATTCATTCATTAAATTTTATTTAATTACTTGATACATATAGAAATTTGGCGTGATTGCATGATCCCAACATGTGAAAAGTACGTAGTGTGTTTTGATTATCATACCTGTAGAATTTTCATTGAATTACATTTGTTTCGTTTAGACTGGTAATCATAACCCAATGAACAATTCAGTAATTTTTACTTTTATTATTGCAAAAGACAAATCGTAGTTCAATGAGCAATTAAGTATAGTGTGTCCCAGTTATTGATTAAGCTCAACTGTGGTGCAATCGTGTACCTCAGTTGTAATTTTTGACGACAAAATTTTCCAAATTGGCCTTAACATTAGCTACACAGAGCCTATGCCTACCAACATAAAAATGATTTGCTTTAGTAAACAAAGCCCTGCCCGACACCAGCAAACCTAGTGGTGAGAGAAACAGCTGTTTTCGTGTCGATCACGTTGGGAGGAGAAGGAGAACGTGTGCGGCGAGGTGTGAGAAAGGATAAGAGCAGAGAAGGAATTTTCCTCAGGCTAAAAGTGACAAATATCGCGGGTACGGTGCGTGCGCGGGATATACAACATAGCATTTAAATGGGACCTGACCAGTGGCGGCAGGTGCATATATGCCCATGTTCTATATTAATTTAGGAAGAATTGGTTTGCCGTAATTTTAAGAACCTTCATCATAAATGTGTTTTATGAGTGCGAATTACTGCTTCGAGAACGAAGTTTTCAAACTGCGTCTCACGCGCTCCCTCTAATGCAGCCAGATTTGTATGTCTGTGTGACAAATCGCAGTAGCACACGATTTCTGTCTTTAATGACAAATGCGAAATATTCCTTTTCCCACACATATCGAGCTGTGAAAGAGAGGCTGCTGCATCAGGCGGCATTAGCAACGACATACAAATAAAATGAACCATTGAGTAAATAAAAATATTATTTTAAAGTAGTTTATGTTTTCTAAACAAAAATATTATTTGCACAATATGGGTAATACTTCAAAATTATTACAATCAAAGTTTATTTTTTAAAAAAAGAAAATTTAGGGGCATCATGGTGCGAAAATTTATCACAAGTCCCTACACTCAATATTATGCGTGGCTTGTTCCAAAAAGTAACTTTATTTAAGATATGGACGAAAAAAAAATACTTTCGTTGTAGAAATGCGAGTACATTTACTACTAAATTATTACCATTTTAAAAATAAGTCGAATCTTAAATTCAGAAACTTAACTCTTTAGTGCATAGTGTAATATATATGCAATATAAATTTTAGTATCACCCCAGAGGCCTCTGTTTGGTTTCTAAGAGAGCTAATTTGTGGTGCAGATATGAAACAACATGCATTTAAGGAAAGGTGAAACTTCCGCGGACATGCTAAAACATGCCTGTCCTAGCTTTATGTGGTCAACCTCTTAAATCAGATCTTTTCTACCCGACGGTAAACTTCAGAATATTTATTTTCTGAGATTTTCTATGTTTTTTCAAGAAAGAAAATTTACGCGTCATTCTCCGGATATTCTAATTGCACTAAAATAATAGTGTGAATTATTTATAAATCAGACTTAATTATATTTATGTAAATATGTGCAACATCATGAGCAAAATTGGCTACGTTATTTTTTTTTCGTATTGTATTCACAAAAATACATGTTAAAATGTTAATTTAAAAACTACAAAAATCAAAGTATTGGTAACACTATCAGAGTTATATTATTATCATTTAACATAGTAATCCCCGTAAAACATGGTTTATTGCAGTGATGTAGCCCAAAACTTAAAAGTCTGACGAGCCTGTCACATGCGGGTGTGACTGCGTGCGTTTTTTGACCCGCATGGGACCCGCAGCTTGAGGGGAAACGCAACCCGCACGGGAGTATGTGGTTGAGGAGGGAAGGGAAACATTATTACTTATTTAAATGAAAAAATGAATGCCTGATTGAAAATTAATAATAATATTATCTTTGTTATTATTACTAAAAATAAAAATTGAGTAAGGCAATTGAACCATTTTTAAATAAAACATCTTGATTCCAAATTATATAATATATGATAACGTTGATTGGTTAATTTAAACATGTTTTATTACAAAAATTTTTAATATCGTTCATTACTAATATGTGAATTCTCTCAAGACTTATTACGCCTGATGAAGGTACTAATGAGAACTGAAACGTTATCGTTTTAAATAAAATAAAATAATAAAAGAAAGACTGCTAATTGTTGGAGTTTATTATTTATATATAAAATTAGATGTAACATATAATAAAGAATGATAAATGTTAACCGACTGAAACAGATGTGGAAACGAATTATTAGACCATTCTTGTGGGAGCGTACTTGTAGTGTAGTTATATATTACTACTTATTATATAGTAAATCCTATGTTCTATTTACACTCAAACATATCTGATAAATTGGGCTCCATTTAATTAAAGTATATATTGTTTGAAGTAATTTATTTAAGAATTCGATTCGAACCCGTAATCTCCGTGACGCAAGGCAATAATGCTGACTACACCACAGGGGGTAGGCAAATATTTTTTTTTAATACGTTCACCTAATATTAACCTTTCATAAATATCTTCACCACACAACCTTATTCAAACTGTTCATCCGTTTCATTTTTTAATATGTTTTGTGAGAGTAAACAAATCGCATTTTGATAAAAAGTATTTGCATGTTCCTACATGTTAATTTAGAGAACCTAATTAACCTTTGTTAATGTTAGTCTCATATTAAGTTTCCTGCGGCATCAAACCAGACCTCCTCCAGATAAAACTGCCTTAAATAAGACCACTAAATAGCGGAAGATCATTCGTATTAAAAATGAGTTTATGAGCAACTACTTCAGTGAATTGATCAATGATTGCAAAAAATAGATTGTTCCTTTTGGAAAGTTACTGAAAACGTTTTCCAAACGTCCTACTCTCCGTAACCCACCAATAAAAAATGCAGATGGTACCTGGCACGAAGTAATCAGGAAAAAGCCAATAGATTTGCTGACCACCTGAAAATGGCTTTTCAACCAAATGAAGGAGATTCTCAAGATTGGGCAGAACCGATACAAGAAAATACCACAAAATGAGACCAGTGTCACCAAAAGAAGTCTGACGAAATCAAGACTAACATCAATCAGAAAAAAAAGCTCCTGGCTTCGATCGTATTACCGGCGAAATTTTGAAACTAGTTCCAAGAAAGGTCATCGTAAAACTGACCAATCTTATCAATAGCTCATTCAGACTGTCACTAAGATGTGGAAAGTAGCAGAGGTCATGATGATACCTAAGTCAGAAAAGCTTCCACAAGTTTCATCATACAGGCCTATCTCACTTTTGCCCGTTATATCGAAACTCTTTGAAAAATTACTACTGAAAAGATTGAAACTAACTCGTAGAAAAGAGTTTAATCCCTCATCACTGTAGGGAGACATTCAACTCTTGATCAAGTGCACAGAATCACAAAATACGCTTTAATAAATGATAGTCTGCGACACTGTCTTCTTCTTATTATTTAGATTATTCGGGTATTCCATTCTCTGGGAGTAGATAGGTGAGCAAGAAAGACTGACAAAAGGCAAAGTAAAGAAGAAAAACAGAAATAAATAGGCAGGTTAAAGAGATGACGTCAAAGATAGTCTATTTTCGGACTCTATATACTGTCAGTCTAGGACCAGGCCGAATTTAGTAGGTCTGCACTACTAATAATACTCATGTTGCGCGTCTGAGTGTTGTCTATCCCTGATGACTAATAGAGTTTTTTCCGTACTATTCGAAACGTTGGAGATTCTACATCTGTTTTTGAACTTATAGACGATAAGTCTATCTCTTTAACCCACCTCTTTATTTCTTTTTTCTTGTTTTCTTTGATTTTATTTCCTTTCTTTGCCTTTTGTCACTTTTTCTTGTTCACCTATTTACTGCAAGACAATGGAATGCACGAATAATCTAAACATTAATGTTATCTCACGTTTGTCAACAAATTTCAAAAACTGTCTTCTTAGATGTGGCTCAGGCGTTTGACAATGTATAGCGTAAGGACTTCGTCCACAAGACAGACATGCTTCTACGCCAATATTCGAAAAGTCAGTAAAGTTCTTCAGAGTAACACAAGAAAATACGAACTCCGAATTGAAAGAAATCAATGCAGGTGTGCCACAAGGTGCTAGGTGCAGGAGTATATCTACTCTACACCAGTGACAATCCTGAACCTGAAGACGGAACTATCGCCGCTTTTGCCGATTCATGCAGTTGGAAATGGTCACGAAGAAGAAGGAAACTCCAAACAGCTATTAACTAAATCAATTCGTGATCTAGTAGATGTCGAATAACGTTCAACGAAAGCAAATCCGTAGTTATCAACTTGACCAGTAAACGACAACAGTACATGCCTATTAGAATTAACGCAACCATATGCTAATACGTCTAAATATTTAGGTATGGCAGTCGATACAAGACTACGCTGGAAGGCTCATATCAAAAGAAAAGACCTTGGCATAAAATATAAACCAAAATGTATTGGCTAATTCGACGAAACTCCAAGTTGTCCATACACAATAAGCTGCTGCTTTATAAGCAAATACCAAAGCCCATTTGGACATATGGCATTCAACTCTGGGGTTGTGCCAGTAACGGGAACATCCAAAACATACAGCGTTTCCAGAACCAAGTATTAAGCAGCATTATAGATGCGCCATGGTTCTGTCGTATCCATCGGGACCTCGAAGTGTTGACTGTCAATCTTCAACACGCCGTCTTCAATGTGTGAACATGGAGACCATCCAGCTCCTCGACAATTCACAGCAGGTGAGAAGACTCAAGCGGACCAAGGCTTTCGAGTTACTCCAGTGTAACGAAGTTTGTAATTAACTGTATGTGTTAAAGACAGTATATCAAGACTAAATAACAGAATTCTAAAGTCACTAATGAGTAAAACCTTGTATTCGAGCTCCATTTTTGTATTTTAAGTTATAAAAAATCTACTCATTGACCTATAGAGATCAGATTGTAGAATAATAAATGTCCATAGGCCCTAAAAGAATTAAGTGTCCAAGACAGAGCAACAGTACTGTTTTTTCCAAAACAATGGAGAAAGATGTAATTACCTTTTTGATTATACATAAGGAAAATAGAGTATGCGAAAATCATATATCCCAGTTTAATAAATTATTTATTAAGATTCACTAAACAAAATTAATTTGGCTTAATGAGTCATCAATCAATATTACATTTTCATTTACATTTAAATTATAAAACATTCCATATTGTCGATTGGTTTGTAGCACCATGGCGGTTTATTAATATGACTCACAGCTCTTTTGTAATGGGCTTTAATGAGTTAAACGAGCAAAGGTCTAAACAAACAAATTAAATCAACTCTGATAAATATTTCAATAAGTGATCATAAAATAGGGACAAGGGGCAATTTATTGTAAATCAAGAGTCCACAACGCTATACTGTAATATATACCTCATTAGTACAGACATCAGTGTTTCACTTAGTTTACTATAAAGCTGGTGAACATTCCCGCAATCAAACATGGGTGTGATTTATTGGAAAAGACAAAAATGAAAATAAAATTGCAGTTTTGTGATTACATTTTTGTTGATTGATTAAAAAGCGGACTTAAACATCGAAATATTACGATATATCGCAGTGATTTAGACAATATTATCACAGAGTTAACAGATAACCACGTCATTAAAGTATTTAGAAATTATAGGTTACAGTACCAAAATAATAGAAAATTTTAAGAAACGGAGAACACAGAAGAATAGCTTCTGAAACGCGATATTTGAATACTAATTAGTTCTTACAATGAGTGCTAAGACCATCAATATTTTATCTGAATTAACAGAAGCTTAGCACATATTCCATGGTTATAAATTTAGCTGGACACTAAATTTTCCCTCACCGCATATACAACACGAATATAAAATTTTCACATGCGTTATAAGTTCTCGTTTTGAAGTTAGTCGACAATGATGTTGAAATATTTAGTGAAGAAATTATCGGGCGTTCCATTGTCTATAGGAAAAAAATTATGAGTGTGTGAAAGAAAAATGTTAATGTATTTCTAACTCAAATAAACCTAAGATAGATAAATAGAAGTTTGATGTTACAAATAGTAATTATTTAGGTGTATCGTTTTAGTGACGCTACAACAATTACATTTTAATTGCGATGGGTCTACAAAAATTTAGTCAGTACAGAATATAAATAACTGCATAGTTAATTGTTTTACTTTTATTACTACGATTTTGTTCATGTATTGTTCAGTTTACATAACTTACCCCAAATCCTCTCTCGTTTCAGGTGGACCAAGAAGTTGTTGATATTGTTAAAGTGGACATTGACACCGCAAATATGTTGACCAATTCGTAGCAGGCATCGGAAAACATATCTGTTAATCAACTTGTTAAATAGGATATTGGTGAAAGTAATAATATATGAAAAACAGTTTATTGGTGTAGAAGTGTAATAATTGTAATATATACCGAGAATATTCGTCGTTAATTTTTCTGTGCAATTGTACGTTTAGCATTGAGAGATATCAACTTTCGCATGTTTAACATAATTTTAATGTTCGCATAATATGAATTGTTATTGTCTAACTTGAATTAATTCTTAGCTGTTTATCTGAGAAGCGCGGGGCATAAGAAAACGTTTTCGCGAGTCGTAATTATGGAGTAAGATAAGGCATCGCTGTCTGGTGATTAAGAGGGATTAAGGGAAGATGTTGAGAGCTTGAGCTTTTATTTGTGCGAACGCTGAGCGCCTTAAGGAATGGGGTGTGAGCTAGGCAAACTTGCCCTTGTTCAGAGGGGAAGCGGCGGTGGAAGCAGTAGTAACAGGGAACTGGCCCAGCCACCCGCCCCCGCCGCCCCCGACCCCCGGATACCTCTCACCGCCAAGCAGAAGTACAGCATGCTCGCCTCCTGGAAGGGAATCAGCCGCGCCATGGAGCCCACAGGAGTCTGCATGTTCCTCAAGTAAGTCCACACCTATATTATACTCACATATTTGGATCCTACACAGAATTTAGCAAGAAGTCTGGATACCCTAGATCTCATTGTAAAACCCTGATGATCCATTCACATAAATTCCAAAATATTGTGGTTCCATTTTACATTGTCAACAGATTTTTTTTCTCGTGAATATGTTTAATTGAAATGTGATGTATAATTCGTGATGACCTCCGTGACGGCTATGCGGATCGATAGTACATTTAAGAGAATTTCCAATAATAAGCAGATATGTATGCCTGTATATTTGAACGATGTTACCATATTTTAACGTTCGCTTTCGGTTATACTTCTCGGCTGAGTTTTTTTGTCCTCAAGATTATAAGGCTTGTGAGAAACAAACACGCCAAGAGAAACTTACCTTGGGTTTGGAAAACCGAATTTTTACATTGAACTCATACAAGGCTATATTTACCGTAGAAAATGCTGGGAAAAGGGTTGTTTTTATGAAAAAAAACAATTAATGACAAAAGATTGACACAAAACACAACTATAATTACACAAATTCATTATATATACAACAATGTAATTAGTAAAGAAATTGATGTTACGACCTCAAAATAATCATATAAATGTTCACTTAGACTGTTTAAAGTCTCTGAATGTTTCAAAAACTAAAACGGAAAAAGAAACACCAAAATCAAATTTCTCTATGTCTCTGAATGTATTTTTAAAAAAAATGAGAACTAAACAAAAACAAATTTCTATATATACGCCTTGATGTTAACAATAAAAAACACATTGAATTGAACTAACCGGCACAAAAAGTTATTCGACCATTGACGATCGAAACAATGTTTTAAAATTTCAGCGCTCAAAATGCCGCGCAGGGCAAGAATGTGGACACGTCCACAATACCTTTTAAACTTCTGGAGTCTGCTTGGTCCCACCATGCACGGGCCAGGCCCGGTATCGTACTTCACGTAGACATTGGCAAGGTGGTAAAAAAGTTCTCCAGGAAGCAGGCGGCGTCTTCTGAAATTTAGAAAAAAACAATGTCCAGGCTGAAGATTACATAAACATGTTCCAAATATTGTACTCTGATTCGGGCTTATTAGTGTAAATGGCCGCTCGAGATTATGGAACTGTCGCATGGAATCAAATAACGGAATAAAAGTAAATACTCAGACAGGATTGTTGCGAGTTAAAACATACATTTTTATCGGGATAAATTAATTAAGAAAATTTTATTAATTAATTTTGAAAATATAAATAAAGAATGTTAAGTCAAATGAAAAATGAAAAATAAGTATTAGAATCTATCCCTTATCCAAACAAGCATTTTTAAATAATAAAAATTTCGAATCGCGCGAACTAGACATCTTTGCGATTGTTGACTACTAAGTAGGCCTACAGTTGCGGTAACGAAAAACAACGCCTATCAATGTAAATGTTAAAAGGGATAAGAATAATTATAAAATAAATTTATATTATGTCTGCATAAACATGGAATGTTACAATATATATATAAATACATGTAAACGATTATCTTTTTAACATTGAAGGCAACAGAATAGGCCTACTTTAATAGGCTGACACACAATAGACGTCGAATTATATATAACTGCAATTCAGGAACGACCCGTATATTTAATTTTTAAGTGATAGTTATATTTCCTTCTCCACATAATCTCCAAATTTATCTGTGCATGCGTTTTACAATCCCCGTGTTTCACGCGTATTGTGCCGCCATTGTGTTAAGCCAGGTATTCACACACAATGGTCAATAAAAATTCACCGAATACTGAGAAAATATGTCGGGCAAGGCAATGGAGCATAACTGGTGTACAGGGAATAAATTGTACAGTAGGAATGTGCACGAACGGTCGTAGTTTCCTACATATCCCACCAATATATAAACCAGTTTCCCAGGCTGTAGCCTCCAAAGGGGATGGTCCAATGTGTGATTAGTGAGTACAAGTTAATACAAGCATCTATACTGGTGCCTGTGATTGGTACCTCTGTGATGTGAGGTAACGACGCCGGTCACACAGACTTATAGCTCACAAAATTGTGATGTAGTAAATACTTGATTTGGTTTATATATATATATATATAATACTAATCGAAGACGCAACCAAATAAAATACCAGTGCTGCTTTATTATCCCTCCCCTACCAAAGGTTTCCGAAACGTTGTGCGGTATTTTTATCTCACCTCTTTTGTCGAAATTTGGCTAATTTTCTTATTATTGATATTTCAAAACAGACGAATATTTTTCATTTTATATTTTATGCCCATATCTCCTGTTGCAAAACGATACATATATTATCATAAATCGACAAACTGACATATACATAACATAATCTTAAATCCGCTGGTTTTTTTTTATGTGAGAGAAAAAAAACATGTTTTTTTTTCATAGAAGGCAAAAAAAATCCGAATGTACTGGCCCTCGCTACACATTTTCCCCATCTATCGTATAATTCTTTAAAGGCAAACCACTCATCAAGCCATTTTTGGACGTCTTCGTAAGAATCGAAGTGCTGCTCAGCGAACGCGTGACCCACCTACGAAAACAAGTCGTAGTCGGAAGGAGCCAGGTCTGGTGAATAAGTGTCATGGGGCAGCACCTCCCAGTTGAGTGCCTCCAAGTGTTTTCGGACCATTGTTGACGTGTGCGGTGGTGTGTTGTCGAGGAGGAAAAACAACTTTTCATGCCTTTGCTGATAATCCGCCCTTTTTTTTTTCACGCAGAGCACGGTGCAATTTTATCAGTTATTGGTGGGAGCGGTGGGCATTGACAGTTTCACCAGGTTTCAACAGCTCATAGTAGACGATGCCCTGTTGATCTTACCAAACTCACAGCATCGTCTTCTGTTTCTGAAGAGATTTGGACATTGTTGATGGTTGCCGGGATAAACCCACGATTTCTCGAAATATATCCACTTTTCATCGCCAATCTAATACAGAAACGACGTTCTTTCTTGTCTAGTGAGTATGTCTTTCGGTGTCGCTTCATCTGAATATCGTTCAATTCATGCAGCAACCATGTTCCGAACCTTTGCTGGTAGGCACATGGCAATGCCTGGTTGGGTAACACCCATTTGCTCGGCAACCATATTTTGCCGCCCTCGACCAAACGAGCCTGCAATTGATGGTCCTAAATCTTCCTGCCCCAATTTTATCGCTTCTTGTCGTTCAGGCCAAAATTGCCGTCTTTGAACTGACTAAACCAACCTCTGCACGTTGTTTCCTATAAATCACTGTCTCCATAGGTTTCCGAACGCATTTTGTGCGATTCAGCAGCCGATTTCTTCAAATTGACGCAGAAAAGCTTCCAACATATTTTTTTTTGGAAAAAACCTATACATGATTACCAAAGGAAAAATGTGTTCTATGAAATTGTTGATGATGTGTACTGACTGTTGTTTACAGATGAAAAACTCAAAAAATAAGAATTCCATGCCCATAGATGTTTAATATGATCACTAGCACTATCTATGAGCAAACAGCGGATTTAAGCTTATACCCTTGATATAAAAAAATGGAGATATAGAAATAGATTCAAACGATGTTGTTAGACCAACTGTGAAATATAACGAACGTTTTGTTTACATATAACAATAATTAGGGTAAATAAAGTGATGCAAACTATAAATGGATTCATGTATATCAGGAATGCAGTTTTCTATTACGTTTTTATACCTTTGTGAACTAATTACTACAAATTTTAGAACTCTCTGTAAATCCTAATTATATCTTTGAAAGAAATTTTTAATTTGTGATGATTACATTCATGTTGTTGCAGTAAATCTATATTATGCAAACTAGAGCTGCTACTATCTTTGGTAATCTTGTTTGCTAATCAGCACAGCTCTGATACATATCCGTATTTTAGACACTTAGTAATATCTTTTATTCAATTTTCCGCTTCATTATAGGCTGTAAATCTTGTAAGATTAACGAAAATTTATTCATCTCAATCCTGCAACGTTCTGAAAAAAAACCGCTTTTCATGTGACTTCACGCACGAAATTTGTTTTACTGAGTAATGGTTTCCTTGGCTTTCAATATAATTCACGACATACTGAAATGAAATTCTGTTAAAATGTATTCTCCAATACAGGTTGCATTGATCACATTCTAATATTTTTATTTAACGTCCAAAAATAATCTTCTGAATTATTATAGAAAAAAACAGATTGAACGTTATTTACTGGGAAGAATAAACGAAGTAACTACTTTTACTTTTGATTCAAAATTTCTGGAGTCTTCTATTGTTCCCTATTTTGTATGTTTTTAAACCTATAGATAAAAGTTTTAACCCATATTTTCTTATTATTCCTGGTTTTTTTTACTTAAGTAGAAATTAAAGTTAAAATTAACAGATTTAAGTAGTTAGGAATTTTTGCTCAAGTAAGAGTGAGTTGTAGAAAAACTATAATAATAAATTCTCAGCAGTTGATGTAAATGGCTGCTCGAACGCATAATGTTGTATTCAATTTTACAGACATTGTCACATAATTACTAATCGCGTCTCAAGAAAGACATATGATAAACTATCTAAAAAATTATTAATAAATTAAATAATGGCTTAATGTTCTAGATTGAAATTTCCAAAACTGAAGAGGTTCTTATCCAAGGACGAAACGTCTATTAAAAATTATTTTTTTCATAAATGATTGTTTTCTTATTAATTGCCTAATTATTTTATGAAGTTTATTTCTTACTTAATGGCCATTATTGGTTCCACACTTCATATCTTTATTTAATAATAAAAAGAGAAGCCTGACAAGACTCTTTCTTAATGCTGATATGTTATCAATGGTTTTGCACGTATGGCAAAACATGAAGAGAATCAAAATAATAAGAAGTATGTGTAGGCAGGATATGTATAGGGTAATCCACATAGTGACCACTCGGTGCATCAGGTAGGTCGGGCATTTGGTACTTGACCCACGCCCTTCCGATGACGGGAGAGGGGTTTGCCGTGAGGACGCAGCATTCAACTCTGTGCCTTGACTAGTTTAGGAGGCAGCGGGCTGCAACCAGGAAAACTGACTACGGGACTGGACTAGACCGAGCAGAGGAAGAACATCTTATTTCCCTACGACGCCAATCAGCCAAAAATATTCCACTAAAATGGAGAATGTTATGTTAGCAAACTCAGCAAGTATTAATTCATTACATTTCTTATGAAACGAAATTCAATTGATTTTTATTTGTTCTAAAACCCGTATTTTGCTCAAAACCACTGATATTAAGTTATTTTTTTGCTTCACAAAACTGTGGGCCACAACCTACCAGAGATAGATTAGTGAATAAAATTTGAACTGCAATTTAAAATATTTTTAAAATAAATTATTTATGTAAATTACGTTGTTTCTTATTAGAAAGACATATAAGTAATACAAGAAATAAAGTTTTGTATGAATTCTACCTAACAAGCAATAAATACTAGTAAATATTGTTCCAAGGGAGTTATGAACTTCAAATTCACAAAATAAAAATATGAGAAACATGGTTACCTCAACATTTAATAACAAGATTATATTATAATAGGTTTACTTAATGAATTGTTATTAATAACGTAATATTTATATCAAATTTGTATAAGTATAGCCTAACTATACCTATACATATACGTTCCGTTCCTTTTCAACGTGTATTTTGTAATTTATTTTATGATTAACATCGTGTCTCACAGATCAAGTGGTTTGAGAAAATTTAAAGGCCGTAATATATATGAGAAAATAATGACATAAAAACGACCTTTTTTTATTTCTTGTAAGTATTCCTAAGTGAAATATTGTCTGTGTGGAACTTTTCAATGAGGTATTGAAATTTGGAAAAAGTCTATTAGTACAAACATTATGAAGTTTGAATCTCGATCTCGATCTCTTATTCAGAATAACTAAAATTTTATACCGGTAATTTTGGATCTTAATGGGCGCGTCATGGCTGATACACGCAAAAACAAGAAGTTTACCTTCAACATTTACTTGTATTTATTCAGAATATAAGTTAGAGTTATAAGGTATTGCAATGTCTTGGAGTGAAGAGAATAGAAAGGCTTGATGGATCTCTCTTCCTGATCGATCCTAACTTCGCTAACTCAGCTTAAAGTGGTTGTAGTAAGAAGCTACCGCATGACGTTCCCAGCTGCGTCCCTAGAAATATTTCCCTTTTCATGCATATTCTGACTTTCATTTACATATGATTTGATATTTCTTCCGCAAGTCAATTTATAAACCTGTTCTAAGAGTACACCACGTTCATCTCCCAGAATTTACCAACCGGAACCTATGTACTAGAGGTTCTACACGTGTAGTCGGGTAATTCACATACAAGTTTTATTCACTTAATAACGGTGCTGCTATTTATATATACAAAAGAAAAATCTCTCGGATGACTGTAAATGCCAAATAATCCACTTTAACAATGACATTAAACGAGTACTTTAATGGCTTGACAGCCTTTTACAATACTGAATCAGTTCGTTTATGTTGGTTTTGAGGTGTGGATTTATTTTACATTATTTATATAAATTACATTTACAATAGTTATACTCTTTTATTCCACCCTACTCAGTTTACACTCAATTTTCGCTACAAATGTAGTTTTCGATTGTATTAAATGTTATTTTTCATATTGCAAACTAACTGTAGTTTTCTCTCAATGTTTTTGAGTATATTTTTAACCAATTTCAGCATGGGAGGGGCGTTACATAAAAATAAGGCGAAAACTGCTGAGATTGAAGTCGAATCCGAGGTTATTGATGTCTCCGAGTTTAATTATGACATTAAACTTGCCGTTGCGAAGGAGTGGACGGGGTGTAAATTTTCAAACTCGTTAAACGGAAGATATTTGAGCCGAATAATTAATGTTCGGGGTCATTACGATTGATAACATTTCTACCGATGTTGTTTGTGTATAATTTCAACCCCTTTATGCATAATCGGGTGAACCCTTTGGGGTGGAAGTGGAGGGACGTTACATAAAAATAACAGAAAAAACGAGATTGTAGTCAATCCGGGGTTATGCATGTCACTGAGTTTAACTATGACATTAAACTTGCTGTTTAACCTCGAGAGACAGGGTGGAAATTTTAAAACATATTAACTCGACCGACATTTTCGTCGAAAGAACATTTTCGGGGTTGTTTCTTCAGATATTTTTGTGTATATTTTCAACCCCTTTCGGCATGAATCCCCTTGGGAATGGGAATCGAAGGCGTTATATAAAAATAATGAAAAAACAACCGCGATTTGAGAAACATCCCGGGTTATTGATGTCGCTGAGTTTAGCTACGACAACCTGGGTAACACCGGGCACCCAGCTAGTATGCAATAAATTATTGGTTGGGAATATTTAAAATCAGAATTAGTCGCTTCCTTGATTAAGGTTCACATTATGGAAAGCTTATGAGTTCTCTTTAAAATAATTACTATTGTAAATACGCAACAGTCAGTTTTAAGTCAGAAAAAAGAGGTATCTATTTATTGAAAATTACACTACGTTTCGTCGCTAAATTTGCGAGTTTTAGCAAAATTTTTATACTCAGGTCACTCTCCCTTGATATCCGTGGCCGACTTACGTAGTGGAATTTTCTATAAATAAATACCTTTATTTCTGATTTAAAATTGACTCTTTATTTATAAGTTGTCTTAATAGTGAGAATATATATATATATATACATATATATATATATATGTATATATATATAGTTAATATTGATTTCATAAAATTGAATTATTACACAACAAACCTCTGATTAATTTGGCATATGAACATTACTTCAATTTGTCTTAAAATCTAGGTACTGAGGAGCTAAAATTCAAGGGTTTAAAATATTTTTTATTCTATTATTTTGTTCCATTCTGAGGGCTCTATAAAGTGAAAAGCTGTCAATAATGTTTTATCTGTATTTTTTTTTCGAAAGGAACGTATGTCAAAACTGTACACAGAATTTTATGTACTACTAGCTGGTTGCCCGGCGTTGCTCGTGTACTTATTTATATAAACTCGAAAAAGTATTTAATTGAATACTTAAATATATTCCTTGAGTACTTCAGGATATAATTGTCACTCAGTCTTCATACATTACGAAATATTATATTGATGAAATTGTTAGCTAGACTCACAACTAATATAGCGCGAAAATTAACTTACATTTTCCGCAAGGATGGTAAAGTAATTCGTATTCTTCTTTATTATCATTCGATGGAGTATTGCTGTATAAAATTATATTTTTTATTTAAAGAAAATATTTCTGCTTTATTTCATTCCTGATAAAGGAGAATTTCCTTTGTTCGTTGCGTAGTAACGTCTTTCTCTCGCGTGACGTCATTGTCTCTTGGCGCGCAGTAATTTAACATTTAATGATAATGGTTTTTAATTATAATTCTTTCCACATATATGCTAGGGGTTTGTCACCCCCACAGTACCGGTTCTCAATTTTGGCAGAATACGTATACCAATTTTTGTTGCATTCTGTCCACGCGATAAAATTTGTATAAAGAACAACGTAAATACATACATACATACATACATACATACATACAAATATACATCCTTTTTTATTATATAGATTTATTATAACAGTGGTTCGAGTTTTTGCAACCGGTCTAGAAGCAACATTTCAAGTATATTGAATGATAAAATATTCATTTCCTTGACAATAAGATGATGCGAATATTGTTTTATTAAATTCCCCGACTGCTCCTCGGTGAGCCAAGATACATTTTTAAAGAAACGGGAACAGTAAACTTATACGTATAACTAGATAATTTTACTGATTCAAAAAATAATGAATATAAAAAAATGAAATTGTTGGAAATAATTATAAAGATTCGTCACTAAAATTATTCTAAGAATCATGAAAAGATCAAATTATAAACATTAATTCTATTATATTATCAAGTTTAAGTAAAGAGTTTTAACAGTTTCTAAGACCTTCAAAAGACTCCAATTACGCCAGAGTTCTAAGTTGGAAAAAATTAGAGATTTGAATGTAGCTGATTCTTGCGTGGCGTACGAAATTGAGCGAACCTTGAGGGGACTGTAAGCAGAGATATGCTCCTAAAGACTTAATTGTGTTTGCGTAAGCCATCAACGACAGGAGATTTCCGCGCTCAATTCCTTTAATTAAAATCTGGATTCTGCACTTTAAGGAGGGACGCTACCGTCAAAGCCAAGCCATGACACGTAAATTACGAGACCAGTTATAAACAAATTACTTCTTCCCAACCGTGTGGAAAAAGCCAAATTCGCATGATATTAAATTTAGTTAGCCTCATCTGGCACTACAGGTATTTTTATGAAATCAGTGAATTTACCTGGAAGATATATCTTTACCGAAATTATTTCAATAATTTCAGTAAAATAGGTTATTATTGGCATATACATATAAGGATGCTAGTTGCACATATATTATTATCCACCAAACTGAAAAGTATCGTGCTCTATCTGAAGGAATTTGGTCCTTTCTTTCAGTTATGTTCAGGTTATATTATCTTCCACTAAGATCATAATGTTAAATATTGTGCATTCATTCCTTCAAATGAAAATCTCAAAAACAGAATATGTTTACAGTACGACCCAATAAACATATAAAATTTAATTTTATTCCAGAGAGAATGGTTTTATTCTTTACACCGTTCGATATCAAAATAATGTACTTTAGCCGAAATAGAAATTATTTATAATCAAAAATTATAAATACATTTTACGTATGTTTTGTATGGTATCAACTTTTGAAGAATGATAAAAAAATAATCATACTATTATTCTGTAACTGTATGAACACAGCCAAATTTGTTAAATGTAATTTATTAAAAAAAAACATCATTAGAATTTTTCTACTGCATATATAATCTGTTAGGAATAATATGCGGGATCAGGTCTAGATAAATAGGCCGAATAAAAACGGAGACATTTGTTTAGGTAATGCGGAAGGGAAGAGAATAATAGGCAGGTACAAATTTTAACTTTCTAGTTTGGGAAATTCATGACTTCATCACAATTGGCCCTAAGGATCGAAATTAAAGGGGGCGTGTATTTTCAAGAGGTTCAAGAACAATTAAAGACAGCGCGGTAAGCGTAACGTCCTGGGTTCGACTACCGGTTTCCATTTTCCCATACATATTCTTTAGACAGCTATAGAATGTGTAATAAAGGGAAATTTAAAAAAAAATAAAAATACCAAGCACGACAACAAATTTGATTTGATTTATTTTACTCCTTATACGAGGAAATAGGATACGCCAATACATAAAATTTCAATATAATAAATTGATGCTACAGTTATAAATAATTAGAAGTTAACATAAAAATACTAAAATTCTGGAACACAAATTTCCCTGTCCAACATAAGAAAAATATATTAATAATAACAAAAATAATAATTCTTTAACTATATTAAGGGTATAGTATAATATTTACAGTTCAAATAAAAAAATTCAATATGTACCAGTAAATAATTAATGATTCGACAATTAACTATCATAAAATATAGAATTACACATCACACAAGAATAAACACAAAACTTGAATAGAAACTACGAATTGATTACAAACCTCGGGCGTGAACTAAACCTTAGTGATTCTTAAATATTGTTGGTTTGTTTAGAATAACAGGCTACATGAGGGTAATCCACATGGTGGCAACACCCCTTTAATAGCATAGAAAGGGATTTGGAAGGTTTAACTACGGTTCCTTGGCTTTAGTTTTAAGGATACTATCCTGCATTCGCCTAAATGTGATACAGGACAAGTCCTATAAAACCTGAATCAATTTGTCCCACGACCTTCCGATGAAGGGACGCAGCATTCCCTTCTTCATGCCTCGATCAGTTTAGGAGGCAGCTGGCCGAAAACTCTTACCGTATGCCCAAGGCCTGCGACCCGCTCAAAACAGGACGAGGTGCCTCAGCTTGTGAGAACCTTATATTGTATTCAGAGAGAGAAGGCATCCCCGAAGGTAGCCCACTCCGTTTATAAATATTATTATTTGTTTATAACATATTTCAAGGTTCATTTTCCGCATACACATGAACGTTTAAGAGAATTTACCAAACTCGGCCCTTCCGATTACATTTTTCATGGTGACACTTTTCATATTGTAAAAATATAGTTTAGCAGATATGTAAACAAAATACATATTTACTATTTAATTAACAAATCGTACGTATTACTTTTACTATTTTCAATTCTAATGCATGTTAAAAATGCAAAACTAAATGAATCTTCAGAAGAGTGGGGACAAATTCGAAAAATGTTATCTCTGTAACTGTAACAAAAAAAAATGCTTTACATGAAAACACGCTCAACATGATAAATGATTTCGATAGATTTTCTACGTTGCAACTGAGTGCGAAGGCCACCGTCTCTCGATATTTTGGGGTGTGAAATTCTCATATCGTCGGGATTTCCCAAGCGAAAGCAAAATATCGCTGCTGGGGTAGGAATGAGATTACAGCTGATAAGAAGCGGCGCGATCTCTCGTCGAGAATTCCGGCGGGGTAGCTGCGGAACACGTCCTCTGCACACACACATACAAACACAAATTCATTCTACTAAACTTTAAACACGCTGAAGCAATATTAATAATACTGTGTATAGTAAGCTGTATCATATCACAGTCAAACATGTTTGAAAGTCTACACAGTTAATTCCACATCCGTGTTAACATTAATATTTTATTTAATAAATACCTTCAAATTGAAGCTGTCACATCAGATGAAAAGTTGCCTGAATATTCCATCCTCAATATGAGTGCCAGTTTTACACATATTTAAGAGAAAATGCAATCCTGTCGATTCAGAATCTGTTTAGACGTTACTACGTCAACATTCTACGGCTATACGAGGGTAGTGCCTAAAGTAATCGACCTAACAATGAAAAAAAAATTTTCTAGTTTGGAAAGACAAAATTATCCGAGAGAGCTGGCGAATACGGTGCGCGAGGAATCATATAATAAATGTCTGAACTCCTACATGAAACAACACTTTCTTTCGTCAAATTCGGCCGGTCGAGGCACGGAGAAGGGAATGCTGCGTCCCCACAGCAAACGTCTCTCGCGCTGTCGAAAGGGCGTGGGAAAAGTACCCAATGCCCGACCTACCTGATGCAGGTTTTTCTAGGATTTTCCCTGCATTTCTTTAGGCGAATGCCCGGGGGCCCTAGTTAACCGTTGGCTACCTTCCGCATCCCCCCTTTCAAATCCCTTCCTATGCTATTAAATGGGAGTTGCCCAACGTGGATTACCCTCATGTAGCCTGTTGCCCTATAAAAAAAATTGATTTCATCACTCAAACGCTACATTAAGGCCCTTTTCACACAGAAATTCCGTATCTACGAGTCACGTCTCCTTTACACGTCGGCGCTACACAAAAATAATTCCACAAACGCCTCCCCTCCATAACCCCCCCCCCCCCCGCCTTACCGTTTCCCGCCAAACTCTCATGCACTTGTCGCTTCTCCATTCTCATTACGTCAGCCTCCTAGTCAACATTTTCCTTTTTTAAAACAATTAAAGAAAAAGTGTACGATTTGGAAACAATATTAAGAATTTGTCTAGGAGTGCCGGGAAAAGAAAAATGAGCAGTGTGTACATCCCGTAAACAAAGGTCGTGAGAAAAAGGTGCATTCAATTTTTTGTTCAAAGAACTAATGGATGACCGTATGACAGGGGTAAACAATACACGTGTTCCTCATTGTCTCCAAGTTTTATAACGAACTTCTTGATATAGACAAAAACCTATTATGTTTTAATTACAATGCGTTGCTTATATAATATTAAAAAATAAATTCAAGTATCATCGATCGCGTTCGAAGGACGAATATCCAGGTAGTTTAATTTATTTTAACCATTGTCAGCATTACTAACACACTGACAATAACGGAATTATTATAGAAATGCAGGATAAAGACGCTTGATAAAATTAATGATTAATTAAAGAAGAATTAAATAATCTTTATTAGTCTTCAAATAATGTCAAACAGAAGCTTTCGGTTTTTTTCCTAACTTATATTCCTTTGTTTTTTATGTAGAAAAGCCATGGAAATATGTATATATTTTTATCCATATTTTTAAAATTATCTTATAAAAAAATAGAACAATAGCACGAGAATACGCAATGAGAGCGTGGAGCTGGAGCGACACAGACTAGCCGTGTGAACGATCCCATTGCCGTCAATGGTCCGTCAGCCGCATCCAGACTTTAAAGACTCGAGTAGGCCGCAGTTCCCGAGCGACTCATTTCGTGAATCGCAGACGTGTCGACGAAGTGACTCGCCGTGTGGACGAGAGCCTTGCGCCCATGGCAGATTTGACTGCTTCAGACGTGACTGACAGTCACGGTGCAAGGGGCCTAAGATCGTATAATGCTCACCGATAATTGTTTTTCCTTTTTGATGATAGTCAATGAAAATTATTCCACGCGCATGCCAGAAAAAACAGAAGTGAAGACAATGCCAGCTGATGGAACTTTCTTCGCCTTCTTTGGAGCCGATTCTCCCTTTTCAGTTCACTGTTTTGACTGTTTCTTCCTCTCATGTGTAAAGTGATGGGCGCATCTTTCATCAATAGTTATGAATCGACGCAAATAACTTGGCTTCATTACTGTGGAACATCGCCAAACATTCGATTGAAACAATGAGGCTGATTTTGTTCTATTGTAAGCAAATACGGCACCTATCTTCTCATATCCAAATTTTAGGTCAATATATCAGCCAAATTTTTATTGTTGTAAACGAAGGAGGAGATTTCCAACAGCAGAATATAGATCGACTATTAAAGTATTGTATCACATTACGATTTTTCCATTTTTTCAAATTCACTGAGAGCGTTCACTATTAAAGGCTTTCAAACAAACATTAAATAATGTACCGTCATCAAACTTATGCTTTATAATACAGCTACTGTAGATGAATTTTGTTTTTCAAACATCTAAAAGCCAGGTGCAGTACTTCTGGGGCTACTCTCGTATATAACTTCATAAAACTTGGATCAATCATTCCACTCCACAGACAAAACAACGAAGAAGTTGAAGAAGGCCATGAATATTATGGGCATAAGTTTTTGGTATCTACGCAGAATTATTCAAATCGAATGTTAAGATTCAATCTTAACATATTTATAATTTTTCGTTAATATATGTATGTTTCATTAATTAAAATATTTATTTTATTTTTAGTTCATAAGTTATCTTTCAAGGAAACCATATAAATCAGTAACAGTGGACAGTAGTGTGTAGTTGCTTTGGCAACGGTTTTTGTGTCAAAATATCTTCTCTGAATAAGCAACATCGATGACAAGCAAATTTATCGGTTTTATCAATCAATAACCGGGAATTAATCAAGGTTAATCAGTACTCTGTAAAGTATAAATTTTACAACAAAACATCAGAAGAGATTCGACGTGATCTACGGGGTGCCTAAGGTACATAAAGATAGCGTCCCGCTACGTCTTATTGAATTGGTTCGCCTACTTACCATTTATCTAAGCTACTGGCCAAGCAACTGGGTTCACGAGTTGGATTATGTGAACATCATATTAAGAATTCCACTTAATTTGTTCATAACATTTTAAACAAATTGGAAGTTGAGCCGGATGACTTACTAGTCAGTTTCGATGTGATTTCTTTATTCACCAAGGTACCGATGGCGGAGACATTGCGGTTACTGAAAAGTGTTTTCCCTTTAGATATCGTTAAACTCTTTGAACACCTGCTTACCACCACATATTTTAAATATCAAGGACAGTTTTACGAACAGAGTGATGGCGTCGCTAAGGGTTTACAGCTTTCCCCAGTAGTGGCCAATTTTTATTTGAAACAATTTGAAGAACAAGCCTTAGAATCTGCCAAAAAGAAGCCGAAATTCTTTTTTCGATACGTAGATGATGCATTTCCCGTATGGAGGCACAGAATTGATGTTCTATCCGAATTCTTAGGACATTTAAATAATATTAACCACAACATTAATAAAAAAAACTGAAGGAAAATTGAGACATACTGTGTTCAGGAAACCTACGCACACAGACTTATACCTGAATGCTAGTTTCCATCACGCAACGCAGAAGTAAACGGTATTTAAAACCCTTTTACATAGAGCACGTTCTATTGCAGATAAAGATAGTTGGCTCCAGAAATCGAACATCTACGGCGTACGTTTATTAAACACAGATAAGTTCTTTCATGAAGACAATTCAGGGGTTGTGATGAAAATTATATTTTAAACTTTTACCACCGTGTTCACCAATTTGATCAATCCATCGTTTTTCTATTTACTAACATAAAAAAAATTAACGTCAAACAATGATATGAGTATTTTAAGGTCTTTCTAAAAATTTTCTCGCATGCCACAGCTCCAAAAAGAATAACGTTATCGATTATGTTGAGAAATGAAAATGAATCAACAAAAAATAGTTTTTTTATATCTTTTTTTACTATTTATTGACATACACTTGTACAATGTAATTTAAATACAAAGGTAACACACGGGAACGAAATGCAGAATGAGATTGGAGAATACGACGAAATACGTAAAATGGTACCACATTTCATTAATTTTTTATTATTACTTCTCCGTCATAAATACGTACTTTAATAAATCGATGAACAAGAAATGAATTTGGAGATTTTACTGGGATTTTAAAGAGCTAAAGTGATTACAGTCTCATAGTTCTTCTTGTTATAGTTATCTGAGAACTGAAAATCGAAAAAGAGAATTGAGAATAAGAAATAGGGAAGAATTAGGTTGCGTGAATGCCTTGCCACTCAGACTCAGATACTGGAAATTGTAAATAATTATTTTTGAGTGCTGGGTTTTTACGTTAAATCCAAAAAAATACGTACTGCTATTCTGTTTTGTGTTGCTTGCTGTAGCTCTCGTACCGACGTCTCCGTATCTCACAGCCGGCAGAACGGGTTAAGTGCAGTGATGATTTTAGTCAGGACCGTTGCAAGGCGTCGACTCAGGGGTTGACCACTGGCTAAGGCGTCGACATCCGGGATTGATTTCTGGCAAACCGTCGTACTAAATTGTCTGGCTTCGATGAACTCTTCACTAACAAATTGTGGCCCCTTTCTCACGACGATTCTGCCTCGGACTATATCAGAGACAACAACATGGAAAAGTTTACAGCAGAACTCATGAGATTTGTAGATCAGTGACTCTTAAAACGTATACACGTAACGCAATACGGAGCCTCTCATAATCACATCCACCAGCTGCGGTGAGCGCAGAACAACTGTCCAGCTTCAAAAGCCTATCTCCGTTCCCTCCATTATAGCCTCCCATTCTTTTACTTTTTTTCATTATTAGAAAACTTCGTCGAAATGTCAGTTTCACTGATTCTTCCATTGTTACAAGAGTTATAGCACGCAGCTGCAGTTCCGTAGTTAACAATGGCCAACTATTCTGTCATGTTGAGGCCAACAATCGAGACAGGACACGAAAATTACTTGGATGGAAATATTTATCTCCTCCACCCCCACGCACGTGCACGATTTCGAATTCTCCAAACCACAGCAAACAACACTTTCGAGACAAAAAATACACGCGTTACAAAATGTATGTAGAACACAACACTTTTTTTTAAATATTATATTTATCAGCAATCAGATTACATTTTAATCTATAAGTTAATGTGGTAGCTTTGACATGTTATTTACATATTATACATTATGGCATGATGAGATCCCCTCCAGTGAAGAGAACTTCTAAATCTTGTCTAGAGATGTGCTGACCATTTTTTTTTCAGTCTTCTTGTTACATCATTTTCTAGGAGTGGTTGTAATAATGGATTTGAATGTGATTTAAACTTTTCGTGGTGACTAACACTCTTTTCATGGGCAGTTTCCATAACAGTTGGTATTTTTAAGTCATTGTGTATTTATTAATTTGTTATGTACCAGGGGGCGTTAACGATGGCTCTTAATATTTTAGACTGGTATCTTTGGATTATTTCAGTATTTGACTTACTGGTACATCCCCATAATTCTATCCATATTGGTATAATTATGGTTTTATATAGTAGCAGTTTATTTTCTATGGAGAGATGTGATTTGCGTTACTGGTACATCCCCATAATTCTATCCATATTGGTATAATTATGGTTTTATATAGTAGCAGTTTATTTTCTATGGAGAGATGTGATTTGCGTCCTAGTAACCAGTACATTTCTTTTTGTTTAATATCCATTTGTTTCTTTTCTTGTTTATGTGAATTTTCCAATTGAGTTTGCTATCGAGATGTAAACCCAAATATTTGACAGAGGGTGATTTTGGTATGTCTGTGTTGTTTCTAAAGATCGGTGGGCAATGTTTTTTACATAATGTAAACGTCACATGAGACGGCCTTTTTTCATTTATTTTTATTCTCCAATTCTGAAGCCATACTTGAAGTAAGTTCATATATTTTTGTACGAGTGATAAAGCCTGGTTTATAACCGTATGTGAGGTTAGAATCACAGTATCATATGCAAACGTTCGTAGGACAATATTTTCGACCGTTGGGAGATCAGAGGTGAATAACAAATACAACAGGGGTCCTAAGACACTGCCCTGGGGAACTCCTGCATTAAGTGAATGTATAGATGAGACGTCTTGTACGGAATTTTCGGTTGGTTAAGAATGATTCCAACAATTTATAGAACATAGGAAAGTTTTTATTTTATTTTATACAGTAAACCCCTTATCAAATGCCTGACTTATGTCTAAGAATATTGCTGGACATTATTCTTTATTTTCGAAGGCTCTATTAATGTAATTTGTTACTCAGTGGCACTGCTGAGTTGTAGAATGACTCCGTCGAAAGCAAAACTGATGATGTGGAACCCAGTCATTAGCTGTGAAGTCGGGATCAATTCTTTTTAATTTTACCAGGAGTTTTGAGACTGATGAGAGCAGACTAATGGGTCGGTAAGAAGTAACATTTTTAGTATCTTTACCATGTTTGTTAACTAAAATTATCTCTGCTAACTTTAGTTTCTCTGGCCAATAATTTATTCTAAATATTGGAACACAACACTTGAATTAAAAAGATAATGCCACACGAACGTTGTTTTCAACGGACGCGATTAGCACTCTCGTTTCCTGCTTAAAATGACGGCCATGCAAGGATTCTCAGATGAACTTTTTTTTTTTCACTTACGTGACCTCCCCACTCCATCGCAAAGATTCCTTCTTTCCAGAATTCATACACATTTCATTTTCAGTTGAACATCAGTGATGTTAAGTATCTACCAATAATGAATTTTGATGAACCTGTACTTTTGTATTGTTTGTGGAAACGGAGTCAACGCGAAAAGAAAAATAATGTGAAGAAAAATTGGGTACATCCAGCAAACAGAGACCTCACGGCAAACTTGGGTCTATCCTTCTTTTTTCGTGTATCTGTCTTTATACAGCTCACCGCTTTTATCCCATTATTCAGGACGCCTCTCCACTGACTTAATCATTGTTTCCACTGAGAACTCCATTCTACAAAGAGGCATGGTTCACAAAAATATCAAAGTCCCGTCCGTTCAAACCTATTGTCGTGTGATAACTGTCATTAGCACAGGCAGCCTTCACCAGGGACGGGACCACGTTCGCTGTGGGGGGAGTACGGACCAATTTTCGTCACGCCCGGGAGGTTTCCCCGCTCAATCGCACGTACTAGCTCATGTGACAGGTCAATGCCTCGCATGCCTCCCCCACGTACGTGAAACCACGCTCGTGTCACATTCGCCTTAATGAAGAAAATGGAAATATCAAGAGTGGCGATTTCTCAGAGGATCCCGAGGAGGGGAAATTCCTTCAGTATATCAAATCAAAGTTGGGATCCAATAGTAATTCCAAAATGGTCTCCAAAAGCTAAAACATAGTAAGCCTTTTTACTGTCACCTAGCATTCACCTACAAGACGCAAAATTCAAGGGGATACAACATACGATTTTAGATGTGGTGAGGCTGAACTATTTCATCTTCAAATAATGTGTTTGAGCGAGGGAAAAATAATTTGTTTAAACAAGCAGCGTTCCTTTAAAATAATTGAATCAATTCTAACTCTTTACAAACACAGTTTTCACCAATAACTCCTCCATCCTTAACAAATATATTCTCAGCACCTAGGTAAATAAATAATTTTTACATAAAAAGCACCATTAGTTTCAAATATAGTTCACAGATAACATTTATCGGGTGGCCAACGTCATCATGTCTCTTAGCGGGTAACAGTCTCACGCTTCCAACTGAAACACTGGGTTTTGGTGACCGAAAAAATATTTTTCGGTTCAAGACAGACAGTAGTCGTCACTCGGATTGCATCCTGTGTCGTCTTGCAATCATCCTCTCCGAAGAAATACAAATTTACAACACAATGTTAATAATGATCTTGAAATATCATTACAACAGTTCGCTTTCAACTCCCACTTGCATATCTAAAGGGAATCGTTCGGGAAAGATTAGGAAGAGGAATCAGCGAACTGATATAGGGAAATTTTCTTTACTAAATGTAACCATTCGTGATTGAAACAGCCTGTCAGCAACTGTGATAGCGGAGAGCACAATTAAAGAGAAGAATAATCTCATATGATAGCTGTTAAATTTAAGACTAATAAGAATTATATAAAAATTTAAATAAAGTGACGTTATATTGAAAATAAAACTTAATACGGGTATGGTTTTCGGCATTTAGCTAAATATGTTAAGCAGTGCAGTGAAGTGACAAGTACAAAGAATTTTTAAAACTATTTTTTATTTTTTTTACGCTTCTGTTAATGGTAATTAATTATATGTATTTATTTTATTACAGCCACTGGGACTTCCCCAATGTTATTAAATAAATCTATGTATTTAACAGACACCCAGTAAAGAGGAGAAGTAGAGATAACACGACAGTAATTAATTCGCAGATTTAAAATAAAAAAATTAATAATGCTATGTGAAATTATTCAAATTCTGAAAGTATCCATCAAAGGACCAATTAAGGCATGAAAGTTTCACATGGCAGTAGTTACGATAACACTGTATTCAGTAAAACCGCTCAATCGCAAATGATGGGCTTTCTTAAGTACCTGATCGTAGTGTTGAAATTCCGACCGTTATCTTTGTTCGTGCGGATTGATCATGTCGGGTGTTGAAGATGTTGTTTGACCCGGGCGCGGCAGCTCGCAGGGGCCGTAGAATCTGCAAGGATGAGTTTTAACGATGGACTAGCGGGGCGAGCCACTTTACGAGTCTCATAAAACGGAAAGCCCTGGGGAGACGCACTTAAGGGCCCGGGATCGCGGAATAGCAATTTAAAATTCCGATTGTTGAATGACCGCGTCGTTCTGGCGTCGTCTTCTCTTCTGGGAGTCCTATCGCAATAATTTCGGAAGGGGAATGGATATTTACAGAAAAATAGCCGGCGAAGTGATGATTCTTTACCGTCACATTTCTCTCGTCTTCCATCCGCACTTACATGATTCTCTGTGAGGTTCTCGATACTTTGGCAAACGTGAAAGAAAAATCTCAGTTAATTTCAGAATCCCGTGCGAGATTTCAGCGAATGTTAAGGTTAACTAATTCCCACCTAGAATAAAGATGATTTTATGACAGTTCGTAACGCCAAATAAATTTAAAATTAAATACAGTTGTAATTGAGAAGTAGTTTCCTTTTTATAAATGAATCAATACAGACAAATTTTTCAGAAGTAATTTAATAACACATAAAATAACGTAACGTTTCGTCCTCATCAGGTTTACCGTGGATTTGGAGTTACATAAATAATTTCTGTACACTGCCAAATTCTTCTCTAATTATGAGCCAAATATTGATGCTCTATAATTAAATTTTGTGTTGACATACTCTTTCTGCAATTCCCACTGAAAAATTATTTTTATTAATCCAGATCCAATTTACATTAGATGAAGTCCTACATTTGGGACGAAACATCGTGCTAATTTTTTGTTATCAATGTATTTCTGACAAATTTGGCTGTTCTCATTAATTTATAATTATATTGAAGTAAGATAAACTATTAATTTTAGTTTTACTAACATTTTATGATAATTCTGATACTCTTCTCTACGTCCTTATGTAACCTGATAATATTAAAAAAAACGTTCTCTCCATAAAATCCAAAAAAATACACAAACCAGATATATTGAAAAACGTTCTTTTATCAACATATTTTCTAATAATTCTGTATCATGAGCTCACAATAAATGTTTCAAAATTCAGTCTTCTCACAAAAATTTGCCTTACAAATTATATTATTTATTGTCCAGAGTGTTCAATAAATATTACAGAAATCGCATTACACAATATTTATGAATACTTTCACTTTGAAATAGCAAATATTACTATAACTATATATTTAACGTCTGCTGTTAATTTATAATATGTTTGGCCTTGGTTACAAAGTAGAACTACTGAATTTTTTTTAAATTTGTCTAGACATACCCGCAGGTATAAATGTATAACTATATATGTTTTAAAACATCTAGTCTGTGACCATATTTTAAAGATACGTATGAAAATACAAAACTTTAATGTACAATAAAAACAAAAGAAATAATAACAAAAATATGCCGTTCGAAGAACAAACTTGACTATTTCACACGAAATCTTAAGCCAGGGTCCCGTGGGGTAATGTCTCTTATTTACTCTTCAGGCCAATTGTTTTGGCATTTATACCATTTAGTTCTCCATACCTTTTCTGATGGCGGCAAGCTCAGCGGGATCCAGTGGCAGGTTTTGTTTGTTATTCGTCGTCATCAAGCGACGCACTGGTTTATCGCATAGCATGCAATACTTACATGCAATACAAAAAATATTTAGTTAGATCAAATATATTAACCAAACAAGAATTCCTTTAAATCAAAAATAAACACGAATGGTCTTACTACTGACTATGAAAAGCAATTAAATGTAATACAGACATATCTCCTCTCACAGCCGTAACACATTCTTATCTCTCCGATGAAAAAGCAGCATCTTCCTTTCCAAGGGTCAACAATGTCTAGCCCTGATGTTTATGATCCTGGCTTGATTAATTATTAAAAATAATTCAGCCTAAATAAAACTCTCACCAGAAATTTAACATGTAATCTGCATATTAAAAAAAACAGTAATTCAAATTTATTGAAAAATTATTCCGACGTAAAATTAAAAAAAAACACTAATTACAGCGGTCTCAGATATTAGTTGTCCGCTCGCGGCCCGCGATATTAGTACACCAAGGAGGTTAGTATCACAGACATATTTGTTCACCGCCAGTAAGAAATAAACACGATAAAAAATTGATAAAACACACAAATGGAACTAAATTTGTAAAACAGTGACTGGCGTAAAATAGCATGTTCCAGGTCTCAGATATTAGTTGTATCTTGAGCTTCCCGTCTATATTGGCAATGTTTCCCGTTGAGCCATAAAAGCGTGTCTATGAAATAAAGGAGAACAAATGAAATATTTATTTATGAATTCAGCTGCTCCAAAACCTCTTAGCATACAGCACTTTGTAAGAACAATAAGAACAAGACATATTTCTCAGTTAATAACGCACTTTTATGTACGTAATGCTGAGGCTATTGTTACGGAGCAGCTCTTCTGAGCGCAAGTTCTCCGTCAATCCGGCGGCGACGGACGATAAATTTAGTCTCCGCGCTGCGAAGACCGCGCGACACATTAATCGATATCTGGACCACAGGTTCTGTTATCCAGCTCCGTCACGCAGGCAAAAGCACGAACACTTTTCGAACTCGTACGTGGCGTGAGAAAATAGCCCAGTTCATGCTCAACACGCCACTTCTCCAATCAAAGCAAATCCATCACCTGCAACACGAACGCTGTACATTACAAGTTCTCTAGTCTCTCACCTTTGGTATGGATTAATACGTGAAGATACGCGAAGGCAAATATTTTCCCATGTTCCCCTTTACCCGAGCGTTTCGTCTTATAAACGCGATAACATTTCAATAATATGTGCCCATTATATGAATGTTTCAAATGCCTAGGCACACTTGGCTCTGCCACGATTTAAAAAGCTCATCCAACTGTTTATAATCTAGAGAATAATTTATCTTCTTCCTCATAAATCGTGAGCTCTTGTCATTTACAAATGTTAATTCTAAGTTATGCTCGACAAAAATCTCGCAATAATATGCTAATTCTTTCAGGATATTTAATTATATACGAGCCTAGCTGAAAATAGAGATTTTCATCAAATTTTATGCTGAATGTAGTCATTCTCGGTGTAGAGAATGAATAAAGTCTTCTCGGGCTTACGTCCGAGAATACTTTATTCAAATTTTATGCTGTTCACGGGCTGAAGCAAGTAATTAATCACACCTACAATAATATTGCATCTCGTTAACGTGTACACTAATTCGTTAACGCACATCTCATTATAAAACATAAAATTTTTGTAACAATTTTAACACCATGAACGCTCCTCCGAATTAAATGAAATTTAATTTACAGACGACCTGTTCATACAAATAATCGATTAAAATTAAAAAGCAAACAAAATCAGTATTTTGTGAAGCCACCACGCGTTGCAATAAGGGATGTTATACGACGTGGCGTGGAATCACACAGATTTTTATCAAATTGAAGTCAATGCTAGAAAAATTCCAAAAATTTATATTTCCTCAATTTCCCGCCAAACAATGAAATCGTACCCAATGAACATGGTGGTTCCACAGTAGCGGGCGCAATTTGCCGAAACAAAATCTGCGATTGCGGTGCAAATTATATCGTTGCCTATATGAAGCTAATCCACGTAATGTAAAAGGAATTAAGTGATGGTTTCCTGGCCATGTTATTAAATAGTCCGGGAGTGCGCGAAGTAATGTTTTCATGTCACCAGATGAAGATTTCTAAGGCCACAGTCACACTATGCGGTTTTGCGTATGCATGACCCTTTCGACGCAGTGTGATTATGCGCGGAAGGTGTGCTCGAAATCGAATGCGTTTTCCACTCCACTCTCGAATATGCGCAGGACGCATGAGTGAGGATGATTTGCTGCTTGCAATCTCTGTACGATAGCACCTGCCAAAGAATACAAAACAAATAATCGATATGCATCCTATTCATGCAATTCGATTTACACATGGACAGTTCCACATCCTCGTGACATTGCTAACAGATGGCCATAATAAATTACTTGAGTATTTTAAAATGAGAGTTTCATAATTTGAAGAACTTGTATTCGCGATTATATAGCATAGAAGAACATGTTTAGATTCGATGAAGAGCGATTGGCTATGACCTTAAGATAAGTATAATAAAGCATACACTATAACCAAATTGATAATGAACAAAATCTAAATAATTACAATAACATTGGTAATAGAGAACGTAGATTTTCCCGGTGTAACTGTTGTGTGAAGTGTTCTCGGGATTCCAACTGCGTGTCGCCGTTATTTTGCCACAACGTTTCGATAGCAGTCACCGCCATCTTCTTCAAGTGAAGTACCGTCGGAGTTTTTTATTAATGGGCCAAAGGCCCTTAAAGGCCGTGCCCCTTTAAAAGCACGCACGGCAACGCATGGCAACAGGCTACATGAGGGTAATCCACTTTGGGCAACTCCCCTTTAATAGCATAGGAAGGGATTTGAAAGGGTGGAATGGTGGAGGAAGGTAGCCAAGGGTTACTAGGGTCCCCGGGCTATAGTTTAAGGATCGTACCCGGCATTCGCCAAAAGAAATGCAGGGAAAACCCTAGGAAAACCTGCATCGGGTAGGTCGGGCATTGGGTACTTGTCCCACGCCCTTCCGATAGCGGGAGAGGAGTTTGCTGTGGGGACGCAGCATTACCATCTCCGTGCCTCGACCAGTTTAGGAGGCTGCTGGCCGACTATTCCAATGGGAATAGCGAACAACTCTTACCGTATGCCCAAGGTCTGCGACCCCGGAACATACACCTCTCAAAACAGGCCGAGGTGCCTCGGCATATGGGAACCTTAGTTCAAAAAAAAAACCAGAGAGGTGTGAAGGCATCCCCAAAGGTAGCCTCCGCCAGAGCTCTCTGTTGGCAGAATTGGGAACTTGTGTTTAATACCCTTTAATACGGTTATTCACAGAGATAGCTTGTGAGAGAGACAGAATGAAGAGCGTAGGGTTGAGGGGAAAAGAGCTGATAATTCGACCTGAAGGGTTTCCTTACCTGGAAAAAAAACTTCAGCGATAGTTAAATTGGTTGAAGGGCACAATGGGCTAGAATACTGCTCTTGTCCAACAACAAGATTTTGGTTGCGGGATGTCCGGTTCAACGTTGTACCTGCGTAGCACTGTGATGGCGTGGTCCCAGACTTTGTTGAGATGGAACCTCGTGTCCCTGTTAATTAAGCCGCATGTGGCCGTCCGTATTAACACTGCTTCCATCAGGATGTTGCCCCAAAAATTGTTAACAGGTTTCAATATCTCAGTTTTACTGAATTCAATGTTGTGACCCGTCAGTTGTGCATGCTCCGCCACGCCAGGGTTGTTTTAGCTTTAGATTCCGATGACCAATTTTGACCAATATACTTCAATCCGCAGGAACATAGAATATATACCCCTGGTTTCCTGAGGCCAATGTTGGCGCAGCATGTTCGTAATGTTTCTGAAAGAAAAGCCGTTCTGATGTCATGTCTCTTCAATAGTCTACTTATCTGACCGGTGGTTTGCCCAGAGAAAGGAAGGTACGCTGTTCTTTCCGCATGTGGCCGTCCGTATTAACACTGCTTCCGTCAGGATGTTGCCCCAAAAATTGTTAACAGGTTTCAATATCTCAGTTTTACTGAATTCAATGTTGTGATCCGTCAGTTGTGCATGCTCCGCCACGCCAGGGTTGTTTTAGCTATAGATTCCGATGACCAATTTTGATCAATACACTTCAATCCGCAGGAACATGGAATATATACCCCGGGTTTCCTGAGTCCAATGTTGGCGCAGCATGTTCCTAATGTTTGTGGAAGAAAAGCCGTTCTGATGTCATGTCTCTTCAATAGTCTACTTATCTGACCGGTGGTTTGCCCAGAGAAAGGAAGGTACGCTGTTCTTTCCGTATCCTCTCTACCCTTAGTCACATTGATCCCTACCTTCCTATGCGACTTATCTATCTGTTGTTTGGTGTAGCCATTTGCAAGTCAATTTCCGCAGACAAACTTTCTGGATCTGATATCATGTGGACTTCATGTACCAGGGTATTGATGACTAAGACCAATCAGAATAACCCCTTGGTCAGGGACTACCGAAACAGACTCCGACGGCACTTCACCTGAAGAAGATGGCGGTAACTGCTATCGAAACATTGTGGAAAAATATCGGCGACACCCGTGTTGGAATCCTGAAAACACTTCATACAATATCGGTTATATTATGTAACACTTATTTTAACGTTTTAATTAAGGAAAAATAATAAACGAAAGTAGAACATACGTTATAAATATTACGCAAAATGAATTACCATGAAAATGTAAGCATTACGCTATAATTAAAGTGGTTTTACAGATGAATCACGCCCCACCCCGCCCTCAAACCGCCGTCTGAAGCGCTAACTCCCAATAGACCTCATACTCCTCTGCTAACATCCAGGCTCTTCCTGACAAATCCTCTTCCCACCAACCCCAATATAACCTCCCTGCCCGATATCCCATTTATTCCACTCTCTTCCCCACATTACTTTACAGTAATCACCGAACACCCATCTCATCTTCCACCCCAAAATCAACTCAAGCGCTGAAAAAGTCACTGGACTCTCCAGCAACACAAGCCAAAAAAACTGTACAACACAAGATAAAGGTTTTTAAGATTATATTTTAAATTTTTTTATAAACCAGATGAATCAACGCCATCTGTTGGAGAATGGTGGGAGAACATACCCAAGCTGCGAGTTGTCGGACACTGAGGTGGTCTTCATATGTAAACACAGGGTTGCGTTTTAAACGCAGCAGAAAGAAAACGCAGCCCGCTGCGTTCGCCAGTTATGAATAACACATCTTTATATCCATTTTAAGCATCGGTACCGTTGATTGCTTATTATGCTCAATTTTATAAAATGTAACATGCAGAGGTCGGGAAAGCTTCTCGAGCGGAAAGCCGAATGATGAATTTATTTCACGAGTTACCTCTCGAAGTAGAAATCTGGGATGGGAGGAGGATAGCAGTATCACAAATTTGTGGGACCCATTACATTTCATTATCATGAAGTTAAGAAAGGTAAATTGGATTTTAAAAGAGATGTCATACTTCACTTTCTGGGGTCAAGTGTTCTGGAAACCCTATAGGAATCGTTGGAAGAACTTTAGCACAGTGTAGAAAAATTTGGACGAGTAAAAATAGGTAATGGTCACGATAACTTAGTACAATTAGTTTGGGACTTGTCACAGGCAATACTGAACATGTTATTCAAAGCTTATACAGAGAAACATTGGTATTGAATTAGTTCCAAAATACAAAATCCCAGTGCTCTCAGTAGATAGTATTTTAAATTAAAATGTATGAAACAAAGAACAGGTGTTGGCAAAGTTTCGTTCCTAAATAGGAAAATATCCAATTAGAATTATTTACCTTACAACTTGTTTCGAAGCCAATAAATTTCAGTTTAACATACACATAAGCACGAAGTGAAGTATTTTCCCACAGTATATATATTGTAGATATTACCAATGGGTAATAAAAGTTTTATTTTTAATTTTCCTTAATATTATTTTCGGCATAATTTTGAGGCCAGAGTGTTGTAAATTTACAATATTATTTATAACAGTTAGTGTGGCTCAAGAAAACAGAGACTGGAAAGGTTTCCAATCTATTATTGACGGCAAAACGTGTGTAATACGTCGAATTTGGGAAAAACAGCAGTGTATTTTGGGAGTCTGACCGGTTGTGGTCATAGCAAGTGAGGCCATGGAGCTCGAACAATAAAGTTGATATTCACTCTGGTTTGGGAGCGCAAACGATAATGCTCGTAGTGAAGTCTGTCTTGGGACTTCAACCAATCTAAATAACCAATCTAATTCAGCAAAGCCTTTGCAGAAAATATCATATTCAACGTTTGGAATTAATGTACTTCTACAGTAAAGCTGTTTGATAGGACGACGTTAAGTTCGTGAGAAGTTGTTAGAGAGACGCCGGAATTTAGTGATGTGAAACGATACAATAATGAGTGTTATGGCCCGTTAATTAAATTTTTTCTTTAAAAGTAAATAACTGAGAAGTGCACAATTCATACTGTGTCAGAGCAGCTCTAAATAAATTGGTATGTAAAAAAAACTTATATTTTAAGCTTTAATATAAATATGATTTCCGTCAGATTTCTCTAGATTTCTTTGAATTATTTTTTATGTAATTTGTTATTGTATATTTAATTAGAATTTTTTGTTTTGTAATTCATTAGGTGCTAATTGCAAATCACTATGATTATTAGAGGCCCAGTATGCGGCCCTGAAGTTTTGAGTCTCATTAAGAGCTGTGGCATTTTTTTTAAAACAAATATGTTCAAAAATTAAATTAAATCGATATTTGTAATAAATATTTTCTTTCTAATAAGAAAGTTAGCCAATTCAGACAAATAATTGATAATATAAATACCACAAAACGTTTCTGGCATCCTTGTTCCTTTCGTCTGGTGTGAAGAAGAGCCGAGAGCGAGACAACTGCACCTTTTGAGTTTTGTCAATTGACAAGTGCAGTTGTGTCGCTCTCGGCTCTTCTTCGCAACTGTCGAAAAGGAGAAGGATACCAGAAACGTTGTGTAGTATTTATATTATCAATTTTTTGTCTGAATTGACTAACTGTCTTATTCATTATTTTCAATCAGACGTAAATTTTTTAATTTTATTTCCTTTTTATCTGTAAAGAGTTAAAATAATTCAAACATAAAAATCCTGTTAATTATCTTTCCCTTTAAAATTTTTAGTGTTTTTCTGAGTTCCTATTTTTACTGATTTCATATTTGGTAATAAACTTGTTCTGACAATGAACGTCATCGAAACATCGCGGAAACACTTTTTGACATCGTTATAACCCAGAGAAGATTTTATTTATTATTTACATTGAGAAATACTTCATTGTTCTGACTTTAGCTTTATAATTTACTAGCTGGGTGCCCGGCGTTGCTCGTGTACTTATTTATATAAACTCGAAAAAGTATTTAATTGAATACTTAAATATATTCCTTGAGTATTTCAGGATATAATCGTCACTCAGTCTTCATACATTACGAAATATTACATTGATGAAATTGTTAGCTAGACTCACAACTAATATAGCGCGAAAATTAACTTACATTTTCCGCAAGGATGGTAAAGTAATTCGTATTCTTCTTTATTACCATTCGATGGAGTATTGCTGTATAAAATTATACTTTTTATTTAAAGAACATATTTCTGCTTTATTTCATTCCTAATAAAGGAAATATTTCCTTTGTTCGTTGCGTAGTAACGTCTCTCTCTCGCGTGACGTCATTGTCTCTTGGCGCGCAGTAATTTAATATTTAATGATCACGGTTTTTAATTATAATTCTTTCCACATGTATGCTAGGCGTTTCTCACCCTCACAGTACCGTTTCTCGTATTTTGGCAGAATACGTATACCAATTTTTGTTGCATTCTGTCCACGTGATAAAATTTGTATAAAGAATAACGTAAATACATACATACATACATACATACATACATACAAATATACATCCTTTTTTATTATATAGATTTATTTTGTTTCTATACGTCATATAAAATATCAATTTATTTTATCACTTAATTTTACTGTTTTGGGACTACCTCATTATGTTTATGTTAATTTTCATTTAATACAGTCGTTGTATTATTTTCAAAAGATCCTCAGTGTCGATAATTTGGAGCCGTACTTTCAGCCTACACTCTCCACCCTGAACAATTGAAATTTAATCACTGATATAACTTTGAATTTAAGAATTCTGGATTATTTTGCTTTTCGTCAAAATATTTTTAAGCCATCAAAATGATCAAAATTGATTCTTATATTTTAATTACATAATTATCAAATAAATTGTATTTAAGACTAAAAAATGTAATAAATAAATTGGTTAAAACATAAATACACAACGTTTGACTCCTAAATCCTGGTAAACAAGCAGAGCATGTCTTTGAATTTTTTCTAAAAATTTATTTATATAATAACATTTTTTGCAGATATTAATTGCAGATATAAATTATTTATATTACTCATACTCCAATTTACACCTTCTCAAGTTATGAATTGAGAACCAAATGTTCTGCAATTAATATAATTTCTTTACTTTATTGGCGTCGGTAAAATATCAATATTAACAAACTTTATGGGGAATTTAAATGATGTACTAAGTAATATTTTCAGTAAACTTTTATGATTATAATTTTTTTTTTGAAGAACGAAGAAGAAGTCTAGAAAACGATTAAAGTATTAACATTAATCTGAATACTTGCCACAATTTAATATTTCGTACTTCGGTCTATTGCAATAAACTTTCGATGGAGCACAAAATTTTACTTCATATAAACAACGGCCAATAATTTGGTTTAAAATCAAAGTATACGTTTGAATGAAATCTTGAAAATCTTGCTATATATAAAAGGATGAGTTTGATGAATTCGTGATGGTGTTTGCTTTGTAAATAGACTGTTCAGTTATTTCCCAATATTTTAAAAAATATGATATTTTGAGACCACCAAGAAACAATCCCGAATAAGAGAAATATTTTTGGAGACTGGTCATTAAAATACTGAAGACAGGCCCACAAAATCCCTGATAATTCGGTTCAGTAACGAAATTTAACCTTCACTGCAGGAGACGTCAAGCTATTTGATATTATGCTCGTCATCTCTGTGAACAATATTCTCAGTAAAGTGTAGCAGCAACGTGATTTCACTTTTATCCGAATATCGTTTTATCTGATTATTGGGGAATCGCGCAAATACTGACCACGTACTGCATATAAGATGCTCAGTAATTTATAATCTAGTGTAAAATTTATAAACTAACGTGTAACACTCAAGAGATCACCCGGGTTTATCTTTTGTAAATACACGAGCACAGGAATTTATACATTTGCAAACAAATTGACTGACTACATTTCATAAATTTAGAAACCTTGACTACTCACTCTATCAGAATATTTATTTCGCTTTAATATGAAGCCCGATAATTATTGTCGCGAATCTGTTGTTGAAGAAAAATGGATACTTCCTGCTGTACGACGAGGCCGCCTTTCACCGGGTTGCGTGAGGTTGGGTTCGCGCCTCGTGAGAAGAGAGCGTCTTGCAAACCCTCGCCGCATAAATTCCGCAAATGGAAAGTGACTTCGCGGCTGACCCCTCTATTTCTGGCAGTAGTTATTAAGATCCAATCTGGAGAAAGTTTTGGTTCCTCGGTTGTACGCCACGGAGCAGGTGGCTCTGCAGGTATTGATCCCCGAGGAGCGACGACACACTCTCAAGAGCAGAGGATCTCGTCTCACAAGACAGGGTGCTCACCAAGCCTACAATCTCCTCCTCAACAATTTAAATTCAATCACTGATTTGTCTTTGAATTAAAAAATTTATGATTTATTAGTTTGCTTTCAGTCAAAATATATTTCAAGCCTCCAAAATGATCGAAATTGAAACTTATCTGTCATTTTAATTTTATAAGAATAAAATAAATTGACCATAACTCTAAAAATTTTAATATATCTATAAAAATATAAATTCGGGTAAACAGGCAGAGTATTCCTTTGAATTATTTACTAACAATTTATTTACATAATTCCATAATTTGCAGATATCAATTGCAGTTATAAATTAATTATTTTACTTCAACTCCAATTGACACTTTTTAAAGTCCTAAATTAAGAACTAAACGTTCTGTAATTATATTTTTATCAATTTCTTTATACATTTTTTACTTATGTCTAATTTATTGACTCATTTAACGAAATTGCTTCAGTTCTACCACACCGGTCCTTAAATTCGTAGCATCTTGGTTACAGCACGTAGCTACGTTCCTATTAATAGTTAACACCTTTTAAGTTTCCTTACTGACAGAATCTGACAAAATATTATGACTCCAGCGAAACATATGACTAGGAAATGTTTAAAAATCTCGGAACCACCTTAAATAAATAGCCCAAAAGTTGTGCCACTCATTCTTCTCTTTGTAGACCAGATATTCTTAGGTATAAACACGTCAAGAAACACAAATAAGCTATATTAATTCAGAAACTATAAGTTTTCCAACACTTGTCTTTCGGCTTCTGATTCAGAGGCAAATTGTTATTTGTTCAAATGATTTGGAATCAAAAAACACAGGAACAAGTAAATTAAATGGAAGGTTCTTAGTAGTGATAGTTCAAACCAAATTTGTTTACATACGTATGCTTCCATTTTCTGTGCAAAGTTTTCCGTTCAACGAGTTTATATTGACGTGGTCCAATTCTGTTGCACCGTCAATCTGAAGCACCTTCTATCACTCAATTTCTTGTTAAACGTAAATAAAATCTTTCAACTGTTAAAAAAAAGTAATTTTACGTTTAAAAGGTACCTCTTCAAAACCAATTAAATTTGGTGAAAAGTAAATGTTTTCAAAAATTATTTTTAATTTAAAATTACAGGAACGTTAAACTCCTTTGCTTTGATTAAGAAATACTTCATGTTTAGAAAATTATTCTCTACAGAAAAAGCTGTTCATTACTATAAAAGCCGAGTGAATGGAATTTGTGATGGTGTGGATTTTCTCGTAGCTGCGATAGTCTACTCGTAGTGCGCCCGCTTTCGTAGCTTCCTGTTAGTCCTGAATATTACAACAAGTGGCGTTTCTAACGCACAACCCTTCTTAAAAGCTAAAATCCAAAAATATCTTCTTTTCCTCCCCTGTGCTTTATCCCCTCTAATACATTCCATCGAAAAATATTTTAGTAGCTCCGTACGAAATAATAACAGCATCAAAATCTTTTGTCCTATAATATAATCAGTCCTTTACTATGAGCTGAATGGATTTAAACATATCTACAAAGATGAATTAAAACAGGAAACGAAAAAATCAGTGTTCATTTTACAAAAAATTGTTAATGCAATGACACACGAATTTTCTTTATTGCGAAGTGAAAATAACAACAATAAAAAGTTTTTGGAGATCTGTGTAAATGAATTACGTATAATCGTCTCGGTTGAATATAATTCGAAGTCATAACGACCATTATAATTCTAAAATAAAGATGATTAATCATTACATTCCCAACACAATTCTCAGATAAATATTTCAATGATATTTCATATTGTGAATCCTTACATTATCCCTTTCATGAATTAAAAAATACTTTTAATAATAAGTAAGATAGCCAAATACAGAAGTGATAATATTAATACCACACAACGTTTCTGGAACCCTTGACCCATTATTCAGGTGCTAAGAAGAACCTGAAGCGGATACTTTTATGGACAACTGGTGTGTAATATTGTTTGTTCACAGAAGCTATATATAATCGTTTAAAGTTTAACGGCAGTGAATATAAAACAATTTTATTTCCCCAACCCTAATATTTTCATAGTTATTTATAATGATTATATAGTTTAAAGAATAATGCATCATCCTTCATCGGACCTGAGCATCACGTAGATTACTCAGAGATAGTTTATTCGTTTCCATTAATTCTCAATTGAAATAGGAAACGTCAAATACAATATAAAAATAGCAGATATATATACATTTGCCCCCAAGATAATTAAATTTTTACGAAAATTAACAGCAATACAATTTCACAAAGTTCTTGACGTCTCCAGAATAATTGGATTTATTGCGAATGGAGGCTTAGTCCGATTTCAGCGATGTTCATGAAGTAAAGAAATGTTCAGCATCAGATGTACGTAAAAAAAGCAAGTATTATATCAAAATACTGTTATAACTCGTATTTTCTGGGGATCAATTGTGTGTTTAGACCTATTTACGAATACTTCAACAGAGTAATAGTTTTATATTTATTCACAAATAAGTTGAAACTACATATACTTTCAATGCTTCGAGGAAGGCAGTAAAATAATATTTTTCCTCATCCATGTGTACTTTTTCATAAAGTGAAAGCAGATATTTTAAGAACGTGCGATTTCTAGTCTCCATTGCTTACGAACAGACTTATAATAAAAATTTTAGAATTTCTAAATTTGATCTATTATTTAATGTTCAAATCCCAAGTGTTTTCGAAAGAGGAATACAACTATAGTTCAAATTTGTTATATTTATAACGCAGGCACTCTTTTATTATTATTATTGATTTATGGTCGCGTCAACCTGTTGGTTATTGGCGACCCTCTGAAAGTATTTACATAATTAAGTTACAGCAGGTTAGAAAATTTCCAATTGTGAACAACGTTTCAAATAGCGGGTGTCAGTTTTGCGTCGGAAAAGAACTCCAGGAGAGTCTTGATCGCCGTGGTGTGTATACAGAAGTCTTCTCCACAGAACTCGGCTAAAGTCCCCCTATGTATATCCTCATAATTTGTGCATTCAAATAGAATATGCTGGATGGTGAGGGCTTGATCACATACATCACAGGTGGGCTGATCTGTTCTGGAAAAAAGATATTAGTGAGTGAGTTGGGTGTTCAAAGTTCTAATTCTGGAGATTATTATTTGTTGTTTTCTTGAGATGTTGTTCAACAATATATAATTTTGCAGCTGCGTTAAATATACTACCTATATATATATATATCAGTTATCATGAAAAGTCTTCAACTATGTGTAATGAATTTCTGAATTGAAAAGAACAATCGTACGATAAATTTAATTAATTTGCCAATTAATTAACATGAAAGAATAGACAGGCTAATTAATAAAATTCATGGGCTACCTAAATACAAACTACATTGAATCATATATGATCACATTAATTGATTATGGTGAAAAATGAACCAAACGTTGTTAAAAAAATATTATATGCGTCGTAATTTGACTTTATTATTCGTAAAACTTTGCTGAAACGATTTTGGATATTTACAATATATCGAATGATGTCCCTTCCTAGATAAAGTTTGAATCAATGGCCACGCCATAAGATTTCATGATTTGTCGTTATGACATTGTTGAAACAACGACACATCATCTACTTGTTCACAAAAAATCCTTTGCCTTAATAGGAATGTAGGGCGTCAGTCGCGTGGCAACCGCAGCTTCGTCACTAAAGGCGAACGTTCACATCATTCCCACCTTTAAAAACTTCAGCGCTTAACATATTCATTATATTGGTTAATAATAAAATAAATGCATTGAATTACTATTTATGATTATATAGGAACGTCTCCATCACCTTCGTTTTTCAGAAGAAGAATTTTTAATAAATTGTCAAAAATCACCTTTTCCTCACAAATCCATTTACAATTAGTATTCTGGACCGACCCAAGTTATGCATGTGAAATGCTTTGAACTTTTATTTCGTATTGTATCAGTCGTTATTTTCTTCGTCATTTCATTATGCGTTTCGATTAATATATGTATTAAAAACTAATTCTGGCATACATAAAGAAAACCCAAACTTGTTATTTGGCAAACTTTAACATGAATTCTATTTTTAAATAATTAAACAGTTATTTAAATCTTTTAATCAACCACATCGGTGAAGTTTTGAAGTTTCATATAATGAGCGAAAATTTAATATAGAGGTACCTGTCACTGGGACTGCAAATTAGAAATTATGTAACGTATTTAAGTCATAATAATCGTTAATTAGATTTAGTATCTGTTACAACAATTTGTGATAAAGTAATAAATAAATTAAAGTTAAAGTTGTTGGAAAAATGTTAGTTAATGTTCAAGTTCGACGACAAAAACGTCAGCTGTTTCGCTAACTCTTATGCAGCGACACAATCAGCTTATTTATTAACTTGGATGATATAACTAAAAAATAAAGGTTTCTAAACCCCAATAATTTTATAAATTCACACACAAAAATATTTATTTAGAGAAAAATACCATATTTAACCATAGAATTTTCTTTTACATTGTTAGGCGCCAGCAGATTGAAAGAAAATAATTTTAAATTAGCACGAAAGTGGCACATAATTACAATTTCTCCGGCTTTAAATTTACTATTTAATTTATGAGACATCTCTCATTAAGGTAATGTGGGTCGAGATTTGCCAAACCAGATACAGAACGTGTGAGATTTTATTGCATATGATTGAAATGGATAAATATATTTTTCAGAAAAATTAAGAATGTGAATTTCGTAGCTTACAGTTTGTTAAATTGCCCTCAAATCTGTGTATACTCCATCTCGGATTCCGCACGGCAAATTGGCGCACTCTTTACACGGGAATGGCTGCTCTACGACGTTTTCGGTTCGATGTGAAGCTCGCTGGCCCCGAAAAACCGACTGTTTTCACCACAGCTCCCGGACAGGCTTCCGCGCCGGTCACCAAGTACGGAATGGCATAATTCGTCCGGTGCGAATTATTGCTTAGTTGGCTCCAATTCGCTCACCTCGCGTAGTCACAGCTCCTAGAATTTTCAACCTGAGAATTTGAGATAAATATGAGACTATTTCTCGTAATATATATGAACTCTTATAAATGTAACTATTAAAACGTTTCCACGTCTGGTCATGGCGGCGGTCGCTCCAATGCCCATCGCTGAGTGACTTCTCCGTCGTCCTCAACTTAGGCAGTTTTCCAGTTTTTCGAGGAAATCACCAATAAAATAATTCAATTAAATTGAAGTACCGAAAAATCATCCAATAAAAATGCTCTTATTAACTGTCGTCAACGATGTCTAAACATTAGTGTTTATAATTTGTATAAATTAATTTAATTTTCAAATTAATCAAAATAAAATGGATAATTATTCCAATCAGCGATACCAGTTTATTATAAATTGAATAAAAACATTAACCGAATACGGACTTCTAAAATTTTAATTTAATTGTTAAATATAATGTGAAAAGAAACGTAATGAAGAATGTAAACTTTCTCATATTTTGTAGGAATAGCTCTGGGACTTTTTTTTTTAGAGTAACAGGCTACATGAAGTTAATCCAAATGGTGGCAACTCCCTTTAATAGCATAGGAAGAAATTTGGAAAGGGAGATGCGGAAGGGTATAGGAAGGTAGCCAAGGGTTAACTAAGGCCCCCGGGCTGCAGTTTAAGGGTCCTACCTGGCATTCGCCTAAAAGTGATGCAGGACAAACCCTAGAAAAACTGCATCGGGTAGGTCCGGCATTTGGTACGTGTCTCACATCTTTCCGATTGCGGGAGAGGGGTTTTCTGTGGGGACGCAGCATTCTCCTATTCCGTACCTCGACCAGTTTAGGAGGCAGTTGGCTGACTGTTCCAATGAGAACAGCGGACATCTCCTACCGTATATCCAAGGTCTGTGACCCCGGATCATACACCTCTCAAAGCGGGCCGAGGTGCTTTGGCTTGTGCGAATCTTGGTTCAAAAACGGAGAGAGGAAAAGCCGCCTACGTCTTTCCAGAAAGGTTCTACCTGTTACTGACTGGATTATTTATTATATGACTTCACGTCTCAATTTCTTAATCTGTCATTGTATTGTAAAATAAACGAGTGCAACAATATTGATCTAAATACTAATATAAACAAACTGAAATAGCAAGGACATAGGAAGGAAACTACGGAGAAAAATTTGTAATTATCAATTAATAAATTAGTTATAAAATTAAAAGTTGTTAAATATGACTTATACAATCAGTTACAGAGACAATATAAGTGTCCCTCATATGTTCAAACGAAGATCTAGTAGGAAACGATCAGACAAATTACTGACAGGATACAGAACCTAAAAGATAAAAATTGTACATAGACACAGATGACAGGCCACAACAGAATTAATTAGAAAAGAGATTACTATTTGCTCGTAATTATACAAACGTTAAATTTGTACATCATTCTTTTCTCTATTCAAGTCAAAATTTCTTCTCTGAGCCTCTTTTTCCACCCTTAAAAATTTTTCTGAGTCTTATAACAGCTGAACACCATAAGCTATGGTAATATATGTATGCAGCGACGCTAGTGTTCCTTATATCCTCATAAGAAGAGTTGGTAGGAAACGAGCAGACAAATAGCTAACAGTTGACTATAACTGTAGTAGGTAGTCCTGCAATGGCTTCGTCTTTACCGGATGTGAGGGAAACCTGACGAATCGGAAAGAAATTTATATCCAACAGTGGAAAGTTCGCTGAAGCCAAACGTGTTTTCCTCAGGACGCCTCCCTTTTGCGTCTATCACGACAGAACAAGAGAAAAGTTTCCTCTTGCAAGAGTGTTTGCTTCAAACTTCCGGGCGTCCTTATCCACCCTCCCCCGAGGAATCGAAGAAACTAAGTTTGATCAAAATTTCTGAATAAAATGGGGCATGGTAAAAAGTCTTTGAGGGGAAAGTCTATCAGCAATTGCTGTAAACAATGTAGTAGAGAAGATCAACTTACCGTTTTCGGGAAATCGACTGCTACACATTTGTTTAATCTGTTACCTATTAAATATATTTGACCGTATGTTCCGCATACAAATCTACACCCGTTACACCAAATATGTTCCGCATACAAATCTACACCCGTTTCACCAAATTTCGTACACGTATACGTTGCGAAACAAAACACTTCGGGGGTGAGACACGCCTAACACCCCCAGGAGCGGGAGTGGACAGGAGTGGAAATTTTCTAACGGTCGATATCTGCGTGGAATAAATATTTGTCGGGGTTCGATGACATTTATAGTATTTCTACCTATGTTGTTTTTGTATTATTTCAATCCCTTTCGGTATGGGAAGGGAGCACGCTTAGGGGTCGGGGTGGAGGGGCGTTACATACAAAAACCGAGATTGAAGTCAAATACGGGGTTATGGCTGTCGCCGACTTTAATTATGACAACCTGGCCTGTGAGGTGATGGCCGGAGGTAGTATTTTTCAAACACTGTAACCGACCGATTTAGCGTCGTATAAATACTTTTGTTTAAACCACAGTAGCAGGGGTGGTAATTTTCGAGCTTGTTTAACAGTCGATATATTCGTCGAATGAATATTTTTCGGCTTGAATGAGTTCAATCACCTTTTCGGCATGCAAGGTGAGCACTTTCAGGTATAGGGTTCGAGGTCCGTTAGAAAAAAATATCTCAAAAACAACCAAGGTTGGAGTCAATTCGGGGGTTATGGATATATGACAACCTGGGCAATGCCGGGCACCCAGCTAGTCGTGTAGATAAAATTGTTACCTTATTAAAAACTCCAACGTAGATTAATGAATGTAAGCTTCCCCGGTGTAAATTATTAATAAAATTTTCACGGTTAAGCACCAGGTTTAGATTTCTTAATGTTGACGATACTGCGGTCATTCTCTGCCGCTGTATTCAGACTACCATAGTCTCAATGTTATCTATCATAGTCTGAATGACTGCAGAAACGTTAGCGTTGAGAAATCTGAACCTGGTATTTAACCGTGAAAAATTTATTAATAAACTAACGTAGATTACTTGTTTTTGTATAATTAAGAAGATGAGAAGAAGAAGCAGACTATCAACATTATTAGCCAAATTATCCTGATTTCGTATGTAGTCTATGAATAGGGTAATCCCCTCTTATAGCATAGGAAAGGGATTTGAAAGGGGGAGTGTGGAAGGGTAGAGGAAGTTTTTTTTTTTAGGGCAACAGGCTACATGAGGGTGATCCACATTGGGCAACTCCCCTTTAATAGCATAGGAAGGGATTAGAAAGGGGGATGCGGAAGGGTAGAGGAAGGTAGCCAAGGGTTACTAGGGCCCCCGGGCTATGGTTTAAGGATCCTACCCGGCATTCGCCTAAAGAAATGCAGGGAAAACCCTAGAAAAACCTGCATCGGGTAGGTCGGGCATTTGGTACTTGTCCCACGCCCTTCCGATGACGGGAGAGGAGTTTGCTGTGGGGACGCAGCTTACCCTCGCCATGCCTTGGCCTGTTTAGGAGGCAGCTGGCCGACTATTCCAATAGGAATAGAGGACAACTCTTGCCGTATGCCCAAGGTCTGCGACCCCGGAACATACACCTCTCAAAACAGACCGAGGTGCCTCGGCATGTGGGAACCTTAGTTCAAAAAAAACCAGAGAGATGTGAGAGCATCCCAAAAGGTAGCCCCCGCCAGAGCTCTCTGGGAAGGTTCACCTGCGAGAAATCCTCTCGCAGGCTTCCTTCCTAAGGTAGAGGAAGTTACCTAGGTTCCTCTTATATTCTCTAGAATTTAACGAATAACAGTAAGACTTAATACCTAACATGTTTTTAGGAAATTGATTTAAAACCCAAATTTACAATTTGCATTTAAAATATTATCTATTTATTTAAAATAGTGATGAAAGAAAAGATGTACAAAAACGAATAAATACAGAAATTAAATTTGGATTTATAAGAAAAATATCTCCATCTAATAGTGAATTTCCTATTCCTCAGGGGTTAGTCGGTTGGGGAATGAAGGGAACGCATATGGAAAATTAACAAGTTCACACAGTACTGCAAAGGACCTGAAGTGATAGTACGATGTGTGTACTCTATATGGTCCTGTTTCTCGTAGTCGGTTATGACTTCCTCCTATCACACTTTATTAGACGCCATAGACAACGCTTCTCTCAATGCTTGCATTTGTTGCAAAAATGAACAACTCCTCTCTCGTTGTCCTCTCTCACGGCGCAAAACACAAATGTTCTCGAGTTTCCACCCTCGAAACCTCCCTTCTGTTTTCCCAGTTTACGGTTTCTCTCCGGAGACAAAGAAACAGCCAGATGCTTCTTGCTTCCGAGAATTCCTGAACCTCTCTGCCGAATAACGAAACCCGTCCCAACAACCACTCAAAGTCGGAACCTTTAATATTATTTTAAATTCGCTCCATTGTGTTACTTATAGTTATACTGACCAACTGATACTAGACTTTTTTACAGACTAAGACAGCATCCACGACGCAATCGGGTTTTTTATTCGGAATTTTTTCCCGTTACTTACTAAGAAATATATAAAATCTCATGTTTATAATTGGTTGTTGGGGAAATTTATTACTCCTTTCAAGCCATTTCTCAATATTATAATATTTAACTGCAAGGTGTGAAGATTGCTTTCCCTTCCTTACCGAGTAATAACGTTATTACCATCTTTTATGATTTTTATAAACTGACTGTTCATCTACGCACTATGTCTATATTGCATTTAAACTCAAATAATATAAACTGATTTGCTGAAATTTCTGTTTTATTTGGTGTGACATTAGTTTAAATAAAGCTTTTTAAACCAGTGTCTTATTAACTTTTCCTTCTAATTCCAAACGAGTACGTATGTGCAGGCACAAATTCCAATGCAACTGTCGAATCACCTCACCAACAGAGATTCTCCATTAAAATCTTGATAAGTATTGTTGGCGATGGTTTCTTGGAACCCTGCGTTCTTCCGAACATGCTAATGAACGTAACTACTCAAATTTCTTGAGCAAAGAATTACGTTGTTACTTTTAAGACATCCTATCAAGAGCTGTTCTTCGTGCATGATGATCCTTCATCGCATTTCAGTTTCTCTGCGCGCTGGCACCTTAATACAAATTGCCCTGCTGCTAGATTGGTTGAGGTGGACCAATTGTTTGACCACCACGGTCTCCCGACTTAAACTCCCTCGAATTTTATCTTTAAGGATACCTGAAGTCTTTGGTGTATTCAACTGGTGTCGATTGACTCTCCGTGGCCGCATTGTAGCAGCCTGCGCTTCAACTAGTCAGTTGAACTTCATACAAGTCAATCAGATCGAGAAGTACAGTTAGCACTGTAATCATGTATTTACGAACCCATCTTGTAATATACTTGTTTCTTCTCTCAATATTTGCCGTCGAGATTTGTTACACCGTGTATAGTTGCAATTGTTTAGCGCTTCGAGTGATTTGCCCTACTATCTAGACCAGATATAGTTCGTTTTTCGAAATTTATATGCTACGAGATTAGCTAACAAACTTTGACTTTCACGATATAGCTTTAATAACTCCGGTGAGTAACATCAATCAATTTGTAATCCTAGCATTGACGCATAATGTGAGACGATACCCCCTCCATTAGGGATTCCGAACCCCGGGCCCGCAGCACCATTTGAGAGCGTCCGTCAATATTCGGTGTCGTATTCTGAGCGGACAACATCCCCTTCCTTAATCCTGACCGCTGAGCGAGCAGGTGTAAAGTTTTCCGAAGAGCAACTTTATCAGTCTTGGTTTTAACATTAAATGAATTGTAATACAAGTTTAATGTATAATATTTCTGAAACTTATCTATCTGTATTTATAATTTCCATCTCTATCTATAACATGGAAACTGTTTCGATTCGTAGAAATGATCAATTAAGATACAAAATCTTTTAATTTGTTATATTTATCTAACGTCCTTAAATAAATGAAAACATCAACCTGTTTAGTTATAAATTTTTTATTAATTTCAATTTTTAAACAGTATAATAGAAATAAAATCTCAAAGTTTAAACCCTAATTAATTAGGACCTCTTCAGGTGTTGTAAAGTCAATTAAATAATCTAATTTCAAAATCCGTTTTTTTAAAAATTCCAAAAAAAGAAAGAAATACAGCATGATAATTTATAATACAATTAGTTAAAAATTTATTGCACATTACTTACAATTAATTACATTTAATGTAGCGGACGTAAATTTCTTGATGCGATTTTCCCACACATTGCAGGAGTAAATTCTGATATGTTTACAGATGTTGAGAGCATTGTTAAGTTTAAAGAAACTATGGAAATAAAATTATTTTAAATTCATTAAATGGATTACAACAATAGAGAATCATACATTCTATTTAAAATATTAGTATCAATTGTTTACGTTAATGGCTGAATCATTGGAACGAAAATGCAACATTTCGTTCATCGATTTGGAAAAATATTGTCATTCTTCATCGGCAAGTTTTAGATAATGCTAATCGAAATTGTGCTACGTGAAATAACTATGCTTTAATTATCTTGTAATTAGATCATTTAATTGACTTTACAACATCTGAATAGGTCCTAATAAATTATGGAATAAACTTTGAGAATGGTTTTTTCTATTATAATGTTTAAAAATTTAAATTAATAATAAATTTATAACTAAAAACGTTGATGTTTTAATTTATTTAAGGACGTCAGATAAATATAACTGTTAAAAGATTTGTATCTTAATTTATCATTTCTAAGCATATTCATTAAGCGAATCACTGCCAATGTAATGTTAGGGATAGAGATAGAAAGTAAAAATACAGATAAGTTTCAGGAATGATATACATTACACTTGTAATTCATTCACTTAATCTTAAACGAGGACTGATAAAGTTGCTCTTCGGAAAACTTTACACCTGCTCGCCCAGCGGCCAGGATTATAGGAAGGGGCTGTTGTCCGCTCACGGCACGGGCGCTCAAAATACGGCGCCCAATATTCGACCCAGAGAACAGATTAAAAATATACATTACATGCGTTCTCAGCCGTACGTTTATGTGTATTGGTGAGAATCGGAAAAAAAAGAAACTGGAGGTGCCTCCTCCACACAGACCGAAAGGATTTCAAGTGTGTGAGTACGTATTTAATGAAATCAAAATACAGATCTCGACTAACCGATGAGCATCTTTATGATTGTAACTAGTAGTATTAGTAGTCAGACTACAAGAACCAGTTTATAATATCAAAACAAACCTTTCTTTCAGACAGACTGAAGACAGTACAAATATGTACAAAAATTTTGTAGTGTTAAATATAAAATAATATTATATGATTTATAATTTTTGAATTATAACAATATGCGTGTTTATTGTCGGTGATTATATATTATTATTCAATAACAGACGTTAAAATAAAATATTATTTAAAGTTGTTGTAACGGTTGTGAATCACTTAGTTCCTTTTTATTTTTATTTTTTCATGTCTGTTTTATTATGTAATGTTGCTTAATGTGATGATTATTTTGTGTCCATCATCTTTATCTTTCGATTTAAAGCATTTATCACGATTCTATCGAGAAACGTCCCTAACGCTTCACTGCAGACACCCTTCAAAAACATGCAAATGTGGTTAACGTGGCAGAAGTCAAAGCTCGGCAGCCGACAATTTACCGCCAATTTTAACTGCGCTCGCGGAAGAAGTTTTCTCCGATTGCCAGAGAAAATTCACGCACCATTTGACTTTGAATGTCGCCGTGACGTTTGTAAGTTAGCTGCATCAAATCTCGCAACTGGAACTTGGCAGCAGACAATCACTCCAGAAAAAAAACATTTTAGCTGAATATTGAAGAGCGTACCACTTCATAAATATAGAAAACGCATTTCTGAGCCAATGCCGCTCGAAGTCGTTATCAAACTATTATGCGCCCTCTGTTGGCTTGAAAACCTTACAGTCAAATACGAACACGTTGGGCTATTAATGTTAAATAAAGTTTTAGCCCTAATTTTAATTAATATACGTCTGTCATGTAATTTTAATAATGCTAATCACTCGATAATAACCAATCTAGGTATTATTTTTGTAATTATATTTATATACGCATCAAAGGTTAGGTCATTAACGACTTTTTGCACTTTTTTGGTTTTCACTATGGGGAACCAATTTTTGTGAAAGTTTCACGTAAAGGAGACATCCAAGTGGTGCGAGGTAGTGACGCTGACCACTACACCACAGGTCGACTTACCAACCATATGTGGTTCTTGAGTTTATTTAATTCCTTTCGAGCACATAATATGTTTTTCAATTGATTTTTATATGGGAATAAATACCTCATTTTTTATCTTTATTTTAACTTATATTAATTAATTAATGTCGAACGAATATGATTAAAATTTATTAAAAATAATTTAACGACTTAGGAACTTAAGTATAGCCTTTAATAACATTAACTAATTCTATTTGTTCTTTAAAACTATATTGTATTCAAGTAATTTATTGTTTATAACATTTTCCATTAAGTAGCTTTTCCTTAATAATAATTACATTTGTTTCCATTTCTCAGTTAAAGATAATTTTAATCAATTACGGGGACCTTATTTTCCATTAAAAAAATGCATCCTGATTCTCACAATTTTACCTGAAATTAGTTCGAAAAAACTGTTTTAATTTGAAATACTAACGCATGAACAGGTGTACAATTCACAACTTGGATACCAGACTATCAAACTTGTACATATGGATCACAAGTTCATTTTGTTTTCGAGAAATAACATATAAACGTTAAATAAGTTAACCAAAATTCGGTTTAGCAAAGTTTTACAACGTCTTTTACCTCTGGTTTGTAATTAACTGTGTGCGGCAGAGTGTTTCATTTGAGACCTGGATCCTACACAGTTAAAATTGTATCTAAAATAATACTGTGTTATCGAAATAAATAGGTATGATTACCATGTTTGCAAGTACTCGATAATTGAGCAATTTTGTGAAGTGGAGCCATAGGCGAAAATGTTTAAACGTAGATATAGCAGGTTGTATTTTCACTACCACTTGTAAGCATATAACGTTTAATTAAATTCGCAGTGTATTACGAAAGGTTAATAATATGAGTATATCAACAAGTTATGATAAATTTTTTTTTCGTTAATGTATGCCTCATTTGCCTGGAATAACACAAATATCAATACACTCAACAAATATGCAGTTCAATATTGGAAAAGTACGAGTCCCCTTCCGATATGCAAACAAGTTTGAAATAAAAACGATCACGACTTCTTTTATGTTGACAAAAAAGCCGCACATTTCTGTGAAACTGTTTCCTGACCTCATATTAGAATGTTGAAGGTAAACTGATATTAATAATTTAATAAATAAACAGAAAAAAGGCCACTTTGTCAGAAAAAAAATAGATAAAATTTAGTTACAATATTACGGCGTTCCCATACTACTTTAGATCTTCTTCAGGCAACAGAGTTAAATAAATTTCTTCTTGATGTTTAAAAAAATGTATTTGTATATATAAATATATATTCATTTGTTTAGGTCTATTACCTGATTAAACAACAAAATAATGGTCGAATCATCGTATTATTGTAATTAATTTTTTGTTTAAGATGAATAATGCAACTTTTTTTCAGACAAATTGGACATTTTCATGTTTATTTATGCGATTGGAATGCCCGTAATTTGTGATCAACACCACAATAACGTGTTTTACTAGTTTCCAATAGTACCTTCTTAATTCCCTCCTACTTCTGTAAACAGGTTTCGCACACATTGTAAAGGCTGTCGTAAAACGAAAAAATGTTTGTCATTTCAAAAAGTCTATTAAATTTCCTTAAAGTTTTATCTAATATGATGACAAACGTTTCCTTATTGCATTACTCATTACATCAAAATATATAGTAATAACAAAACATAATGTTTTCAATGGGTGCATAACATCATCCCTTAATTTATTCAATCGGGTCGACGAGTTTGTGAAAAGAGTATCAAACATACCATTTTTTTTAATTTATTTTTATTTATAGCTGCGTCAACGGTTAATGCCATCAGCGCCTTTAGCTGCACGTCACGAATTCGTCACGAGATCTAATTAGCATAAAATAATGGCATCAGAAATGTTATTTATTAAAAATTATTCTGTCACTGTCAATATTGAACTTGACACCTAACAAATTGTATGACATCTTATTCTAAGTGCTTTGGTGCATCTGTCTTTATCCTTGGTTTATAGATATTTGCTTCACTTGTCATTTTTTATTTAAATACCGTACGAGGAAGTCGCAAAGTAACTTTTTATAAAATTATTATTTGCATTTCTTTGATTCTCAGATTGAAATTTGTCTGAAATTTAACGCCTATAATTAATTTTTCATTTGAATCATGTCATTTTAATTTTATTCGGTATGAAATATTTGCAATGTTTTCAAAATATATTGTGCTTCGATAGAAAAATATCGATGATTAATATTGCAATTAGTATAAAATAATTTTTTTGTTTTTCATATTTCAATTTCAAGGTTGTATCTAGGGCTATAGCTGAAGTTTGAAGAATCGTACTAATTCGATAAATTTTTAGCCAAAAAACAGACAAAATGAATGATGATATAAATACCACGCAAAGTTTCCGCAATCCTTGTTGCTGTCGTCAGGTGATTGACAACGCAAATGCCATGAGAGTTCCTCACCTTGTTTGTGCGATTGTGTCGTTCTCACGGAAATTGCGTTGTCAATCACCTGAAGAAAGCGACAAGGATTGGAGAAACGTTGTGAGCTATTAATGTATAATATAAATAACATACAACGTTCCCGCTATCCTTGTTGTTTGAAAACGCAAGAGCCGTGAGAACGACACAATGACACAAATCAGATGACGAACACTCACGACTCTTGCATTCTTTAACCAACTGACGAAAGCAACAAGGATTCGAAAAACATTATGTGGTATTTATATTATCACTTCATTTCGTCTGTCTTTATCGGCAATTGAGCTTTAGGGTTTTCGTCAACTACCTACTGCAGTTGTGTCACTCAAAGCTCTTGCGTTTTTTCTGCACCTGAGAAAAGGAACAAGGCTTCCAGAAACGTTGTGTGGTATTTATATTATCACCTTTTTTATCTGTGTTTGGCCATCTTACTTATTATTAACAATAATGTATGGCTTACTTTTTACAGTTTCTAATAATATATAACGTACGTTCCATTTTCTTTTATTATTTTACATAAATATTGAAAACAACAGCCTATAAGTCAGAAAACATTTATTTTTCTGTTTAGAATATATTTAAGAGACTCAAAGTTTCGTCACTGATGTGGATCTTTACAGGTGTACAATTAAAACTCAATTAACTAGATAATTTTTAAAACAATTATGTATAAATGTTTTATATTAGTAAAGAACTGTATTAAAATTATCATGTATGTAAGAATTTCTTTTTAATTTATTATTTTAGATAATTTGATTTTACACCTGTCGAAGTACCAATAAGTGACGAAATGTTGTGTTTCTTGAATAATTTGTTTCAAATAGATTAATAATGTTTTCTGAACAGATCATATCGTCAACTTTCTTAGGTTGAAATTACCAACCTTACTAACATAAGAAATTTTTGAGGAAAGTGAAATGTAGAGAGAAATGTTCTGTAAATACATTAAATCTATTATAATAACCGCTCTATGTTAATAACAGTAAGCGAGATTTAATTTCTTCGGACAATAAGTAATGATGTGTGAAATCGGTATATAATAAAATATATAGTTGGTAAAAACAGAATTGCGAACTAAATGTGCTCAAGTGGGTCTTAACCCGCCGTTAGTCGCGCTAGGTCCAGGGGACACGAATTTTCCGTGTTACCTCCGGAGGATGTCATGAACTTTTATGACATATCAGAAGAATGTGTTAACAATAATCTGCCTAGGCCAAACTTCCAATGATACTGTAGTTTCTCGGAAAATAACGTTTGAATAAGGAAGAAGCTTATATTCGCTCTAGGTGACCTACTGCGACCAGTACTGTCAGAATTTTTCTCGTCCTTGCCGCAGGAGCACGGAATGATAATATACTTATTATTATTCAGTTTTAGTATCAAATATTTCTATTTACAAACCTAAATATTTTGTCGCAAGTGGATATTATATTTGAGGTTTCCGTTTTTCTGTTTGTGAAGAATTGTGGAAAATGAGATAAATTCTCATAATGTAGCTGAAATTTTTCGTCTTCTTTTAGAAGAATATAGTTATGAGACAAATGTTATACCAGACGACGATATTGAAGAATCATAAGCTGAATTGGTAACTGAAGATATTATAGGAAATAGGTCTGATGAGTCGGATACGGATCATGAAATGACAAACTATATTTAGAAAACACTGTGGGTCATGATTCAAAAAACTAAAAAGGAATGTTACACACAATATTGTTGGACAAATAGAGAATGTTTTTCTGTATTTGCGTATACACAGAAAAATAATTGGCCAAGAATGCTTTGTCAAAATATCAAAGAACGTTAAAGCAGGCTGATTAATGTATTTTTTGACCAAAAATGTAATAATTTAGATTATGATACTATGTATACAAATATTATTTATGAGCATAACATCATAATTTAATAATAATATTAATAATATGAAAAACTAACTGATTTTTTAAACAGTTATATTTCAAGCAAAATGGAACTTTTTAACTACCTGGCATCTAACTCATGTTTGTTTTACAGAGTTAGATTCTCAAAATTTTATAATTATTATTCTAAAGGATATTGTGATTTTAGAAAATTAGATTTTTTTGTAGTAATTTTGAATATATAGATATTTTGAATGAAGTGGCAAGTTTTATTTAAACCAGAGTTTGGGAGTTTTAATTATAGATGCATGTGTCTATATTGCGTATGTATAATCTCTGTAAAAAAGATTCAAAATAATTAGTTTAAAGTGATCAACAACAAAATAGTCAATGTTGGGCCTAGCGCGACTAACCGCGTTACTTTAGGGGGCGCGACTAACGGAGGGGTAAAATTACATTTTTATTATTAAGTAGTAATTTTCAAGTATGTAGCGTATTTATGACTTTTTTATTTAGACTAATGGTGGTGCATAAAACATGTTACATTTAATACAATTACAGTACATTGTCCTCAAAAACAGTCTTCATCATACGGTGCAGCAATACTAGAAATTTTTATGTCCAACTCAATTTATTTCTTCTCTCTTCTCCTTTATTCTACAATAAATTCCATTCTTAATATTTTTTGGTTAGACTTTTCCACTTCACATTTCAAAATATTAATGAGGTCGACTGCTTGGTCGGGCTTGGCCTTCCAACTTGGCAATTCAATTTATTATTCTTTCCTTCAACGGAGTTATTATTTCTGTGGTGTCTACCGTAGCACTTTCATAAAATGTGGGATCACTAATGGACTGTCTAACCGATGATTTAAGAAGTAATAAAAAAATTACTGAGTTTTTCTTATTCTGGGGTTTCTTCTACATCTTCAAAGCTAATGCTATACACACCCAACGTCCTGAACTTTTCTCCAAACGCATTGCGTGAAATGAAAATAACATCCACGTATGAGACAAAGGAAATACTTAATTTATTGCAAAGATAGTGGATGCCTCAAAATCGGAGTTAACCGTTTCAGGAATCCATTCCGAAGAAGCAATTAAAACAAACGTAAGTTGCCGTCTTCATATCTGGAAGAAAGGCAAACAACCGGTAAAACATTGCTTTCACATTGTGATCTACATAAATCTACCTGGATACTATATATTTGTGCCAATTGTTTGCTGCAGCTTTTAGAAGACCCGTCCATAAAAATGACTTTCGTTTTTTTAAACAGTGTTTTTCTTTGGCGCTAGCGAAAATCAACAGCATAGCTGGCACGCCATCATCAACGAGAAGAAAACTGTTCCTGTCAGACATTTTTATTAATCCACTGATAACCATAGCGTCGGATTGGTTTGTGTGTCTCTGCGATCCTTAAAGTTTGTCTCTATGCTGGGTCGTCCAGACCCCCGAACAGTAAATTATGGATTATCTGGTATCATTTTTCATGTAATTCTGCGTACAATTATATATACTGTAGCAATAGTTAATTAGGCCATTATTTGTTTGGACATAAAATTTGAATTGTTTGATAAATCCATTATAGCGCTCTGATCGAACAAAGCAACAATAGAGAAGCGAGCTTGCTTGCTTTGTCGAAAAGTCAAAAATGGCGTATGCGCGCTCAAACTCGAGAGCACTAGAATAGTTATTTGGTCGTTGTGGTCTGGATTGTACAGAGGTCAGACATCGTCGAACATAGTATAATAAAGTTGGTGAATCATTGGAGAATAGAAGCGGCCGACGGTGAAAACGTTGCAGAGAACGGTCTTTATAAAATTGAGCAGAGTAAAACATTCACCGAGATATTGCAACGTGAATATTGTAAAGTAATACCAATTTCGTCAAAATAGAACTTTGTACAATCTTCGTGGAGGAATTGTTGCGGAATAACATTGGTATATTATTGTGGAGCGGAGCAATCAACGGAATACAGCCAATCTTGCCAAATTTTAAAGTGAAGTGTAGAATCAGTGACAACCAAGGCCTGATATTAAATAATTAAAGAGTGTAAAAGTGTCCGAACGAGGTAAAATTGATTGTTCTGGTACCAGACCGACGGTCCGTAAGTAACATAATTTTGAATAATATTGTAAACGCAAATTAAAGGATAATGTCAGATTTCGTTCTCTTTTAATTTCCAATCAAAGTTAAATTATTTACTTTTTAATTTCTTTCATTCTATCGACATACTGTTTACGTAAATTGTGAACTGTTTTATTTATAAGATTTTAAATCAATTTTTTTGTGTTCATTATCAAACCCTGTAAAGGCCCTGAGAGAACAGATCTCAAATGTTGTTTGCAATTATCTTTTATTGCCACAAAACGAAATAAATATTTTGTTTGTAAATTTTTGATTATCTTTTCATTTTAATAACGCCTTCCATTTGAATATTACAATACTAAACATTTTAAAATAAAATAAATCTAAATTTGAACGACAGAAGTCCACAAGGCGGGAATAGTCCTTTCCTAATCCCAGGCGGACCCTCCCTACCTGTTATTTTTACCGCAAATGGAACAGATTTTGAGGTTCTCGCAAATGGGAATTACTGATTGTGGGACACAACCGACGAAACGTCGTGTTTTTACAAGTCCACCCGGTGTGAAACTCGAGAATACGTCCAACAGAAAATTCAGCGGGGAAGCTTGCGAAAGTTAAATAAATACTAGTTGATAAGTGAATACTAATGTATTATTTTTGCGATCAATCAAAATTAATTCGTCTTCTCAGACAACTAAAATGAGATAATTATTGTTGGAATGTCATGTAACATGTAGCAGTAGCACGAAGTTACGTTGCAGATAAGCAGGGCTTGAGTCGCTCAATGTAAATGAGGCAATCCTGTGTTCCGGGAAACTTCCACAGTGTTAATCAGCCCGCTCCAGCATCTTATCAGATATTACACCAATCTGAAGCTGAGAAATTTCTCAATTGTTGAATAGAAAGCGTTCTCCTGATGCGAAAGAGATCTGCAGTACTCGTAGTAACGACTGTGTGCACTCGTATTTACAAAAGCTGGCATCAGTGAGAACGTTATTCGTCGAGTAGCTCGAAGGAAACTTTGAAATTACGTCGTAAAATAAGCGCCTCAGCTGCGCAGAGATGCCACGGGCTTCTTTCGCCCAGTTTCAGGCGTCTTGCAGAGTTTCGTTTCATCGCGGAACAGGTGCCTGCCTGCCTTACAGACCTCCGGCGCCGCGCTGCGTCGTCACAAATTAGACTTCAAAAATAAAGAGCAAACTTTAGCCCATTGTCCTGCAGCACTGCAGACTTTGACGTTCTTTTGAAAATATTATGAAGCTTCCAAACAATTAATTAAATAGTTGCGAATAACTTAGCTCACGACTCTGAGAGCCACAATTTAAATCGATGTCTGTGTGTCATTTATATGTCCTCTATGCAACGGTCAAAACGATCCAGGCAGTGATAATTTATAACAACAGCACTGTTCTCGCTGTATTCTTTCAAATGCAATGTAAGGATCATTTTACAATTAACTCTTTTATGCGCAGAGTAATACTTCCAGATATTCAACCTTTTATAAGTAAGTGACTTCACAGCTTTCCACACCAATAAGAAGGCGTTACATGGACTTGTGGATTTAAACATACGACATCCTCATAACAAAAAGAGCGTTATTGAACATGTTTTAGGCAGAGTTATATTACTTTCTATCTCCAAGTTCCATCAACACAACATATATTCCGCTACATTTTAATTGCTAATTTGATTAATAAACACATAAACATTATACTGAACAAAATCCAATATCCTACTGTCATTCGTCCTCAATCACCTCGATCCAATTTTTTTCTGGTACTTTCTTATATAAATTTCTGCATCACCAGTTCGTCTAAATTTCTAAATAACAAGAAAAAAACATCATTTACATATCTACTAATAATCTTTCCTTCTTGATAAAAAAAACCACACAAGGACCCACGTGACACCTACAGCAAACATCGTGTAGTTTACAAAACATCTTGCTCTAATTGTAATCCCTGCTACATAGGGCAAACAAAACGTTCCCTTAATACCCGCATCAAGGAACATATGTCTAACATCAAACTTCCAAAAGATAAATAGTATGTAGTCCCCAAACATATCATCAATTCGAAATATCCTTTTGATTGTCAAAATGCTAAGATTTTAGACGTTGAGACAATGCTTCACATTAAATCCAACATCACAGAAATTAAAATACAACAATAACTATGATCCCGTATTAAATAAATAAACATCAGCTAATTTTAAGTCAGAGAAAATAATTTATTAAGGCAAAATTAAACGGCGTTTCATCACTTAATTTGTGACCTCATCAGGATCAAGTCGGAAACTACAAAAAAAAACCATTACAATGATTAGAATAACATTAAACATAGTAAAAAAATATTTTAAAAAATTGAAAATTTAGATAAGCATAGTGTAATTTGTTAAATTATTTGTTTGGATTGTCAAGCCACAAATATAGGCCAAACCAAGCGCTCATTAAAAATAGGTTAAAATGTCATAAAATAATAAAAATAGTATTAAAAATTATTGTTTTGTCTAAACGTAGTTATTTAAGTAACATTGGTGTAAAGTATCAAATAGGGACGAGGAAACGAACTACTTTTTGAGATTGAGTGAAATTCTATATATCTGATACTATAAAACAGCTATTAACATAAACAATTATTCTAACAATTTTAATAAAATTTATAACAGTTTGCTTTTGTAATCTTTAATTTATATGTTGTTATAATTTCAAATTCTAAACTGTTTCCATTGTAAACCGCACCCAACAATGCAAATTAATTTTTTCTGGTCATTCTCGTTTTTAATTGTACATTTCGGCCGCGGCAGCCAGCAGAGATTGATCTATCAACATTTTGTAAGTCTAACAAAATTTATATTGTTTTTTTTTGTTATCTGGTAAATGTTTCTTAAAAATATTATTCTAATAATTGTAATTGTCTTAGTCTTTTTGTATTTTTAAACTTGAACCTGATGAGGTCGCAAAATAAGCGATGAAACGTTTTTCAACTTTCTGACTTAAAATTGGCTTATATTTATTTATATATTAGTTTTTTCAATAGTCAGTACATTAAGTTTTCGGTTTTGTAGTTTAAGTGAATGAAACTTTCTGCCTCGGCAGAATTGTTCTCTAATGTAGCACTCCTCCACATTATCTCACACTATTATTCTTTTATTAATAAGTCCATAAATTGGACTGAATACTGTTTTTATGCTTAATTCACTTTCTTGTATTTCAAAATAAACAATGTACTAACTGAACAATATATCTCTGAATATGCAAAAAAACCGACGTTGCGAGCGACACGAGGGTTCGAAGATTGGCAGAGGGGAAATACAAAGACTCGATATCGCCTAAATTATTCACAACATCACTCGAGGAAGTGTTTCGAAAACTAAGATGGAGGAAGAACAAAGTCGAGTAAATATTGACTGAATATAGTTACATAACATACGATTCACAGTTGCTCTTCATATGTTTATGACAGTTACTTATCAGTAATACAATATTTTTTAAATTAGTAATGTAATAAATTCTCCGTTTGGCCTTTAAAAAATTAAATCAAATTAACGTTGTCGAAGTTTTAATTTTACTTCTATGTAACCAACGATCTCTGGTAAAGTTTGAAATTAACTATACCGGGGTCTTAGCAACTGGTCTCATATAACTGGGTTTATATTACCTTTTCAGGTGCTCTTCAAAATAAACACAATATATTATCACATTTATTTATTTCACGCTCAAAAATCAACCCACCAAAGAAATAATAAACACATCGCCAACGATCATTTTCCATTTCTCTCAAAGATACATCTCCAGTCCTCTTCCTTCCTCTAATTATTGTTAACATTTTAGGAATGTAATAAGTTAATTACAGTAATGAGGCAAAAAACAGACCATTATATTATAATTTAATTGATTTAATTCAATTTAACATGTTAGGTCCTAGTATTGAACCTCATCAGATTAATAGAATTGAATTGGTTGTTACTGGCCTCATTATTAATTTCAAATTTACAGACGTAAATCATCATTACAAAAACTGATTGCAATTAGCTTTAAGAATTAATTATACTTTTTAACGAATGCTCAAAATGATTCTATAGCGTATAATTCTGATTATGATCATTTCTCCGACGATCCTTACAAGATGATGGATGATGTTTTTTTTAACGAGGGTAGGTGAATAATCTTCAAAAAGACACCGGTAGCAGTCCGCACTACACGGAAGTGTGGGATTCTTACCCACTAAAAAATACCTCCCTTTCCATTGATGACCAATTATTGGTTGTAGGAAGCGGTCTTAACTGTGACTCTTCCTCCTACTATGGACTATTCTCCTTCAAAACTTTCGGTAGCTCCTTTATAACCATAGCTGCGTGTTTACTGATGGTTTTCCACTTGTCTGCTGATTCCAGCATCACAGAAAATTGGCAGGTGTTATTTCAATCTTTACTTCGTCTCTAAGATTATTTTCTTAGATTTTCAGGATGAGGGCATCTGAAAAAAGCGTATTCAACGTCTTCCTCGTCCTTACCACAGTGGAAGCACATTGTGTTGACCACTATCTTCAACCTATATACGAAAACATCCGTGCCCTGTCATGAGTTGAGTTAGAAAAAATCTAACTCTCCATGTTTTCTCCTTGTTCACATTGGGATGTCATGAATGAGTCGGTGTGTTCATCGTCCCTTTGAGGACTCTATCCACCGACGTTGCCACTCTGTTACTGATTCCCTTCCTGTGTTTCTTATACCTTATGATTTCTTGCGACATTCCTCAACCAAGATGTCCGGTGACGCAATTCCAGCTAGAACACATGCTGCATCATCGGAATCGCGCTTAGTCTATACACGGCCGGAGCCCTACGAAAACGTTCCATGATCCTAGTGGTGTCTGCCCATATTGGAGCGCCATAGAGCAATATCGACCTCACCACTTGAGGCAGTAAAAGCCGTCGATTTTGTCTGGTTCCACCATGTTTGGCATTAGCCTCTTGATGGCAGCTCAGACTTTTGGTGCTTTCTCACTCGCCTTTTCAAAATGATGCTTAAATTTTAATTTGTCATCAAGTTCAACGTCCAGATAGCGTAGCGATGGTTGTGATGTTATGGCACATCCGTCAATGACTAGGGTGATAGTCTCCCTGTCCTTTCTGCCCGAGATGAGAACTGCTTCCTTCTTATGCCCAGTAAGCTGGAGGCCTACTGAGGACATCCATTCCGATATTGTCCTCACTGTTCTGTTACAAGTTTGGGCCTGCTGAGCAAGGTGTTTGGCGAGCACAACCACTGAAATGTCATCTGCAAAACCCACGATCATAACTCCCTCTGACATGTGGAGTCGGAGAACCCCATCACTTTTCACAGGATGGGACCGAGGACTGAGCCCTGTGGCACTCCTCCTATGATGTTGTGATATCTACAACCTTCTTCCTTGTCGTAGATTAAGGTCCTGCCACTAAGGTAGTTCCCAATAATTCTCGAAATATACGAAGGAATCTCCTTTCTGTTGTGTGCGTCAATAGCTCCACCTCGCAGAGTTCAATGTATTCTTTATATCTAAGGTCACTACCGCACAGTATTTCTCTGAACCCCTTCTCCACTTTTTAACCACCATGGATTGCTGAGCCGTGTCCACGATTGTTCTTATCGCGTCAATTGTTGACCGTGTTTTTCTAAAACCGTATTGCATATTAGGAAATCTCCTTTTACTTTCTAACGTGGACTCCAGTCTGTCACAGATGATCCTCTCTAAGATCTTTCTTGCCATGTCACGCATACATAGTGGACGATACGATGAGGGTTCACCTGACGGTTTATTAGGTTTCTTCGAGCGTTGTGGGAAGATACCTTCTGAAGACAGTCAATATAGGCTGCTAGGAATATGTCCAGGCGGGCGCTAAAAGCAGTTTTTAACTCCAAGTTCGGAATTCCGTCAGGACCAGATGCTTTGTTATTACAAATTCTAGCACAGGCTTTGATCAACTCTTTCCTAGTAATTGACTCAACTGTGCTGTCTTCTTGTGATTGCTGTGATCCTCACGATCCTCATGCTGTCGAGGAAAAAGCGTATTATCAGCAGTAGACGCGGACAGGAGGGCGGCTTGTAGCTCCTAAACTTTCCAATGATGATCTTTTACGTCCTGCCCCAGGGTCGTCATGGACCTCTTCCCACAGCTCTTTCATGTATCGCCTTTTGCTCGCCTTTATTGCTGATGAAAGCTCGCGTCGAGCCTGTCTGAATTCCTCCGGGAGCTGCTCGAAGGATTCCTTACCCCTTCTTCTTTGATATAACCTACGCACAATGTTGCACGATTTTCGTAGTACTGCTATACCGTCTGTCCACCAGTATACAGGTGACCTCCTACTGTTTTCCTTCCTGCGTAGCATGGAGGCGTCGCAGGCCTGGGAAACCGATTCAATGACCTTTTTTGCTTTGATGCTTGGATGATGTGGAAACGGTCAAGCGATACAGTGTTTTTAATTTATTTCTTAGTAAATAAGTGAAAGGAATGGCTCACATCAGCAATACTACATGCATATTACAGGTTTTAAATCACTGTAATTAAATGTAAGCGGAACGACGGTGGTGTAATTGTCAACATCAGTGCCTTGATTCGATCTCGGCGCGAGCATGAACTTTTGAGGGTTCCATTGTCAAGCAAACCGGGATTAAGACTGAAGAAGAAGCGCAACACTGACCACTCCAGAATTTGCCATGTATAATGAGAGTGTGGCAGTCGTGAGCATAGCTCTCAACAGGGCTGTCGAGCAAAACAGATAGAGAGATATAATTAAATAAAAATAATATTTTATGTTTTCACTGTAGTAATATTGAAGCTGAAATAACTATTTCATGGCAACTATGTTCAATATAACATTAAAGGTGCTTTTTTAATCGTACAACATTCGAGAGGAAAAGTGACTAATAATAAATTTGTGTCGTTAACAATTGAATCTTATCGGATTGTTTCTTAATGACGGCTAGGTTACAAGGATTGTTCGATAAGTATGGTAAATTTTTATGAAAGAGCGGGAAATTTTTCACTTTCGCGCCATTGTTGGTAAACATGATCCTTTCAAAGATACTCCAAAACTTTTAAACATATGCCTGTCGTAGTTTTTTGTTTGGTTTTTCAAGTCGCGTCCACGTTAAAGGTATTGGCGACCTCATTAGGTATTTAACTATTGGGTGCTAATTGTTTGATGGAAATATTATTGTTACATCATCAGACGAGGGGGGCGATTCCAATTGTTTTGATGAACTTGGTGAGACCTTTAATGGCTTCCAGGATTGTGCAGATGCGTTCTGTGCAAGGTAGTCCTTCTTGTGTGCACGTATTTGGTGCATTCAAACAGAATATGAATGATGGTGAGGGGGATGGCGCATATCTCGCAGATTGAGGATCCCTGGAAAAAATATATGAGTGTGTTAATGTAGTGTCACCTCGGCCTGTTTTGAGAGGTGTATGTTCCGGGGTCACAGACCTTGGGCATACGGTAAGAGTTGTTTCAGTTCCCATTGTAACAGTCGCCCAACTGCCTTGTCAAAAGGTTCTCGAAACATTAATTATTTACTAGTACGTATTGATTTTTTTTATTACAACAGTAAGTATTATATTATACCCTTAGTATACTTAAAGAATTATTATTTTTGTTATTATTAATATATTTTATTTAAGTTGCACATGTAAATTTGTGTTCCCGATTTTTAATATTTTTATGTTATGCATATGTTTTATGCATCCAATTGTTATATAGTAATTTTATGTATTGCCGTGTCCTATTTCCTCATACGGCGACTAATGGAATAAAATATATTAAATCAAACAATAAACTCAGTTATATACCCAAGAATCTCCTCAGAACTAAGTTTAATCTATATGTATATCTTCTACTGTCCCATAATAACCCCGAACAAATATTCACTAAACTATAGTTTAAGGATCCTACCCGGCGTTCACCTAAAACTGGTGCAGGACAAACACTATAAAACCTGCAGTATGTGCTTGTCCCACGCCCCTCATATGGCGGGAGAGGGGTTTTCTGTGGGGACGCAGCATTCTCTTTCTCCGTGCCTAGGTTCTGAGTTTTTGATGCGTCAGTGAACATTTGTTCGGGGGTTTTATGGGACAATAGTAGGTTTTGCAGATATAGATTAGCCTTAGTTCTGATTAAATTCTTAGGTATGAGACTGAGTTTATTGTAGGCAGCCTTTTGTAGTGTTAGACGTGTAGTCGGTGTAGGCGGTGACAATGGAAAAATACGAATTTCGCGCTGCCATTAAACACTTTCATTTGAAGGGTTGGACAACTGCACAAATCAAAACCGAACTGGATGAAGTTCACGCGGAGTCTGCACTAGCATTGCAGATCATTTACTTACGGATTAACGAGCTTAAACGAGGTCGCATAAGCACAGAAAATGAAACTCCCTCCAGCCTCCCAATTAAGGTCACCACTCAGGAAAGTTCAGAATATCGTAATGGAAGAGGTAACAGATGCGATAGACTTCTAAACTGAACCAGTGCATTTCATCCTCCATGAAAAACTGAGCACGAAAAATCTTTGCGCAGGATAGGTGCCGCGATTGTTGATACTGGACCAAAAAAGGATTCGTCAAAACTTTTTAACGCAGAATGTAGCAATGTTAAGGCGTAACCGACAAGACTTTTGCGCATATGCGAAACCGTCGACGAAAGTTGTATCCACCACTACATTCTAGTGACTAAAAACAGTGAAAGTGCACCGAAAAAGGCGAAGACGGTTTTGTCAGTTAGAAAGGTGTTGCCACTGTCTGTTGTGATTCTCGGTGTATAATATTCATAGATTTATTGGAAAATGGCACAACCATAACGGGGTTCTATTATGCTCCTCTGTTGGATCCTTTGAAATAGATTCTGACTCAGAAGCGACCAAGATTGGCGCGCAAGAAAGTGCTGTTTCACCAGGACAATGCGCCAGCGCATGCCTCAGCAGTCTCAATGGCGAAAGTTGGAATTCTAATTGGCTTCTCATCCACCGTATTCACCAGACCTTAAACCAAGTGACTTCATCTTGTTCCCGAACTTAAAAATTTGGATTCGTGGGAAGGAATTTTCATCAATTAATGAAGTGATTGAGAACATGACGGAGTATTTTGTGGAGATTCACAAAACCTATTTTTGTGATGGACTGAAAAAAATTGGAAACACGCTGGCCAAGTGTATTGACGTGCAAGGTGACTGTTGAGAAATGAAGAAAGTTTTCTAAAAACAATTCGTTTTGATACACTTTTAGCAGACTTATCAAACAACCCTTGTTCATAAAATTTTACTCCTGCATTGTGTGCTCGTATTGTTGATTCCAAACAACATCAATGAATATATGAGTGAATGAGAATGCCTTATTGTGGTTAATAACCCCTAGTAATCTTACTTGTTATGCTAATGAAGGCTAGAAATAACAGGAAAAATTATTCGGCATTACTTAAATACCGGATATTGTGGGTGAAATGAAACTAATTCATTTCAATGTGTTTAAATAGGTCATAATGGTAAATATTCAACATGAGTATTTACATAAGTACTTACAGTCAGTAATTAATCGAATAATAGGAGTTACGTAGACTTTCGGCAGACTATTTGACAGATTTCCAGAATGTCTGTTGACGAGGGAAGTGACCGGTTTTCTGTCATTGGTATTCTTCGGTACATTTTTCAATAACTAACGCCGATGATCCTTGCCCTATAACTAACATACAAATTTTACAATTATTATGTTTGTAATTATTAAATTCTCGTGTCCACAAATATATTCATGTCCATAATCGCTGCATGCATGCATGACACAAATGTTTGTGATATGCTAGAGTATACATGGTTCCATGCGTTACGCCAGTCCTTAATGTTTTCCGAGAGAAGCGGATGCCGATGAGAGCTCTTTATTTATAAAATGGCGCTGCATAGAAGGGTTGCTGGTGTATTGATTGTGCGATAGGTGGAAGAGAGCTTCTTCCCCAATATGCTAATTTGCAAATCACAAAGGCCTGTATATTTCATTCTTTCGTGACAGCCATCTACAGAACGTCTCTTACATGTTACAGCAGTAAAAATGAATATAGACTTCTTCGTGCTTTGGCAAATGCGGTAAGAATATAAAACAATTTTCTAAAATTGCATTAAATTGAAGGGGATCAACGAATACAATTTATACAGTAAAAATGCTTTCATGTAAATACATATCGAATAAACATAATTTTCTCAGTTACAGATTTAGATTATTATTAAATGAAGTTTGGAAACGGACAGATTGATTCTGGATTTTAACGTTTTGAAATAAGTTTTACAAAATATTAAGTTATTAGTTTTCGAAACAGTTCCTTTAATTCAGTGCATTTAATTGATTGAAGTTTTTATCCATATTGATGTAGCTTCGTCAGTATTGCATTTGTAATATGAAACCGAAAATTGAAAACATTATACCCAACTTATTTTTTTAGAGTAACAGGCTACATAGGGTAAACCACATGGTGGTAACTCCCCTCCAATAGCATAAGAAGGGATTAGAAAGGAAGGAAGGGAAGATAGATACCCAAGGGATAACAGTGGCCCATAAATTGTTTACAAAACCATAAGGTTCCGTTCTTAAAAGAAACATAAGAAGAAAGAATGAAGGGGAAAATAGAAATCGAGGAGTGAAGCAGCCCATCAGTTACAGTAAGAGCCTAGAGCGTGAACGGGTTACATATTTGTGGTGTATGTTGCGCACTGCCTCTCCTCCCTTGCCTCAATCTGCGCTACCCGCCTTCACTGCTGACTTGTGGTATAGTAATGAGAAAACCTTTGAAGCGTTAAGCTATCGGCAAAAAACAAATATGTTCTCTACGTAGTTGGGGGAAAAGGATAACGTATCAAGATTACCTAGAATCTGATTTCGATAACTAATTTGCGAATCGTATAAAACAGAAATTATATTCAACAATTTGTAAATAAGAAACTTTTCTCTCATACAGTCTTGTCTTATATAGAATACATCGAATGTCTGTGATATTGAACTGATACTTTTGTGCTATTTTTCCTTAAACTGAATATGTTTCGAATAGACTTTTGAGGAATTTGTGGCCAGAATGAGAAAATACAACTAACAGACGGTTGACATGAAGGAAATCGGATATATATACCTATATAATCTTACTTTAGGCATTGTATGAGAATGGGATACATTAATTATCAAAACCCAATATGTGTATGAATATGAAGTCACTACACTCCAAGAGTGCATTGACACGAATGAAGGAATGATATTTAAACATTCAAGTTTGGCTGTTAAAGTACAGAGGAAATAAATATATAGCAATAAAATGTATATTTCCCGTGACTATTTAATTTCTTTTTTAAAAAAGCGTCAGGTATTTTTGACACACAAAGTATATATTTTTAACGTGTTACCAAAAAGAACGCAGCCAAGGGTCCTTTTTTTCAATAACGGATTCTTAATTTCCAAAAATAATAATAATGTTTCGACATGTGTACACAACCATGTGTGTATTCCAGATCCTAACATTAACTGATTGCATATTCCCAGAAATTCTAGCGTAATACAAACGTGCTGTTAGATAAAAGGACTTCTCATTAACTGGCCTTTCCAGGTTTCAGTTTGCCTGGTTGCTATCAATCATATATGTCGATAGCGTCAAACGTGTTATCTCTCGCACCATAAACTTGCCATACGGACGTAATTACGTCGTGATCCACCTTTAATACTGCCAGAAAAAAGCGACGGAATGAAACATATGTATCGTACTTATGATGTTCAACTAACTGCGAAAAATAAATACTGTTTTCTTAAAAAAATCACCTCTTATTTTATAAGTTAGAAATGTTTGCCGTAAAATGCTTTATGGAACGAGATATATAAATTAAGTTATTTATAGAATAATAATTGTCGATATGAACGTAATCTTGTCTTAGCATTTGCTGAATTTGTTTTATTTAAGGTAGTTACTACGGAAAGGTCCCAATTCAAATTATGGAGTAAAATTAACGTTTTTTTGAAAAGATATGTATAAATAACAGACAAAAATAACGTTTTTGGAACCCAACTTGCTTTCTTCAGGTGAATAAAAAGCATAAGAGTCGTAAGTACGTCACTCCGCACGAACCAGGTGACAAATTCAAATAGTGTGTCATCATATTATGACACGGGTCGCCAATGACCACGATGTCGACGCGACCATTATAAACCTCAATAAATAATAATATATTCTGACATAATATTTTGAAGTCTTTGGTCGTTCACATTTTAATATATATATATATATATATATATATATATATATATATATATATTATAAAGATCGTTTAAAGCCAGATTTTTTTACTTTTCCAGATTTATATAACTTTTCAGATTTCTATAATTTTTGTTATTGGTATAAAATTTTTGTTACGGTAAATTTAAATTCATTTTTTACCGTCATTATTAGCGGTCCGATAAGCCGCCCTGAAAGTTAGATTATAATAAAAGCTTAGGCATTTACTTAACAATATAAAATGTGGATTCAACGAAGACCAAATTTGTCAAATAATTTTTTTTTATATAATCTCTTCAAAATTTATAATTTCAACTTAATCTTCCTTCCATTGTTTTCCTTTAATATAATAGTGATTAGCACATAATATGTGTCTAATGTGTTGCATACGTTATTAATCTCTTTTTAATATTACATTATTTGGCTACAACCTGTTGGCATATCTCCTTTGATTACAGAGAATACTACATTATTTGACTCTCCAACGTTCATTAGCATCTTTTGTATACCACAATATATATTGTAACATAACAATGTTTATATATAATAACAATATTTAACTGTCGTGAAGTGTTAAATACTTATATAATGCAGTTGAGATTAGTTTAAGACAAATTTTAATAAATAAACATATGGCCACCTACGCCAGAACAAATTTAAGTGACGAACTCTAAAGCGTGAGGAAAACAATAAGTAATTGAAAGAACGTTGTATGGTATTTAAACCAGCATCCATTTTATTTGTTATATATTTGGTAATTTATTTATATAATTAGTATAATTTTACACAGACGTTTTATTTTATTATTTCAACAATTAATAGCGTATAATATCATTACTTATTTCAATTAATCATGTTTAGTATTTTATTGATATCTAGTAAACAATATTAAACTTTTCCTAGCAAAAACAGAAAAATTATGTCAATCATATTAAGTTATATACAACGTGTTCGCCAAAAATTCAGAACCATATATTAACAAGAAAAAATATGTTGTATCAAACTGCTCTACGTAGACATTACGTATATCCACCTCGTTCCTGGAACCAACCACGCCTGAAGACAACAAACGAGGAACACTACGTACACTTATATTTTTTTGTGTGCGCGCAAAACGTCATGTAAAATATTGCGTACCTGTCCATATGAGAATAGTTGCGCAGAGATACGTTTAATAAATACAATTATACTATTAGAAGTAGGGTATGCCGGAAAAATGAGACAATACTCAGTTTTGTAAAATTTAATAGTTTGGGTGTGAGTATTGGGTGGGGAATCTACTTGTTACAAAAATTAAAAATATTTTAATTAATTTAAAATAATAATTTGATGATAAAATACAAAATATCAAATTGAATGTAATACGAAAATAGAAACTAACAAATAAAAATAACAACGGTTTACTCATTCCCACAGGGTTCTTAAGAATACAGTGAGGTGAACCTAAACATGTCAAATTTAATTTAATCAGCATAAAGACTCTGGCATTACGATACTTGATAACACAAAACCTTCCCGATAGCGTGCCGGCGGATGTCTAGTTATGGTGGCTGGTGACAGGAGATGTTACGCTGCTCTGCGGGGATGTCGGATGGCGTCGCGGACTTCTGACGATTCTTCGGAGTCCATCAGTGGTCGATAAAAATGATTCGCTTCAAAGTTGACCAATTGCTGATATTTTTGTTTAAATGCCATTGGTTGGCCTCAGACACAATGTAACCAGTGATATCTATTACATACATATACTGCTAAACGAAATTCTTCCATATGTTTTAAAAATTTTGGTGTGTCCGACTGCGAGACAGATGCTTCCAAGTGTCAATGGTTTCGGTTTAAAAATTTTGGTGTTTACTGTCAGGCACTCTATTAACGCCTTTTTATTGTCCGTGTGGGATGTATAAATAATAGTTAATTAATAAATGTCTCGAGAAAAATGCCAACACAATAATTTTATAACAAAAATATCTCAATTTACAATATTATTAGCCGTTAGTTACGTCTTCAATTAACCAATGCCATGCGAAATTCAACGTACACCAATATTCACTTTGAAATCTCTTTTATAAAACAGAACATGATATATCAGTATTCTGTATGGGTGTAGAGCATTCGAAAACTTATCAGGGTTACAAAAATTCACCACTTACATTGTATACCGTTCTTGTTTTTGTTGAACGATACCCACATACTACAGCACTCAAAGTTTTGGAATTTATCTCAGGAGATTTCGCCTGGGCTGCTGGTCAAGTTTCCAACTAGGTTCAACTGACGTCATCAGCTAGCGGGCAATCTTCCTCAAGACACGTAGGCATGGTAAACATATATTGAACATAAAAGAATTAAAACAAATTTTATGCAAATAAACAATCAATCTATAATTACTTAATAATAATATCCAAACATAAAAGCTTAAATTCTTTTAATCTTTTTTTTTGCATTTTATGATGAAATATGGTCCCACTTGGTATTATCGCAACCAGTAAAATTTTTTTCCAAACGGTGTCCAAGTACATGATATTAATGTTATTTAATTTGATAAAACATATCGAAAATGATAAAATCGCGTGTTGCATGCCAATTTCTTAATAAGAGATACTACTCTGATCACATGTTGATCGTCTTTGACGACCACTGTCTTTACGAAATAAACTAAGTTACACAATTCAAGCAACTTGCGACTGGCGGGAAATGCCATGTCACACGCAAGTTCATTATATAATTTTTCATTTAACCTAAGTCCTCCTTAGTGGAGAGCAGTTTCATCCACTTAACACCGACTTCTGTAAATAGCTCGCGTTATATTATCATTATTTATAGTTTCCTTAAATTGAAAATTTATCACGAATCACAATATATATATATATATATATAAATATGAATTGTTGCCGGTACGGGAACTTAAAGACAACAATCTCAGCGGGTCTTTCTTTGGTAACAATGGAGACTGGAGACCGCGCGCTTAGAGAACTCAGTCTGCGTCGAGTCTGCGTTGAGTCTACGTCGAGCCTAGGTCGAGAAAGGATACAGGAAAGAGTCTGCGAGAGATACAACAAAGTAAAGTTTGCTAATCTAAAAGAATGAATAGGGCTATCCAGGAAGTCCGACGGCGAGATATAATAGTTTACGTAAAACGCAAGTAAACAGTTTTGACGGTGAGACTCATAAAATCGCAACTTAGAAACAAAAGTTTTGCTTCACAAACTGAACTAATTATCGCATTGAGAGACTTCAAGGAAACTTACGTGCGAGGGCTGACTGAGGGGCGGCTAATCCAAGTTCCAGGATAGCAGAGATCGAAAGTAACGACCGCGTGTGTTCAAAATCTAAAGTGTAGAATCAGTGAATAATGGCCTGTTTAGTGGGTGTTGACTTCAAGCTACAAGAGTCCGAACTGGTACCAGTAGCACTGTCGTGAGTACAAAACAATTATTAATAACTGTAAACGATAATTAAATGATATGGTCAGATTTCGTTCGCGTTTTTCTTTTCATTCGTTTTCTTTTATTTCTTGTATTTAATATTGTATTCCGTTAACTTTAATGAGTTGGGATTGTTTATGTTTTAGTTCATTATATTGTATTTGTTCTTACTATCAAACCCAGTGATGACCCTGAGGTAAAGAGAAACTCGACGTAGTTGATTGTAAAAATATAAAGCTGTATTTTCATAGAACGCCACGAATTAATAAAATAAAATTTAAATATTTGTTTGTTAGCTTGATGGAATTCGGCGTGAAAAGTAGGGCTTATAATGTGTACTTATCAACAATAGATTTTTAAACCATAATAATTTTGTTAATTATTCCTATTTAATTAAGACCACCTTTTAAATAATTACATAAATTGGCGTCTTCAACGTGTGACTGACTATCATTCAAATTTTAATCATTTTTTTGTTTAAGAATTTCTTTTAATTAAATACTTTTTTAATTATTACATAAATGGCCCAACAACGTTGGGCAAATTTAATTCATCCTCGTTTTTAATTATTACAATATATATTTATTGTAAATTGACAATCAGCTGTGGCCGATTGCAAGGTATGTTGTAGTGTTTTTGACATTTGGCATGTCAGCAACAATGGCATTTGAGTTTGTTACTGTTTTGTGCAGTTGTGTCGTTCTAGCCTCTTGTGTGTCTTTTTAGTTTTCATATCACCTGAAGAAAGGAACAAGGTTTCGAGAAACGTGTTGTGGTATTTATGTCTGTATTTGGCTATTTCATTTTATTTTCAAAACAGACGTATTTTTTCTTTTTCTATTTAAGTTTCATTTCAAGTTATATTTAGTTTGGTGAATATGGGAAAAATGTACCTCGTGTCAAGTGACGTGGATAATGAGGTGATCCACATTCACAAATTATTTAAGACTGCAAATCTGTCAAAGAAGAGCTAAATGTTTTACTATATATATTGTAATGAAAAATTAAAAATTGATTACCTGCGCTTGATAAGTAAAGAACAATCATAAAATTTATAAATTAAGAAATTAACAATCAAAACCAAAATGTGACGAACGAAATCTGACGAACTATCGTTTACAAACATAATTAACTTGGTTTCTACTTACAAAAATGTTCAACTGGTACCAGACTTAGTTTCCTCGGCTCGGGCACACAATTTACACTAAAAAAGCCATGAATCACTGACTCTAAACTTGATTGTCAAACACACGGTTGTAATTATTGAATTTTCCTCCGGGAACTGGGTCTGCTGTACCTCCGGATCATCAGCCAGAAATAGTGTTACACATTGTCTTTATGCGGAAATATGTTTGCAAGTGGAGAATATTCATTAAGCGGCTCGTCCCTCCTCTGGTTACAGTAATAACAAACGGAAACGTTTCTGAAAAAATGTATATATAATATTTCTGTAAAAGGTTACAACATTTTACCTTTGTATTTGTCAACTTTCAGAATTGAATGTCATGATAATTAAATAACAATCAACTACAAGATAATTCTTCCGTTGTATATTGATTTATAAAAAATTCCATTATAGAATTATTCGAAATTTTATATAATTGCGAATAAAATATGAAAAAAGAATTAAGTCGACTAGAAGAGCGTTAATTTTTAACTTGGATAATATTGAGTAAAACAGTTGGAAATCCTATAGCATCACAAATATTATAGGTTCAAACGGAAGTAAATTATGTGGAGTAAGCATAGATAAGAGCAGAGCAGCAGCCCATATCGCTGTTTCCCCTAACACTCCATTTGCCATTGTCTGCGTGGCTCGCAAGACTGACAGCACGAGCATAAAACCCACTCAGCCACAAATGCCGCCGTAACAGCTGAAATACGGCGCCAGAAATCCCAGCCTTGAATTCACTTGAGCGTAATATCACGCCGGCCATGTCCTGCAGACCAAAGTTTTGCATTATTTGCTGCCTCGAAGGGCAAGATTGCAATATCATTTCAGCGATCGGCTGCCCTGACCCTGAAAGAAACATATCCTCCGTTTTCCAAAACACACAATTATGAAGAAAAAGTAGGCATTTCTCCTTCACTACTAACCCGGATGTCTAAATACAGCGCCAAAGAAGAATTCATAAATAAAGGCTTACTGAAACTTTACAATTGGCGTGTAGGAAAAGTATTCTAGAGTAATTCTTTATTTACATTTATTGACCCCACAAATCTTTTACGAATTTTTATCAAATTAATTGTGAAAAATCATATACTGGTCAGACCAAACGTGCCTTAGAGATACATCACGATTTTGATTGGGATAATGTTGAGTTGTTGGATGTTGAACAAATGATACACATAAAAAGCACCAAAACGGACTCAATTCTCACAACGATAAAATTATTTTAAGCAATGTTTACAACTCCTTATTTTTCTAAATTTATTCTGTTTTGTTAATATAAATTGTTACCCGTAAGTTTTTTCTGTAAATTCGTGTTTCCATTTATTTACTCATAAGTTATTTGTCAACGTTACTGAGAGCCGTCGATCACTGGGTAAACCCCCTTGGTGGTAGGACTGTTATTATGAAATTTACAGATGTCAGGTCAAACACCCAAAACTACAGCTTGTCATTCAGTCTTGCTTCAATCTTGTTAGCGTCAAGAGAATCGTGAGCCACGGATCCCTTTTCAAAACTGTATGAATTTAATAACTTGTTTCGTTTAGTTGTGCTAGTGTATTGTGTTAATTTGAAGTTGTTTGTAATTTATTTGTTTTTTTTTTGTGTGTGTACTTTAGTTTGTCTTTGTTTACTTTGTGCAGTTATACTATAAATTTAATGAATATAATAATCTCTAGATATCTGAAGATACAAAAAGGTATCGAAACTTCGTCATAATATAAAAAATAAAGTGTCTGTATAAGGTCATCAATTGTTTTTATGTATCTATATATTGTAGCAATAGTTAATTAGGCCATTAATTGTTTGGACATAAAATTTGAATTGTTTGATAAATCCATTATAGCGGTAAGGCGAGCAGAGCAACAATAGCGATGAGCTCTGTTGCTTTGAGAAAATGCCGAAATGGAAATGCGCGCTAAAACTCGAGAGCACTAGGTTAGTTAGTTGGCGGAGAAACATTACGAGGAGCAGAACAAGTAATAAAACGTGAGCAGAGACTATACATCGTCAATGTATAACTAGTTAAAGTTGTAAATTAAAACAAAGAAAACATTCACGGAAGTATTGCAGCGTAAATATTGGAAAGTAAGAGCAGTTTTCGTCTAAATAGAACTTTCTAAAATCTTCGTGGAGAAATTAATCCAGGAGAACATTGGTAAATTATTGTGGAGCGGACCAATCAACGGAATACAGCCAATCTTGCCAAATTTTAAAGTGAAGTGTAGAATCAGTGAAAACCAAGGCCTGATATCAAATAATTAAAGAGTGTAAAAGTGTCCGAACGAGGTAAAATTGATTGTTCTGGTACCAGACCAACGGTTTGAATAATATTGTAAACGCTAATTAAAGGATAAAGTCAGATTTCGTTCCCTTTTAATTGTCAATCAAACTTAATTTCTTTACTTTTAATTTCTTTCATTCTATCGACATCTTGTTGAGGTAAATTGTAAACTGTTTTGTTAATAAGATTTTAAATCTTTTTTTTGTGTTCATTATTAAACCCAGTAAAGGCCCTGAGATATATAAAAAAATTAATTGTAATTGTTTTGAGTTTGGAGCCACAAAGTGATAATAAATTATATTTTATTTGTTTATTTTTTCATTTAAATAAAGCCTACCTGTTGGTTATTACAATATATATATAGGTCTACGTAAAAAAAACAATGATTTCACAATATTTCAGTTATAATAATGGGATTCTGGGCTGGAGGGCCACGTTTTGTTTTCATTCGCGAACTAGAAGCAATTTCAAGGTATCTATTGAAACTGATAAAACCTCACCGTACATTCGGTTATACGGGTTGCTGACTATCCACGATCACTTCGATTATGGCCGATTTATCCCTAACCTAACAGGTATTTTTTTTTCTAAATGAGAATATAGTACGTCTGCATAAAATATAATAATTAGACGAAATAACCAAATACAGGCTAAATTAAGTGATGATATAAATGCCACACAACGTTTCTGGGATCATTGTTCAGTTCTTCAGGTGATAGGAAAAAACTCGAGAGCCTGGAGCGACACAACCGTAATTCACAGTTGACAAGTTCAAAAGTAATTAGAATTGAAAGCACTGATAAACAGTGATACTAAATTGAAGTCTGATTAAAATCAAAGAGAAAATACGAATTATACACTGAATCCGCGACCATATTAACACTTACTCGTGGACTTACTGGAAATATCACTATTCTGTCCATGTTAATGAGTTTCGATCATTAATTACGTTTTAGGTGCGATGCGACGAAGCTGGTTTTAAAGTTAGCTGAGCTCGCGTGTTCATAGTCTGCATCCTATAAGCACTGCTCTGTTAATTCTTTACGTCGTGTACTAGAACGCCAGAACTTTCAAACATCTAGCATCTGCTCTCAATCGATAGCACTCAACTTCAACAGTAGATACTACAGCTACAAACTGTTGGAAATAAATGCTTGTTTTATTCCGTTGACTTCTTTCATGTGGATTTCACTGAAGCTTCTTTTTTCTGCTAATAGCCAATTTGGCAAGAAATACGATCATTATTGTGGTTAAAAACATATAAACAACGCTAACGTTGGGATCCCGAGCGGAAAGATCAGGCATAATTTTATATTAGCAAATCAGTTAATTTGTGATTAAATCTTACTTTCCATATACACATAATGAGGGACCATATAGTAAAAGAGTATTACGGCATTTGAAATAAAAGTCATATTTTGTAATTATAAACTAAATACCGGTCGAGACGTTGTGTAATAATCACAATCTGGTTTTAAAAGTACTTAATCCTACATCGCGCACTACTGAAGACGGCTGCCAAACTGTCGTCTGTATTTTGGAGTGACATGTGGTCTGTGTGTGTGAATCCTCCTTCAGATTTAAGCCCGGTTTTCTTGACTATAATTTATATTTAGATTTAATATTCATTCCATTAGTCCTCGGTCGAGGAAATAGGACACGTCATAATATAAGATTACATGAAAAGAATAATTATTACAAATACATAGTTTAAAAAACAAACATTGTACTTTCCAAAAAAATATGATTTAAAACTACGTTAAAGATATTAATATGACAGTAATCAGTAATTTAAAAAAATGGTAAGGTTTTTAATTCTTCTTCAATTTCCATTCGACGGAGTTTCCAATAGAAAATCTTACATCGATTCCCGTCAAACATGAAAAAGAAAATAAGTCAGCAGTTAAATTCTAGATATTATCATCGAAAAATAATAGCGTAACTTGATAGGATACCAGAAAACTATTTTATTAAAGAGAAATCTAATCTGTCCTTCTTTTCTACGAACTCTTTCACCGAGCAATATGCTCCATTAATTAACAGAGATTTACAACTCTTTATAAATAAATTTTGTATACTTTAAGTTTTTATTTGTTCCGGAAGACTATTGAATAAATTTATCCCGGAATAACGAATGCTTGATTCAAAAAGGCTTAGGCGATGTTTTTCTATGCGGCGTTGAGAGCGATTTCTAGTGTTGTTTAAATGATTTGCTCCGTTTAGGGCATATAAATTGATGTTTCTCGAGACATGGATTGATAAACCCAATAATCCATTGGAACTCGGGGCCTCTGAGATGCGAGGTAGTGATGCTGACAACTACACCATACTAATTCGACCAAGTCATTGATTTAACATCACCTTTATCGTGTGATTCTACTGTGATTCAAAGTCCAGTCAAATGGTAGGAATAAGAGGAAAGTTTTTGACCGATATATACTTGAAATTATCAGCTGATTCTATGCGAACAATATAATTTTTTACGGCTTAGCGTAGAAAATGAGTCTTTCTCAAGGTGTTTGAGGGCCACCAATAAACAGAACTTAAAGATTTAAATAATAAAACTGAATTGAATTAGACACGATATCTTGCTGTTATAATTCGAAGGAGTCAATCTATTAAGCATAGTTAAGAAATCACAGTGTTTACTTTACCGAACTTTTTGGCGGCTTGACTGCTACATTGACCACAACCGACGTCCAGAATGTCTGCAGGATGACCAGAGCGGGACAACACAGCAGACTAAACGAACATTTTATTACCTTTATCTGCGATGCACATGTGGTATACACCTTGTCTCGACTAACCACTCTTACTAATTTTACTATCGGACAAATATAATAAATTCCAGTTTGCACAACTAGTCGCTCACTCACTCTCTGATCTGCCCCTTTACACACTACTAAACAATTCCTCTTTTAACTAACCAGTACTGCAAATTTTTACGTCTAATTATGCGTTTCGTAATATGTGACTGCTAGACATAGAACATTCTCGTGTGCTCACGTCATGCGTCAGGACGGCCTGTACCTTAAGATTTACACCACCAGTACAATATAACTGAATGAAAATAAGCACTAAATTTAATATATCGCATATTATACTATTACCGAAAGTTTATTGACATGGTTTCGTGATAAACATTAATACAGCTTTTGGACACACGGAACTACGTGTAGAGCAGTAGTTAACTTTATTTTCTGTTTACTTAATGCCTCCAATAGAAAATTTATTTTGGTATTAGGACTATGGTAAAAATGCTTGCGGAAAATCGATTAATGAACCAATCAGACCTGATAGTTTGAAATAGGAAATAAGAATATTACTGGAGCAGTTATGAGAATGTTTGCGAACCCCCAATGCGACTTGCATTGGGGGTTGCGACCTACGTCAGTGAAAGCTGAACATACATTTTTTGAATGGCTATAGGTGTTTGATATACTCCAAATACCTTTTAAAAATTTAAAAAAATTATAACAGATTCTTCAAATTATTTTGAGACACACTAAGATATTTTCATGATAAGAATACATGACACCGTTTGACATGAAATAAGGGCGGGAAGAGTTAGCGAAGACTTCATTTCCCTGGTCACGAATTGCATGTATAATGAATGTCGTACATTAATCTAAGTATGCGGGGTCGTGGGTGGCTTCTCCCTGATCGATGTTCCGTGGTGACAGAGGTGATAGCGAAGAGAAATGGCCGCTTTGATGTCGGCGGTAGACATTACATCGTTGCCTGTACTAACATCTCCCCATAATTCCTATTTGCATCCACTCTCTTGCCAATTTGTAGTACAAAGCGCCAGTAATGGCTCGTTACCGAAATGTTTTAAATTCTAAGCTCTTAACTAAGCACATCAATATTTGTGATATGTGTCGGCTATGCACATTCAGTCGCTAGAATCTCAACTTTTACATTTCGGATTTTCAATTCTATAAAATTATTAATAGAAAGTGATTCTGGAGTTTAATTTATTGTAAAGTATTTACAGAAAACTATAAAATCTTTGGTAATAGAGAATATTATAATATGCTTATTCATACTATTTTCATATGTAAAAAAGTTATTGTCATAACAAACTAATCCAAATAAATTTAAAATCCTGGATCATTGGTTGAATCTGCTAGACTTTCTACACATCTGTTGGAGAACATTCCGAGTCAAACAAGTGTCGCGTAATTTTTAGAGTATGAATTCGTTAGTTTTAGGCATAACCATATGTCATTGTACATTGATTAATATTCATTATCCCAGACTTTTAATTAAAAACCGTTGTAGCTCAGAAGAACAGCCTCCAAATTAATTCAAGATTAATTTTTAATATTTGAGTAATATCCATATACCCAGAGCCGAGCTGTGGTTTGCTGGATATTACGGGCATAAAGCTTGGCGCCGAGGTTACGGGGAGTCGAAGAGGAACCAAGTTATCAGACAAAGGCGGCGGATTATGGGAGAACTCTGCCTGACCAAAATCCCCGAAGGTCAACCCTTCCTAAAGGCGAGAGTAAAATCGACGCCAATTGGCTGAAATGAAACACGAGAAGAGGTTTCCATCCTCTGGTGGGGAACGAAGAGAGTCGAGCTGTATGGTGGGCAAGCGGGGAAACAGGACAGTTCCTAGCTATAACCCGGAGAACGAGGAAGTCTGGGAAGGGAGAAAGTATAGGATTAAAAATATTTCACAGGTACAACTTGGAGAAGGAAAAAAATCCCGACCGACGGAAGAACAATCTGTCTAGAGTTGATGAGAATTGTTACACCGACGAGAAAGTGTAAAGGAGGAATCTACCAGAAATTCATGTGAAGATTTTTCGGTTAGCCTGAGTATACCAACGACAAAAGATGAACAGGTGTGTTTCTGACTGCAACGTAAATAATTGAGATTTCTGCCGCACGTATATTCCCTCTCATACGACCCCCTTTTCAGAGTCTCACAAAATCGCCCTGAGATTTGTCCATTTAACGTATCAGAAATTTATTTCAATATTTAATATAGTTAAAGTAAATTATCTAAAATTTAAACTCAAGAGCGAGTAAATTTTAATAAGCTTGATGCAATTGAAAAGGACGCTGTTGAATTTGTGTAAACCCTGAATTTAAATTAATTAAATTTTAAGCTAAAGAAATTTTTTTCATATAAAATTAACCTCACTGCATTATATTATACCATCAAGTCATTCTTTTGAGTTAATTTCCGCTGCTTTGATTAATTTTTTTTAAAAAAAGGAGTTTTATGATTACTTGAAGTGATAAAAGATTACGTTCTTTGACTTTAATAAAACAATTTACGTTTTCTTGAAAAACTAACGCGAGGCTGCCACACTATCGTTCGATTGCATACAAAATCTATTAAAAAGCGATCCAGCTTTTTTCCCTGCGTGAGCTAATGAAGCGTCTTCGATGCAGATATGTAGTAGGCATTTATTCACATGTTTTTTTTTCTGATTCACGGAAAGCGTTGCTCGCTGTTATGATGAGTGGGGGAGTGTAGTGTGTGCTCGACAAATTGTCAATCATCGCGAAGTGACGGAACCAGTTGAGCAACGATGTTGCATCTATTTAGGTGATTCAGCAGTGGAAAGTGTACACAGCAATAGACTGTCGGAAACTATGTTATGAGCAATTCCTAAACTACAACAACGGAGAATTTTTTGATGAAGAACGGACTTCAGTCCAGAAACTTTAATATTGGGTAATATTGAAACAAAGATGCCATATTATCAGTACAAACATCTTATAGACACAGGGCCAGAATAATCTTTGCAGATTGTCAATACATTGTGCGAAACACGACGGCCGAAGTCAAGTCCAATCTAAATTACAGACATATTTCCAGCAATGACCAATCCTTTTGGAGACGTGAGAGCATTAGCGATGGAACTATTTTGAATCTGATAAGGATATATGTATTGAATGAATGGATTTTTCGCCAACCTCAGAGTGCCAGAGGTCATACAAAATATCCCCCGTTTTATATACGCGATTCTAACCTCGCTAATAACGGCCACGCCTTTTTGTCAAATTTTAATTCATTTAAAAGCACTCATTTATATCAGAATATTTCGGTCAGTTTTTACCGAATTCATTGATCCAGGTAGCCACGGAGACATTATAGAATGGTGGTATGGTGCCGTGCAGTTCGATGCGTGGTGTAGCTGAATTTGATGTGGTTGAATGTTTATCATTTTTATATAGTGAAGTTTACCACTGTATTTAGTCGGCAGCTGGAGGCCGAAAGCTTCTGAAATAAATGAATGGTTTTAAGTAAATGTCAATTTGATGAAATAGTACCTACTGTTATTAGCGTTATTCAAATTGCGTTCATATACATTTAAAATAGTTCTCAGACAATATACAGGGTGATTCTACGGTTATGGGGCAAACTTACTAAAAAATACATTTCGGTATTGAAATTATATGGCTGAAAGTGAGCTGAACGGTTGAAAATTACATGTGGCACAGGCACATTACTGCCCGCTACCCACAGCACTGCCAACTAATCAAAGCTGCCCACGCTAAGGCTTCAGCCGACCTCTCACGTAAGTGGTGAAACAGTGACGTCGTTCTATGGGGAAAAAAATAACTACGCAGTATAATTAAATCGTTGAGTTCATTAATGCCGAAAGTCACCCTCACTTCTACCTGAATAGTATAAAAAAATCACTTTTGAAGTGTCTGTACATTCCTTCCAATAATTAGTCAATAGTTATTGGTCAGGCTGTACTTACCCAACGGTAATTTCAATTCCAGCGCTCTGATAACTTACGTATATTTAGTGTGCAGCTTATTTTATTTTAATTTCGACGTATAGTGCAATCAAACATCACTTGAGACATCAAGACGAAAAATCACTTTACTACCCTGGTCAGGAGAAAGGTAGTGAAAGTATCAGAAAAAATTATTCAAATGTTCAATCTTTCACTCATTTTTGTTGACTGATTTAGAGAGCAAGTTGTTGTTTTCTTGGACAGTGTAGCGAGTATATAGAAAACTTTGCTTTTAAGGATCGTACTAATCCAAATAAGTCGCAGACAATTTCAGATCCCTGGAGTCGAGCGTTTCCTTTGTCCCGCGCAGCATGTTCCTGCATAATTTATTATAGCAAAGTGAGTGCGTATATTCCAAGTCTGGCTTACGTAAAGGTACCGCTAAATTTCCTCACCCTTTGAATCTGCTATGATTTTCAAACAGTTTCCTCTATGTAAAAGCCACAACCAGTAAATTCAACCTCACTTGTTTGTTCTTAAAATTTTTTTACAACAGGAGCTTTGTCATATTCCTCTAATAAACACAAAAAGGAGGCAATCAGCTTAGCTTAAAACCAATTACCATTGGATTTAACAATAATCAAAAAACATACCTGATGTATACAATTAAAATTACTTAATATAACATACTATATTGTAATATACACAACCGGGTAGATAATAATTTGCCCCACGTTGTGGTAGCCAACATGTAATAATTATACGGGTGTCCAAATAAAAAGATTATATTTTAAACAACAAACAATTTATTTATCAAAAATTAGCAATTTATACAATTTAAAATTATAAAAAGGATCTCAATCTCTCATGGGTCTTTACTGGGTTTGATAACGGACAGAACATTTAAATAATCAAAGAACCCAATATTTATCTTAAAATTATAAAGAAATATTTATTCGTCTATACATAGACGACAATTATTAACGAACTTATTCTATCAGAATGATTTTAAATTTAAAGAGTTTACTTTATTAATACAAAATAAAAGAACGATATCTTTCTATATCTTTTAATTCCGTTTACACATATTAATACCATGAAATTTCAACTTACGATTATTCAGGAAAATTTGGCTCGTTCGTACACACACACTTTATATACTGGACGTTTTAAACACTGACTCTAACACACACTGTTGGTTTGATGAAAGCTGGTTCTCCGTTCGTGAAGGACATCTCACTTGCTCATGGTGAAACTACTCGACGCTGGATGCAGTGTCCTGGTCTCCTACCATCGAAGACAGTGGTCAAATTTTGATATTACAACAGATTAGACTTCTGCATACAAAAATGTTTATCGTTTGAATAATTTTGCTATTTCTCTCGCAGGCTGCAAAATTTCTCCATTCTCGGTACTCGCCGTACGCCTCCACAACTCTCACTTCAACACTCAACTTCGGTGCTCACAGCCCCCTCTCCCACCCTAACTCCAAAACTCAACCAACTTTTTCAAAAGCCGCTCTTGCTTATATATCACAGTCCCTTCCATTTTCCTTTGTTCCAAAACTACGTCGCAACTGCTCGTTGACAGTTTTCTCCATTATCCCGAGATTTACATTCTGCAACTGCAGTTCCTTATTTAGCAAGTAGCTCGCTACTGTCTTGCCACAAAGTCGACAATCGAGACAGATCTAATTTGTCTTTGCACTCTCAATTACTTTGAGCTTGTATTCTCACCCCCGCACGCACGTGCGCTGTTCTAAATTCTCCAGACCGCCCAAACTGCATCCTCAATCCTAAGTAAACAAGTGAACTGTCCAGGCCATTAATCAGAAACAATGCCTGCCTTAACAGATTTATCTTGCGACATGCCACCAGCAGATGTCTTGCGCTGACTCCTCAATACCAATTCTAAGTACACAATATTACAAACTGTCCCTCGAACTGTCCAGGCCATTAATCAGAAACAATTCCTTTCCCTCAAGGCATTACAATATATATATATATATATATATATATATATATCACATAAACAAAAGGCGTCAACTACTGATGATTGTTAAATACAGTGCTTATTGGTTTTATGCTAATCTGCTTAGCTCCTTTTTGTGTATATTAGAGGAATATGACACAAAGGCGAAAGCTCCTGCTGTAATTTTTTTAAGAATAACAAGTGAGACTGAATTGACTGGTTTTGTCTTTTACATATTATATAATTAACATCAATTTTTGTATTATTATAAAAATTTCTTCTTTCATACATCTGGGAATTACTGGTAAGTTGAGCTGTTGATACTAATTTCATCAAGTTAGAGAATTTCTTTGATTGAACTAGAATGTTTACATGTGATTGAGGAGAGAAATTTCCGAATCTTCTGAATCTCTAATACTGCTTTCTATTATAATTATAATTTTTTTTGCAAGTTTTGATAATTGAAGAATATATGAATTGCTTCCAACTGAATGGATATATCCATTCTTCATTGAAGTTCTATATTTAGGTCGTGAATAATGTGACTAAGTAAATTTTACGTAAATTTACACGGGCTGGAGAAAGCTGGCACCTGACCGGGAGTCAACTCGGATAGTTCAGATGGTAAAAGAGCAACACGTACCAAGGCGATGTCCCGGATTCGATTGCGGGTCCGGTCAACTATTGATAATTTTGTAGTAACTTCATCCATCAGTATTCTTTAGTCATATTTGTATTTAAGAATTCTGATATTCACGCTGGCTCTGTGTGGCGTTATTCCACGATGTTTTGAAAAGTCTACTGCGCCCTCTCCAAGATTACATCTACTTTCGCTTAGGGTGCAAAACTTTGATAAAGTTGATTCACCCCAAATAAGACAAAATTTCCAAAAACAGAAATTATTTTTAACAGGCGAAGACCACCGCCACTGATTTTAATACGCGATACCATGCACGACACAAAAACAAGTTGGCTGGACTCACATGAAATGACACTTGTATGCTACTATGAACCTCTAAGAGTCTTCCTTCAAGAAAAATCTACCTGTAAACTATTTCTCCATTTCCCATAAAAAATAATTATTATTCTTATCTTGATATACAAAAGGGCAACTGTTTCCATTGCGATTTCATATGCAATGCTACAAATATATCTTCTTCTTCTACTAATAAATAAAACAACGTATTTGTTTTTATCTTTGCTTCCTCGTTTGTATGTATGTTTCGCATAGAAATCTACACCAGCGGAGCAAATTTCACTAAATTTCGTACACGTGTTATTTACGACCAGGAAGCAAATACTGTTGAAGTGAGACACGTCTACCACCCGAAGGTTAACAGCCCGTTTTTTTTGCGTCGTATAAATATTTTTCTGAACCATTGAGACCTATAAAGTTAATCTACATGTTTCCTGTGTATAATTTCGACCCCATTTTGGACTTGGGAGGAGATCACTCTTGAGGGGGGGGGGGGGTGATATCACATAAAAATATTACCAAATCAGCCAAGATTGGAGTTGAATCACGGGTTATGGATGTCAATGTGATTAATTATAACATTCAACTTGCCGTTTAACTCCCCCATGCAGGGGTGGTAAGGGGTGGAAATTTTAAAACATGTTAACCGGTCGATATTTACGTGGAATAAATATTTTTCGAGGTCAATGCCATTGATAGTATTTCTACCTATGATGTTTGTGTATAATTTCAACCCCTTTCGGAATAGGAGGGGAGCAAGATTACCTACGTTACATAAAATAACGCTAAAACTACCTAGATTCGATTCAATTCCAGGGTTATGGATTTCGCTGAGTTTAATTACGACATTCAACTTATTATTTAACCGACAGCAGGAGTGGACGGGGGTAGAAAGTTTTGAGCATGTTAAAGCAGCCGATATAATTGTAGAAGGAAACTTTATTCGAGGTCAATGAGTTAAATCGACCCTATTTGCCATTGGGTGGTGAGCACATTTAGGGATAGGGGTCGAGGTGCGTTTCATGAAAGTTACACAAAAGCAACCGAGAATAGAGTCAAAACGGAGGTTATGGATATATGACAACCCGGGAAACGCCGGGCACCCAGCTAGTATCAAAATATTTATAAGCGGATGTTGCTTGAAACATTTTTGGTTTATTGATTTCTGCCTTTTTATTACGGAATCCCATTTTTCAGGATTTATTATTGTTGGAAAGATAATTCAATATCATGATTTTAATATTAATAAAATGTTCACACATTTTAAACTCCTAGCGTCTTAATACACGTTGAGTAACTTGTTATCTAAAAATTATGTAAGAAATTTCTCCAAGCTTTTGTTCCCTGTACTACTACAGTGTAATGTTAAAACAATATACGTTCACCTCCAGTTCATATTAAGATTCATTTCCACTTTTGTACATATTTTAAATATTTCCACAACTGTCAAGCCTAATACGAATGATGCAGTTCCGTTGCCCGGGATTAGAGACTACCTCTTTCAATTATCTTTTCCGCTCTCATAAATTATTAGTTTTAAGGGAAATTCAGAAATATAATATTTTGCTGGCGGAAATTGCTGTTATTTCATGTTAGAGAAGAATATTCTGGCGGGATAGCGTACAGGAACTTATATAACCATTTAGTGTAGCGTTGTTTGTTTTACGAGTAAATTAGAATTAGCTGCCCGGTTCTACGATGCAATAGCTCAAGTAGTTGGTTTGAATAGTCATAGAATGAAAATATTTAGTACACACATTTAAATTTAAGGATTAGTTTTCAATAAGAATCTACTGAAATGTATAACTATCTCAATAAAGAATTCCTTACTTCACAAAATATGAAATGGCTATTCGTTGCTCATTAATAAAATTTTGAACAAGGTGTTTTGTACTAACGATTATTATAAGAGATATTCTAAATATATGTATGCTACCAGGTTTATGAATTTAAATCCGCCACTTTTGGTAAAAAAAATTATTTTTTTCCACCATAGAAAGCAAACAAACATAATTGAAAGTGCCAGTCCTCGCTATCTACACTTTTTTCTCATCCCTCGGGTAATTGGTAGATACCACACCAAACAAAAATACTTCTTTTTATAGGAAAACCAGCCACAAAGCCATTTGCGGACGTCTACATAAGAATCGAAGTTCTGCTCAGCCATCGCGTGGCTCATCGACAAAAACAAATGGTAGTCGGAAGGGGCCAGGTCTGATGAAAAGTGGCATGGCGTAGAACCTCCCAGTTGAGTGCCTCCAAGTAGTTTTGGACCATTGTTGACGTGTGCTAGGGTGCGTTGTCCTTGGGGGGGAAAATCAGATTGTCACGTCTTTGCTGATAATCCGCCCTTTTTTACACAGAGCACGCTGCAATTTTATCAGTTGTTGGTTGTAGCGGGGAATTGGCAGTTTCACCAGGTATCAACAGTTCATAGTAGACGATACTCCCTGATCCCTCCAAACGCAAGCGTCGTCTTCCGTCCGAAGCGATTTGGTTTTGCGGAAGATGTTGATGGTTGGCCGGGATCAACTCACGATTTCTTGCGTTTAGGATTCTTAAAATATATGCAATGCAGGAACGACTTTAGCTTTTGTCTGGCGAGCAAGATTTCGCATATGTTTCGGCGTCGCTCCATATGCCATCGTCCAATTCACGCGGCTGCCATTTTCCCATCCTTTTGATCCAATTGCTGGGTAAGCATTTTTTGCGATTGGGTATTGTCCTCGTCCAAAAGAACCTGTAATTGATCCTCACTCAACCTTCCTGATCCAATTTTCACGCTTCTTGTCGCTCAGGTCCAATTTGCCGTCTTTGAGCCGACGAAACAAATCTCTGCACGTTTTTTCCAATAAATCACAGCCGCCATAGACATCCACAAGCGTTTGATGCAATTCTTCTGCCGATTTATTCTACTTGAAGCACAAAAGCAGAGCTTCCGCATATGCTCTTTTTTTGCAAGAAACAAGATATAATTACCATAAGAAAAGTGTAAGTTGTTGAGCGAAATTGCTGACAATTCACAGACGACAAACTAATAAAAAAAGAATGCAATGTCCACAGCAGATTAATTTGATTACTAACGCAATCTATGAGCAAACAGCGGATTTATTCTTAAACACCTGGTATACATAAAATTTTAAAACCGTTCTAAGTCGAGAAAAAAGAAGCTTTGATCAAGGAAGTTAAATAAGAATGTTTATAATCAGTAATTTACAAAAGGAAGATCAGTTTGACCTCATATTTGATTCGATATTTACGAGAACTATTATATATAAACCTGGTAGTGACGTTACAAATCTCATATCATAAAACTGAAACTGACCAAAAACAAAGTAAACAAAACTAATTTCCTCATTATTGTTAACAGTATATTTAAAACAATAGTCTAAGCATTGCTTAGGAATGCGTTTTATATTATTTTTCCTTAGACCGCATTTGAGTCCTTTAGTGAATGTTATTCATTTAATTCGAAAGAGAACAACTTCGATTTACTACGTTATGACACTAACAAATTTAAAGTAAGGAAAAATATATATTATCACCCTTGAGCAGTGGAAAACTATGCAAAAATATTTTAATTCACTTGTTGCATAATGATAATGATCAAATATTTCTTTAAATTACTGGAATACAATTCTTGTCCTAACACAGAGATGACACTAATAATGTGATTTCTAATTAAATCAACAGTTCAAATTCTTCCGCCTTTTTATTAATAAACTATTTATTTAGCAGTTCTGGTAGATGACCGTTAATAAAGTTTCAAAATTGCTTCTTCAATTGTTTGATTGTTGTAAATGTTTCGTAAAACTCCATATTCGAGCAATTATAAAGTACTTAGTTATTCAACCCCTAAAGCTATCAGAGAGGAGTTTTATAACATTAAACTTTAAACGAATCTTTATAATCGTTTTTAACGGTAAAGAAGTGGTCAGCTGAGTTCAAACGTTGTCGAACTTCCATATCGGATGACGTCCAGCAACCGATTCGACACAGAAATACACAATGCAGTATTGAAAGATCGCAAATTGGATAGAATCGAGTTTTAGTAAGAATGCAAAGATATCGATAGATAGTATCCAGAGCAGTTTACATGAACATTTAAGTATCGAAAAGCGGTAGACGCGTGGCTGCCACATTTGTTAACCTTTGACCACAAACCCACTGGAACAATTCCAGCAGTGTTAGGAAATTTTTAAACTCAACTGAAGATTTGTAAGTATTGATTACTGCTGATGAAACATAGATTCATTATTACAGCCCCTAGTCGAAGTTACTGTGTTTTTTGAGTGCTTATGGTGGGATTTTCATAATCTATCTAGAAAAGAAAATACAATCAAAACAGAATATTACGCAGTATTATTGGAGAAATTGAAGCAAGCCGTTAAAAAGAAACGTTTAAAATTTTTTCAAACCTCCCACATTTGCTGCAGTGTACTGTGAAGATAAACATATCAGAAATTGAAAACAGAGTGAATATTATTCGTGCTACGAATCCATCACATGTTATACTGTGCACTGGTGTATATACTTGTAATGATAATTATTAAATAAATTCTTTGAGATGCTCTTGCATATGGTGCAATTTCATAATCATATCAACTGTAGTTTTGTAAGCGTTTTTGAGATGTGGGAGGTTTGAAAAGAACACACTGTATATTTTACCCATGGCAAAGTTAGGTCTACGAATTGTTATTTGCAATTTTTTCAACACGCACCATTATCATGCGAGTGTTTTTATAATGAAAATTAATGTAAGGACCCACTTGACAACTACAACAAAGATTGTGTCGTTTACAAAATCTTTTGCCATAATTGTAATTCCTGCTACATAAAGCAAACAAAACATTCTCTTAATACACGTATCAAGGACCAAATGTCTAATAGCAAACGTCCCAACGATAAACAATCTGTAGTTTCCAAACATACCGTCAATTCTAAACATACACTAAGATTTTATATCTTATTATTAAAATGTTAGAAACCTAAAATTAGTCCAAGGACACGAACGTGTGTAAACTGTCAGTTGAAGCCGACAGTCGTAAGGTACGGTCGTGCTTGCAACAATAAAAGAAGGGTTTATATGCCTGGATCCCGACAAAACGGCGACATGGTAACGCGAGAATTTACGAAAGGTGGTTCATTGGTAAACCCCAGGAGCCAACTCCGCCCAGGACGGTAAGGTTATCAGTGGGAGTGAATGGTACTGGAAATGGCAAGTAAAGACTAGCTTGTACGTTCTATTAGAGCATTTTCTTTCATTTGGATTGCAACGTTCTTCATTATGTGTATTCATTACTTCTCTCGCAATTCGTATTATTTCAGGCCAAATAAGGGTGAACTGTCCAGTGAATCGACAAATGTTGACAATACACTGTAATTTTACCGATAGCCTGTGGGAAATGTTGACAACAACAAAAAAATTGTTGGCAAAAAATTCTCTAGATTTTTCTAAAAAATGTCAACATTTTTGCCAGCTCCGGTTTTAACAGACCCTACGGCGACATTTTCCAGTATCGTTCTTGAACACTACGAAATCCTCTACTACAAATATTAACCCTGAGATTAGAATTCTCTTGTTACGACAAATAAATAATCAATTAACAATCTTATACTAGTTTGAGTAAATATTCTATAAGTAATTTTGTGAAGTAAATTGTAAAATCAACCCAAAATTCGATCTAATTAAAATCGTTCCATCATTAAGCTTTTTTTCGGCTCCAAGCTTCCGAATCGAATAAAATTGCTTGCTTCGAATGAATAAGTCCTAGCTGAGACAAAAACCTATTTTGCGTATTGCTTTAATGTAATACTGATTTGAAAAATAAAATAAAATACAAAACTATAAACAGAATAAAAATTATGAAAATGAACGTACGTATATTATTCCAGTCTGTAGGGCAAATAAACTAACTGAATATCGAGACGATTGAGAATCTTGGATGTGAAATCTGGCAAATCCCACCGGGAGCTAATCCAATCTGAATTAATTAAATATAAATGCAATCAAAAATTCATGTAATGACATTTCAGTTATAAAATTCTACTGAACACTACCCTTATTTGTTTATTTTTATAGTCACATATAAGCCACAGTCACTTATTACATAATTTCTAAATTTGTTTTGAAACGTTTTTTTCCTTCTCCTGATTTTGCAAATTTATTATGCTAATTCGGTAATAATATAATCATTATGAACTTGAATTAATGGTGGTTGAAGTAATATTACAGAGATATGCTGTGAATCTAAAAAGCTAAAATATTTCACTGATGATGTATTTTTAATTCGATTCGATGTAAGTATATATTACAAGACTGTCACTTGTCGGCGGACTTACTTATCAACTTTTTAATTATTTAAAGAAAAACATTAAACTCAG